>SCLH01001094.1:127189-137834 GCA_004367855.1 Oikopleura vanhoeffeni | reverse complement strand
ATTTCGACTGGGAGAACTAGACAAGATAGCGACAAATGGTTTTCTGCACGTGAAACCTTGGAAAAAAATATGCCGCAGAAAATTGTTTGGCTTCCTTGGTTGATCACGTGACCGGAAATCAGTTATTGAAATTGCTCAAAATGACCTAAAAACCGATTTTTTTGCGAAATACCGGTAATTCGGAAATCACCGGACAAAAAAAGAAAATTTTCTACCACTACATATTCGGTTAAAATCCAGATGCAAAAAAACGTTTGTCGCTATCTAGTCTAGTTCTCTCATAACAGATACCCGTTAGGTGGGCCAACCGAAAAAAAACAATCTTGATATAATCGCTGTCTGATTTCAATAATGCTCCCATATAATCCGTTGTAAGAAATGGATAAAATTTACTCAAATCTTCTAGAAAGTCTTCGGGTTTATTACGAAACGGAAAAAGATGAGCTTCAGAAATCGAAAGAAACTTATGATTTTGAACTCGGAGACTTTGTTATGTGTGTGATGAAAGATCGGACAAAAGGTTTATTTTGCCTTCGCGGAAAAATCGAGCAATTTGACCAAGATGAAAGTTTCATCACCGCCTACGCTATTGATATCGGGTTTGTGATGAAAGTGCGAAAGAAAAATATTTATCGTCTGCCAGACAAATTTGCAAATCTAGAACCACTAATGTATGAAGTTATACCGGAGGGTGTCAAGATAACTGATTTAGAAATTGTTGGAAATGTTCTTAAAGAATTGGTCACGGATCGGAAAGTTTTGGAATCTAAGTTTTTATCAACAGAAAGTCCGTATCATGTTCATATTCCAGAATTAAATGATAGACTGATAAGAAAAGCCTTCAATCTGCAGTTTTTGTCAGATTATTAATTTTCTATTCATATTCAAAAAAAATAAATTTGTAAAAAAATCAAGCCAGACTGGATTTATAAAAAGCTGAAAGTTGTCAATTTCTTATACAGTAATGATACAGAGGGGGGGCAATATCGCCGAATGTGCCCAAATCGGCCGAATTTAAGCATATCGCAATATCACGATTTTTAGCTAAAATAATTCCTGTTCCCATATCGCCGAAAGTGCGCAATATCACCGAATTTTCTTGAGATTTATATCTAAAATTACTTTGTATGCGCCATGAATGACGTCACTGTCAGGATTGAATTTCCCAAATCTACTCTTATCAAATTATTAAATTCTATGCATTTTGGTGATTCACGTCATTCAACCCTGTCGTGAAACACATAATAAAATTGAAAAATTGTTTGACATATGACGTCATTTCCAACGCCTACGCGTTTTTCATTTTTGAACGATATAATTTTGTTCCCATATCGCCGAAAGTGCCCAATATCGCCGAATTTTTCGCAAAAAAACTTTCGGCGATATTGGCCCCCCCTGTATACAATAATTGATTATCAATTCCTTAAAAATTTGATGTGTAAAAATAATTGTAATAAATATACTAATAATACCACATTTTTCTACTAGTTTCGATTTATTATCATTTTCAAGATTAAACAGAAATAAACTTAAAAATATAAAGTAGACTTTTTGGAGATCTAGAATTTGTAAATTTCAAATGATACTTTTTTTCCCTAATAATTTAGAATTAAAAAATTGAATTTAGTTCGCACTTAAAAATAAATATTTTAAAAGTGGTTAGTGCAATTTAAAGTCAAAAAAGCTTAAGAGCTTTGTGATCAAATGAATCATTAAGAGAAGGTTTTTGCGTTATAATCAAAAAAGCTTCATTTCTTTTTATGCCTGAACCCCTTTCCTAATTTGAATAGATTTTTTAAAAACTCAAATGTGGCTTTGGCTAGACTAGTGAAATTTTGAAGATTTTTATCGATAAAAAGTTACGCCTCATTTTTGTATGTTTCACATTATAATATCGCCGCATAAATAGAAACCACCCGAGGTTGAAGGTTCATAAACCTACGCACCATATACTTTTATTTAAGAGCAGCCAATAACAGGCGCGGATTCAGAAGTGTCGTGATACCGTTTTTTGAGCGGAGAACAATTAGTGGCGTTGTGTATATATTGATATTTGAATAAGTCGTGTAAAAAAAAAGACGAATTTGGCGGCAAATAGAAAATATTTCTTAATTATTATTTTTTCGAGTTTTTTCAGTTCTGAGAGTTTATATACAGTTTATTTAAACCAATATTTATGGCGTTCTCTTTTTGATTTTTATTATTTCCAAATTTTGATGTTAACAAGATGGCCCGAAGGTCTCCTTATCAGAACAATTTTTGCATCAAAATACTGACAAACAATTGAAATCGTCAGTTTTTCAAGCGGAAATCCGTTATTTGATCCGTTTTTGTCAGATTGGTATGGTTTTTAGGTTTTGTAATTTCAAAATTGCATGAAAACGTCACATTTTTAAATTGTATAAAAAGTGCCATTCTTAACCTCCACGCCAAAGATGCCTAAATACTACAGTACAAAAATTGAATTCGAAGTTTTGCTAAAAAGTTTTGCAAAAAATGCCAAAATCAGATTTTTTAATTTAAGAATGAAATAGGATGCGGCAACGTCACTCGAAATCGCTACAGAAAATGTGGCTGAGATTAGTACAATAAAGTGTCTTGAGTAGGACGTGTCCTAAGGATTTTGAAAGTACTGTGACAGTACTACTGTCCTTCGAAAAGTCCTTTACTGTTAACTAAACATACATTATGGTACGATACGTATGTAACATATCATATGTATCATACCACGGCATATCTTTAAAGTACTTTCGTGGGACAGTACTTTCAAAACCCTTTGGACGCGTCTTACTAAATACACTCTACTGTACGACATTTGACCCAGTTTCTTGAATGTTTTACAACTAGGAACGATTTTAAAATTGCATAAAAAACACCAAGATTATTTTTGAAATTGCGTAAATAACGCCACAATTTGTATTTATTTTAAAATTGCATAAACAACGTGACATATTTTGTAAATTGAATAAAAACTCCGCAATTTCCATCCTAGCGATACCTCATTTTAACAGTATATTCGAAAAATTCATCAATTTTTTATTCTAGAATGGAATCTATAGATTCGGCAGCGTTACTCGAGATCGCTACAGAAAATGTGGCTGAAAGCAGTATGAGATTTGACCCAGTTTCTGGAATGTATTACGACTCGGAACGGGATTTATACTACGATATTCACAACGCAATTTATTACGATTATAAAACTGGAATTTATTATAAAATGGATGATGTTGAAAATCTAGTCGAAGTATTTCGAACCCCAAATTTTCAAATTGAAAATAAATTCAAGGAATCGGAACTGGAAGAGGGTGAAATTATAGACGAAATAGTTGAAGAAAAACAAATCGGATCGGAACCAGTCAGTTACGATCCATCAGAAAAACAGCTAGGTGGCAGAGCGGGGGCAATAAGAGCAATTGTGACAAAATGTAGATTATCTTCAGGGCTTGATATTGGCTCACTTATTTTCATTACTATTAATGGATGCACGATTGGGAGCGCAGGAAACAGATTTGAAATTTAATTTTGCAAAACAAGGTTATATTTAATAAGACACTCAAATGTGCCACGATTATTTTTTTCCGGTCATGTTGCCACAAATATCAAAAATATATTTTTCTGTATTCTTTCTGGTCATCCTAAAGTTTTGATGCAGGTGGGAACCCATATCGCCGAAAAAACCTACGCAATTTCACGATTTTAGCTACATCACTTGTATATTGCACATTTGAGTGTGTTCATCGTGTAAACTTCATACAACAAAATTGACATTTTTCGCAAGCTAAACGCTAGTTCTACAAATTGGCTAGTCTCAATATGATTTTAAAAGTTTGGCTAATTTTCATGGGAATATGTCAATTGAGAAACTACCATCCCCTTAATTTGAAATATCGATCCCTATATACTTTTGGATCCACTATGCGCTTTTGCGCGCCTCCACACCCATCGCTTAACTTTTTTTGTTGAAATTTGGTTTATAATTTATAATATATTATATAATATAAATCAAGTTTATGGACTCAAAAGTTTTCCAAAAAAACGGAAACGGTTACTTCGCTCGATGATGATACCTATCATTAAAATTGATCGTTAAGTATTTGATTATTAAACTACAAACTAGTAGACAGTACAATACTTTTTTTTTCCTTGAGTACAGACATTGCTAATTTTCCATGAACTTCAGTTTGATAATTTTTGTCTTCAGAAAATATTTTCGTTTCTGACAGTCTGAATTAATTTCAATTTATGTGGGTATCCGAAGAGCAAGTGATGTGTTACAAATCTAAATATTTGCGAAGTAAGGTCAATAATGTATATCTGTTAAGGTGTCCGTGTTGAAATTGAATTTGCCAACATTTGACAGTAATTTTCTGGCATTTTGATTTCCAAAATTTATATTGAAGTTTGCCGACTTTTGAAAGTAATATTAAAATAATCTGGAACTGTATCTAGACCTGGTTACCGACATGGATAGGGAGCGCACCGGTAAAACTAACGAGAGCCATCTAGTGGTCAGAAACTAAAATTTTAAAACGCCCATTTAGAGCACTAACTTCGATTTTGAGCAAACAAAACTCCAGTTACTTGATTTTTCAGAATAAGGGCCGTTGTCACAATAAAATTTGCTACCTTTTGAAATTAAAAAATTTGTTTTTTGGAAATTTGTAGACATGGAGCATTTTAAATTAATCGATGTTTTTCATATAACTGTGATTCTAAGGGTTTATATTCACTCTATTCAAACCAATAATTATGGTGCTCTATTTTTGAGTTTGACAATTACCAAATTCTGGCATTTTGATTGTTTTTTAGAAATTTGGGATATCAGTTTTTGTTTGAAACCCTGAAAACAGGAATTTTTTTTTGGAAATATCTTAAAAATGCAAATTTTCTGAAGTATTCGAGAGTTAAAACAAGCTAAAATTTAGCATATTTTAAAATTGCTCTACGATACATAATTAAGTTTTTTCCTACCAGCTATCTTCATGGTTAGAATTTACATATACATGTAGTACATGTCATGTACCATTCAAATTTATTGATTCCTGCAATATTAACAAAGTTATAGCCATTTCAAATTGCTTGAGTTAGCTAGATTTTACACCCACAGCCCCCTTAAATCAATCCTACTTAGGTCGCTTTTTTTTAGGTGGGCCACGCTAAGGGGTATCTGTTCTGAGAGAACCAGACTAGATAGCGACAAACGGTTTTTTGCATCTGAATCTTAACTGAATTTGTAGTGGTAGAAATTTTTCTCTTTTCCGGTGATTACCGTTTCACCGGTAATTTGCAAAAATCCTTTTTTTAGGTCATTTAGAGCAATTTCGATGACTGATTTCTGGTCACGTGATCAACCTAGGAAGCCTAAAAAATTTTCTACCTCATATTTTTTTCCAAGGTTTCACATGCAGAAAACCATTTGTCGCTATCTTGTCTAGTCCTTCCAGGCGAAATCATCAGTGGCCCACCTAAAAAACACGACCTTAACTAATTTTCATAATTTGTTGTACAGATTCAAATGATCTTCAAATAAAAAGTGAGGATGTTGACCCTTTTCATTGCTGGATAACTTATTCTTCAACCCGCGGCTATTTCTTAACCACAAACGGTCCGCTTCAAATTCTCAAGCATTCTTCTTACGATGAATATTCAACCCTGCTGGAGACTGGGACAGAAATCCTGATAGATTAGGGTGGGAATGAAATTGCGTTTGTAAATAAGGGCGAAAACTTTTTTAAAAGTAATTTTTTTGAACAAAATTTTTAACAAACTTTAAGAAGGAAAAAATTAAAATGTTAGCCTAAGAATTCATAAGAGGATAGTGGTCGTAGATTAAAGCTCAAACAGAAAATTTTAACGATTTCATTTAAATGTTTTTTTTTAGAAAATAAGGAAAATTTAAAAAAAAAATTGTTTTTTTGTGCACAATGTGCATTGCACATACTCCGTCAGTGATCTGCGATTATTTTGCAGTTATTTTTCTTTCGTCATTCTAGCGACCACCGCCCTTTAAAAAAATAACAGTAACCGATTTTAAAACAATGTATTTAAACGAACAGTATTCGATGATCGTGTTATGCGCGTAAAGTCGTCGTGTTACTAACAAGGCGAGCATCCTCAACCGCTAAACTATCGGGCGCACTTTCACATTATTATTCAGCTAAAATTTGATTTAAAAATCGTCATTATCACCCTTCTGAAGAGCATGAATGTTCACTTGAAATTGGCTACACAATTCTAGAACTACATTTGCACCCGCCTAGTACTCTCGGCCAATCAGAAACATGCGACGGTTGCGAGCCAGGGGTTAGAAAAGCCGCGATTTTGAGACAATCGAGGTTAGCAATGCCAAGTAGAGACGATAATAAGAAAAGATGCCCACAAAAATCTGAAAAAAGTATGTGGGGTTACAACAAATAGGTTCGGCGCAAAATCACACCTTGATTCTGTAAAAACCATAAAAATTAGTTCGAAAAACAACTATAATTATCGTAGATCAGAATTTAAACGGTTGATAAAGCGAATAATTAAATTCATTGGTGGAAATTTCACAAGCGTGACTGTTTTCTCAGATGGATAAACTGAATTTCACAATTTAAAAATACAGTGTAGTCCGTTTATCAGGACGCGTCCTATCAATATTAAAAGTACTGTCTAGCGAAAAGTACTTTATTTTAGCATAAAAAGACGCCATAGTACGATACGTATGTAACATATCAAAGCATATTTTTTTGGTACAGTCTTTTTGCTGGACAGTACTTTCAGTATTGATAGGACGCGTCCTGATAAACGGACTTCACTGTAGTGATATAACGTAATTAGGGAGCGAAACGGGAAACTTTTTGACGAAACCATGACTGTTGACAAATATTGTTTGACTTCAAGGTTAACAAACACCAAGGAAACTGATTTTGAGCATTTACAAATTTTATTGGTTCCTCTAGTGCCCACAAATGAGTCCTCAAAACCAAAAAAAAATGAAAAAAAGTATATTCGAAAATATTTGAGGTCATTTTGAAAAACGATATGTAGGCGGGAAAATGTAGATCATTGAAAATTATAGGCTCCGCTGTCCGACAACGCTAAGATATTTTCCATACTAGCGTAAAATTACCAAAGGATCACAAATAATATGGTCACTAACTTACGCGGACTTCTGCACGATATATACTATATGCGTAATATATGTGATTATTTATACTCGTAATATATGTAACCGACAATTTCAAGTGAAAACCTAAAAAAAAATTGCTCATTTTTTCATTTTAAATGTCACACCCGATTTTTTTTTCTGTTTTATGGCCGTGTCCGTTATTTCAAAATTTCAATATTGGCTCGATTCGCTCCCTTAATAGTATTGATAAATTTGGCTTGATATTCAAATTTGAGTATCCACTGCGCACCCTAGTCATAGTTTGACCAAGTACGCGCGTCCATTCAAACTTGCACTTCCAATCACACTTAATCGTTAAAACAATTGAACTATAATATACATGGGGGGCGATATCGCCGGCCCAATGTCGCCGACAAAAACCTACGCAATTTCACGTTTTTAGCTAAAATATCGCCGAATGTGCCAATATCGCCGAATTTGCCACTATCGCCAAATTTACCGATATCGCCGAAATTTTTTGAGGTTAATATTACAATTTACTTTTTGGGCGTCATGAATGACGTCATTATCGTGATTGAATTTCATAAATTTACTCTTTACGACTTGAATTTGATTGCGTTTGGTCGAGTATTAAATTCTACATTGTACGCATTTTGGTGATTCACTTCATTCGAACCTATTGTGAAACTCCTTATAAAATCAAAAAAAATGTTTGACATATGAAATCATTTCGATCGCCTACGCGTTTTTCATTATTTGAACAAAAAAGTAATTTTGTGCCAATATCGCCGAAATTGCCGATATCGCCGAAATTTTTTTACAACCCTTTAAATTCCGATCTACAATTATTGTTTTTTTAAATAATTTGTATGTGTTCAAGACACTAGAATACGTTATTTTGAACCTAAAAAGACAAGATGTGAAGGCTGCAAAAAAAGTCCAGGCACCTTCAAATTATCGCGATCGCGCTGCAGAACGCCGTGAAAAAGTTGGTGTGGATGCTCCTTATTCCAACGAAAAACCGGCAAATGTCAACACTGAAATTCCAAAAACTAACATTGGGCGAAAAATGATGGAAAAAGCTGGGTGGAAATCGGGCGAAGGATTGGGCAAAACAAAACAGGGAATTATTGCACCCATTGCAGAGACCTCGACGAGAATGCCGAAGGATCAAACGGGGATCGGAAGCGCAAAACAGCAAAAATTTAATTATGATAAAAAAGCGGAAATGAAAAAAAATATTCTTCTGAAAACTGCCGAAAGATATTATTCAGATAATCAACCTTGAAAATGTAATCATTTTGCTACAATCCCTTTCCTTCTTCGAATAAACTTATTCTATCAAAACTGTGCTTTAGAATTATAAAAACATTTGATCTTTAGTGCAATGAAATGCTTTAAAATTTTGGGCTAAAATTGGATAAGAACTAAATCGACCAAATAAAACCGACCATTCGTAGTCTCGCGGTCATCCGACAACATGTTATCCCGCTGAAGTTTGTCAAAGTTGTAAATTTGGGTGATTTTCAATTACATGTATACAAGGCTATCACGATTTATACCCGATTTAATTTATTTGATATCCAACTTCGCCAAAAAACGATTCTTTAATTTTGTCTGGCGTTTTTTTTACTTATTAAATACAGTAGATTTGCTCTCGGGAACGTCCAATGGATTTAAAATTACATGCAATCGTTGTAAAAACCATAACACCGCGAAAAAACAAGCGTTCCATAGGCATGGGTATATTTTACGGGCCAAATGCAAAGCATATGCTGCACCAAGTTTATGGTTATTTTCTATCAAGGAAGTCGAAAATGACAGTTACAATGTCCCAAAGTGACCACAAGAGCCGCTAGATAGCAAAATGAGGACAATATGCAACCTGATTTTTTCAGAGTTAATTGATATCTGTTTGAGCGAAATTGAGTTTCACACTCATCCAAAGTACACACGTTCGAAGGCCAAAATCCTCAAAAAATAACTTATTATTAATTTCATATTCTCTATGAATCTTCAAAGGTCGTAGAAATAAGCTCTGTGATGATGCTTTATTATTAAAGTAAAAAATGGAAAAAAAATTAACAAAATAATCTTTAACAAAATTAAATTTTATAAAATTTAATTTAAAAACTCGTGCCCAGTATACACGGGATAAAACCGTGCAAAACTTGTTTGTCAGGAAAAAAAATANAAAATTTAGATTCTAAATAATTAAGATACCAATCGTACATTTAATTATAAAAAATTGTATTTTTGCATAAAATATTGTTTCTTAGGTAGTTTTTTTTTAAAGGAGGTCACCCTTCTCATGACTATCACGGGAAAACCATAGCTGATATCGAGAAATGGTTTTTTGCATTCAACTGTCAACTAAAAAAGCTCAATGTAGAAATTTTATGAAGTTGATTTGACATTAAAATTGATTGACGTTAAAAATTAAATATTTTTGGAAAATACAGTATGTGTTTTTTTCACTTGCGAAATGAAAATTGCCGTTTAGGAAATTCCCGGCGATAGCTTGGCTTTCAAAATAAAGTCCAGTAAGCATTTTTTATTGAAGAGAATTTCCTAACAAGCAATTTTCATTTTGCAAGTAAAAAATACATACTGTATGTACATGAATATTAAGGGTAAATAGTTATTAGTCGATAAATCGAAAATTTCAATTTTTCAAATAAAAAAAACAATTTTTTCGGAAAATATATGGAAAATGGCGTAATAAGTTGTTTGTATTACTACTCTGTAGCCTGAAACGAAAAATCAGAGACAAATGATGTAAATTGAAGGATGAGAGTGTATTAGTCTTTCTTGGAGAGGCTTAAGCCTAAAGTGACGGGCTCAGTGTGGTCGTAGGTGTTTTTGTATCAGAGTTTTCTTCAAGTTCAAAAAGTTTTTGCAATATCACCTTAGCCAGTTTGTCGAGAAATCGCGTAGTTAAACGTCCAAATTAGCGACATCCACTGCCTTAAAGGCACTTTTTAAATAAAAAGTGTATTTTTTGGCCATAAACTCAGGAAAAATTGTCTTTTAATGAAATTGAACGCTGTTAAAGATGGCTTAGATGTCTAGAGACAAATTTTAAGTGGAAGTTTTCTTTATATTTGAAAAATTCAAATTTCCGAAAGCCCAAATCAGCGACTTCCACTCCACTAAGTTTCGCGGTTATAATTCAGTTTAATTTCAATTTATAAGCACCATAATGATTTACGCAAAATTAAACTATTCAAACGGAACAGGCTTATTTTCAATTTGAAATTCATCGTCGCGTTAAATGAAAAATTCAAGTTCGTAAAGGGGACATCATTATGTTTTTATAATTATAAATATTAATTTGTTTAATTTTATTTTCAGATTGTTTAAATAACTAAAGCCGATTCTCTGACATCAGAAGAGGTTTACACTCCCCTAAGGTAGTTTTTTTTAAAGGAGGCCACCCTTCTCATGACGATTACGGGAGAACCATAGAAGATACCGAGAAATGTTTTTTTGCATTCAACTGCCAACTAAAAAAGCTCAATGGAGAAATTTTTT
>SCLH01001094.1:109403-126715 GCA_004367855.1 Oikopleura vanhoeffeni | reverse complement strand
TCTCACTTGAGAACGGAACAAGATATTCACAAACAGATTTTTGCATCCAACAGACAATACAAAACTCCAGGACCAAATGTTTTTGATTGACGACGAATGTCCGGTTATACCTGAAATTGACCGGTAAAATTTTAAAAAGTCTATTCTGAGAACACCACACATTCTTCAAAACTAATTTTTTGGAATTTATAACAAATTTTCGTCAGAATTTTTTTGGCGATATTCTCTTTGTCATCTGACACCGTAAAATTGGGCCAATTATTTTATATATGAGGAAATTTCAGCAGCTTATAACTTCTCCTTGGTGTGATGGTTAACGTTTTGAAGTCGGACGGTGATTGGTTAGAGTTCGAATCTTGGCAAATGCATACTTTTTTTCATTTTTTTTTNAAATTTTATTGGTTCCTCTAGTGCCCACAAATGAGTCCCCAAAACCAAAAAAAAATTACAAAAAGTATATTCGAAAATATTTGAGGTCATTTTGAAAAACAATACATATATGTACCGTATATGTACAGTATATAATTTTAATACAATAAAAATGTAATAAAAATTGGAAAAATGTAGATCATTGAAAATTTTAGGCTCCGCTGTCCGACAAAGCTAAGATATTTTCCATACTAGCGTAAAATTACCAAAGGATCACAAATAATATGGTCACTAACTTACGCGGACTTCTGCACGATATACAGTATGTATTTTTTTTACTTGCGAAGTGAAAATTGTCCTTTAGCTAATTACGGCCAATTTAAAATGGTAACTAGGTAGATTTTATATTGAACGCCAAGCTATAGCCGATGTCAAGGGTTTGAAAATAAAATCCACCTAGTTACTACTTTTCATTGGCCGTAATTACGTAAAGGACAATTTTCACTTCGCAAGTAAAAAAAGTACATACTGTATGTAACCGACAATTTCAAGTGAAAAACCGAATAAAAAATTGCTCATTTTTTCATTTTAAATGTCACACCCGATTTTTTTTCTGTTTTTATGCCGTGTCCGTTATTTCAAAATTTCAATATTGGCTCGATTCGCTCCCTAGATACTCCCTGGATAGTATGATAAATTTGGCTTGATATTCAAATTTGAGTATCCACTGCGCACCCTAGTCATAGTTTGACCAAGTACGCGCGTCCATTCAAACTTGCACTTCCAATCACACTTAATCGTTAAAACAATTGAACTATAATATACATGGGGGGCGATATCGCCGGCCCAATGTCGCCGAAAAAAACCTACGCAATTTCACGTTTTTAGCTAAAATATCGCCGAATGTGCCAATATCGCCGAATTTGCCACTATCGCCAAATTTNCCTTAACACACATAGAACACCCAGCTGAGGTTTTGACACTCTCACTTGAGAACGGAACAAGATATTCACAAACGAATTTTTGCATCCAACAGACAATTTAAACTCCAAGACCAAATGTTTTTGATTTTCCGACGGATGTCCGGTTATACCTGAGATTAACCGGTAAAATTTTAAAAAGTCGATTTTGAGAACACCACACATTCTTTGAAACTAATTTTTTGGAATTTATAATAACTTTTCGTCAGAATTTTTTTGGCGATATTCTTTTTGTCATCTGACACCGTAAATAGGGCCAATTATTTTATATATGAGGAAATTTCAGCAGTTCATAACTTCTCCTTGGAGGTGTAATATGACAAAAATGTTATTGCCAAACATTTTCTCTCGAAAAACTATCCGGGTAAGTATATTTTCAGCTTCACAGGTCCCCTCATTTTAGAGATACAAAAAAGCTAAAATTTGACCCTTTGGCGGCTCCATATGACAAAAAGATTTTGGCCAAAACTTTTCCGACGACCAGTTGTGCCAGATGCCAAAAATTGGCTTCGAATAATGTGCGATGTCCTCAGAATTGACTTTTTAAACTTTTACCGGTCAATTTCCGGTATAACCGGATATCCGTCGGAAAATCAAAAAATATTGGTCTTTGAGTTTTTTATTGTCAGTTGGATGCAAAAATCCTTTTTTGAATATCTTGTTCCGTTCTCAAATGAGAGTGTCAAAACCTNGCAAAAATAATTTTCCTTTTTTTTTTCACTTCCCAAAGACGGGTAATATCAAAAATCAAAAGGGCTCAAATTTTTTTTTTTTTTTTTCCCACAGAAATTCCCGTTAACGGAAGTTATGCAATTCTTTTCCTTTCGTTTTTTTTTCTTTTTTTTTGGGTTTATCGGCGACTGAAAACATTTTCTAGAACGCCAAAATAACCGACGAATTTTTTTTCGCATTTTAGACTTTCAAAATCTTAATCTCTCGAGGATAAATATTTTTTGCAAAATGGGCTTTCCAATTTTTTATCAAGTAATTCCTTAGAACAATTGTGTAAAATTTCCCTTCGTTTGGGCTTTTTTTGCAATTTGAAGCTAACACTCGAAATAAATGATTTTTTTGGTCCTTTTTCAAAAAAATTCCGAAAAAAAAGTGCTTAGATTTTTTGAAAGTAAGGCTAAAAAAAATCAGTGAAACACCTGATGAGAAAGTTGGCTTAGTAAGATCGATATTTTTTGAAGTTTAGTGGTCAAATTTCGAGCAAAGGTTATTTTTAACCTTCATTTTTTTAAAAAATACTTAGAAAAAATCGAAAAAATGCGAAAATTTCGGAAATTTTTTTTTTGATGATTTGGTTCTTAGTATACTTATCATGACCCGTATCAATTTTGGGAGCATTTTGATGTCCTAAGGCATTTTTTATTAAATAGAGTGTATACCTTAAGAAGGAAAACTTAAATGTTTAGCTAAGATTCTAAGTGAGGATGTGGTGTAGAATTAAGCTCAAACAGAAAATTTAACGATTTTCATTTAAATGTTTTTTTTTTTTTAAAAATAAGGGGAAAATTTAAAAAAAAATTGTTTTTTTGGTGCACAATGGGGTGGATTGCCATACTCCCGTCAGTGATCTGCAATTATTTTGCAGTTTATTTTCCTTTCCGTCTTCTAGCGAAGCTTTAAAAATAACAGTAAAGATTTTAAAAAATGTAATTTAAACGACAGTATTCGATGATGTGTTTATGCGGCGTAAAGGTCGTCGTGTTAACTAAGCGCGGCATACCTCAAGCTAAATATGGGCGCACTTTTCAATTATTATTCAGCTAAATTTGATTTAAATGTCATTTCAACTTCTGCGAGCATGATGTTATTGAAATTGGCTAACCATTCTATGAACTACATTTGCAACCCGCTAGTAATTGGCCAATAGAACATGCGACGGTTGCGAGCAGGGGTTAAAAGCGCGATTTTGAAGACATCCGAGGTTAGCAATGCCAATGTAGAGACGAAATAGAACAGATGCCACAAAAATTGAAAAAAGTATGTGGGGTACAATAGGTTGGGCAAAATGCAACAACTTGGTTCTGTAAAACATAAATTAAAGTTTGAAAACACTATAATCGCTAGATCAGAATTTAAACGGTTGATAATTTAAAATTTAAAATACAGTGATCCGTTTTTCGGGCGTCCTATCGAAATAATTAGAAGTCTAGTCTAGCGAAAGTATTTTTAGATAAAAGGACGCAATAGTAGATACGTATGTTAATATTCAAAGGCATATTTTTGGTAAGTTTTTTGCTGGACAGTATAATTCAATATTGATCAGAGCTCGTGATAACGGATTCATGTAGTGATTACCGTAATTAGGGAGCGAAACGGGAATACTTTTTTGACGAACATGATGTTGACAATATTTGTTTGTTCAGGTTACAAACACAAGGAAACTGATTTTGAGCTTTACAAATTTTTATTGTTCCTCTAGTGCCCAAAATGAGTCCACAAAAAAAAGTATATTGAAAATATTTGAGGTCATTTTGAAAAACGATATGTAGGGCGGGAAAATGTAGATATCTGAATTTATAGAGCTCCGGCTGTCGACCACGCTTAGAATATTTTCCATACTGGCTATGCGTAAAATTACCAAGGATCAAATAATATGGTCACTAACTTACGCTGCGGATTCTGAGATATAATTATATCGTAATATATTAAACTATTAATGCGTAGATATTGTGCAATTTCATAGTGAGAAACTATAAAAATTGCTATATTTTTATTTTAAATGTAAGACCCCGATTTTTTTTTCCTGTTTTTATCGTGTGCGTTTTTCAAAATTTCATATTGGGCCTCGATTCGCTCCTAGATAGTATGATAAATTTGGAATTGGATATTCAAATTTGAGTATCGCATGCGGCACCATAGTCATAGTTTGACGCCAGTAACGCCGTCAATTCAAATTGCATTCCAATCAACCTTAATGTAAACATTGAACTATAATATACATGGGGGGCGATATGCGGCAATGTGCGAAAAAACTGACGCCAATTTACGTTTTAGCTAACTGCGAATGTTGCAATATGCGAATTTGCCATTATCGCAATTTGCCGATATGCAGAATTTTTTTAGGTTATATTACATTTCTTTGGCGTATGAATGACGTCATTATGTGGATTGAAGTTCATAAATTTAACCTCTTTTACACATTGAATTTGATTGCGTTTGGTGAGTATCTAAATTTAGCTTGTACGATTTTTGGTGATTCTTTCATTCGAAACTATTGTGACTCCTTATAATCAAAAATGTTTGACATATAGAAATGTATTTCGATCGCTACGGTTTTTTTTCATTATTTGAAACAAAAAATAAATTTTGTGCAATATCGCGAAATTTTTTTTACATTTAATTCCGATTAATTATTGTTTTTTTTAAATAATTTGTATGTGTTGACTGAGATAGGTTATTTTGAACAAAAAGACAAGTGTGAAGAGCTGCAAAAAAGTTCGCTGGCACTTCAAATTATGCGATCTGCGCTTGCAGAAGGTGAAAAGTTGGTGTGGATGCTCCTTATTCGCAACGAAAAACCAGGCATAATGGTAAACGGAGGAAATTCCCAAAATAACATTGGGGGGCGAAATGATGAGACAGTTGGGTGGAATCGGGCGAAGGATTTGGGCAAAAACAGGGATTTATTGCACGCTTGCAGAAACCTCGAGAGAATGCGAAGGATTAAACGGGGGATCGGAAAGCGAAAAACAGCAAAATTAATTATGATTAAAAAAGGGAAATGAAGAAAAATATTCTTCTGAACTGCCGAAGATATTATTCAGAAAATCACTGAAAATAGTAATCATTATTGCTGAAATCTTTTTCTCGAATAACTTTAAATCTATAAAAAGCTGTGCTTTAGAATTAAAACAGTTTGATCTTTATGAATGAATGCTTTAAAATTGGGGCTAAATGTGGATAAGAATAATGACAAACACGACTTCGTAAGTCTGGGTCATCGACAACATGTTTATCCGCTGAGTTTGTCAAATGTTGAAATTTGGGTGATTTCAAGTTAACATTGTATAACCAAGGTATCAAGATTTATACGCATTTAATTTATTTGAATCCACCTTCGCAATAACGATTCTTTAGAATTTTGTCTGGCGTTTTTTTTACTTTATTAATATACAGTAGATTTTGCTCTCGGGGATTCAATGGTTTAAAAAATTACATGCAATTGGTTGTTAAAACGTAAACAAACGCGAGAAAAGAAGCCCGTTTTCCAATAGGCTGGGTATATTTTACGGGCCAAATGCAAAGCATTGCCTTGAACCAAGTGTATGGTTATTTTCTATGAAGGAGTCGAAAATGAGTTACATGTTCAAAGTGAAAAGAGGCGCTAGATAGGCAAAATGAGGCAATATGCAACTGGATTTTTTCGAGTTAATTGATATATGTTTGAGCGATTGAGCTTTTCAAATCATCCAAGTAACACGTTCGAAGGCCAAATCTCAAAAATAACTTTTATTAATTTTCTATTTCTATGAATCTTAAAGGTCGTAGAATACTGTGATGAATGTTTATTATTAAGTAAAATGGAAAAAAATTAACAATATATTTAAAAATTAAATTTTTATAACATTTATTTAAAACTTGTGCCAGTTAACGGGAATAAAACGTGCAAACTGTTTGTCAGGAAAAAAATAGGGATTGGGGTGAGAAATTAGGGTTGTAGGAATAGTCTTCTTGCAAACCTAGTTTTTTTTTGACAAAAGTTTTCCATGCCGAGTGTACACATAATTTTTGTGTACACGTTCTAATCTATCTTGAAAAGTGTTATAATTAGGGTTAGGTAAATCGTGTCCAGTGTAAGTTATAAAAAGACGCAAAGCGTTTCTTGGAAAGGTAAGGGTTAGGGTTAAAAAATATGGTTGTGTTCGCAGGAACAAACAACCATATTTTTTAACAATAACATAGACTTTTCGAGAAAAGTTTTGCCTGCCCACGGATGTAAGCTATAACTGTTTTTTTTTCTATAAACAAGTAAATTTTACAGTTAAATATTATTCTAGCTTAGGTATTTTTTTTAATGCAACCACTTTTTCAGCGATTATGAATATTATGAGAGATATAATTATGATTTTTTGTAATATGTACAATAAAGTTTGCATGGACTTAGTGTAACCAATCATCTTTCAAACACAAATTAGTAAATATTATTTGAAATACTTCTAATTTGAATTATATTTCACGGACAGATTGTATTCTAAAAATCGTTTAACATTTGTATCATCAAAAGTTTTTGGCATACTCCTTCAGTTTACACACTTAAGAATAACAAGCCCGGCAGGGCCGCGGGAGGCAACTGCTATTAAATTATATTTTAAGAGAGAAAGCTAATAAAAATTAAAGTTTTTATGATTCTTTTATTTAAAAAACATATTTATCTTAGCTGATTATTAATATATTTCATAGATTTTAAGTAATTTTGATAATTTATGTTTAACCAATTTAGACGGAAGTCTAGAATATTATACTTTTGGGAGTCTAATAATTTCAAATTAATCATTGATTTAAGATGCTGATTTTACATACCAGCTTAGAAAGTTTAAACGCCCTTTGTGGTCTATTGATCACAGGAGATGGTTTGTTTTACTCGGATCATAAGGCTCAGCTCTTTGCGAATCTTTTTTGTATTTGACACGCACTCTTAATAATTTTTAACTTGTCTTTAAAAGTTTGGAAATTTTGCTTTTGAGGGTAGTAAAGGTGGGTTGAGTTTTTAATCAGCAAAATCATTCGAAGTTTTTTTATATTATGCGTCAAAGCATGAAATATAGTAACTGATGTTTGTTGGAAGAGTTTTTTGTTGATAGTTCTCTTATCTGTGGATGAGCAACGACAAGTTGACTTTGTAAATTCATTCTGGACATAGAAAATTCGTATACAAGGTAGACTTTCGTATGTATAGTCACTGGTTTTTGCTAAATGAGAGAGTTTTGCTACTTTTAGACGCTACGGTAAGTAACGTTTACTCGAAATTCAGGTATATATTTGCATTTTAACGGGTTAATTCGAATATAATTTATTGAGGTGGAGGAGTATTCAAACAGACAGTCATGTGGGTAGTAGGTTTTCGGGCCGGTTTTTTCGCTGTTGATAAGAATTTTTTATTTTACATATTAATAAGTGGCGGTGGATAAGATTTCGATGGATAAACTCTTAAGTTTTCAAGAGTTTCTAAGAAATTTTATGTGACTGCCTCGGTCTAGTTCCTATGAGGTGGTCAGTATTACTTCCTTTAGATATTTTTTTGACTGAAAAGAGTGTTCAAAGTTTTGAATAATGTTCGAAGACCATTTTTTCGATTTTTTTTTGAATTCAAGTTCGTTTTTTTTTGAATTATATATATGTTTGTTTATCAAGAAACTATCTGATTTTTTGATTCATTTCCTCTAGGGTATAGTTAATAGATTTATAATAGTTATTATTTCTTTAAGAAGCCTCATGGTTATTTTGTGTATGCACTGATAGTGGTCATCCCGAACTACCTGTAATTATCAGCTTTCCCGTTCTTTTGATTTATCAATTATTTTTATTTAAGAGTAATAAACATATCTTTGATAGCTAGGACTTAAAGCACTGCCCATGTAAGTGTTTGCTGTTGTACAGACAGGGCGTTTTGACAATCTGAAATTTTAACGTTTTTACTAAAAATTGGGCCTTAAAATTCTCTTTTTTGGCGTGTGTAAATTTCCATTTATGCCTTGAAGTTAAATATTTACGCGGGTCGCATATATTTTTTCTAAATATAAGACACACCGACGACATTACATCAGTAATTTGTTCAATTCGGCGTTAATACTCTATGAATTGGCTGGTAAATTTTTTTCGATCAGTTTAGAAACCGCTTCTTTAAATTCTTCGTGTTTTTTACTAAAAAGACATTCGTCGCTATAGGCTTAATAGGATTTTAAGAATTTTTCAGCATTGTTACAAGCGATCATAGGCAGTTGCAAGGCTCTAAGGTTCGTTAACCTATGTAGCTTAGCTGCCGTAAATTTGAAAGAGATGTAGTGTTGGAAAAAGATTCTAATTCAGATTGGTAGGACACCTGTAAAGTTTTTGTAAAAGCTTCATATTCTTTCAGATCCTGTTCAAACTGGTTTTATCTAGCTTCCAATTTTTGAAATTTTTGCTTTAGACATTTTAATTTACTATTATAATAGTTTTTGTCATGAACCTAGATCGGCCTGCTTACACTTTTCAGAGTACAATTATTCATGCATATGAAATTTTTTTCAAGATTTTTTGTTTAGGGTCCAAAGAAATTCTGCATTTGAATAGATTGCATCAAGATTGAAATTAGATTTCATTATCCAGAGCCATTATTCAGATAATTTATTTTTCTTGCTCTTTCTCAAAAATGAAATATTTAATCTTATTTCTACAAGTTTTGACGCTTATATGATTAAACTCCTTTCTCTATTCTTACCGAGGTAATAAATCAAGAACTTCTAAAGGGATATCATAACTAGTTTTATTATGGACTGTAAATTCTGTTTAATTAGTTTTTTTGTCATTTCTAAGATTTGTTTAATTTGATGTTACGTTTTATTCGCTTTAATTTGGGATTAAAACACAGGTTTTTTAAAACGTTTAATAATAAAGAATGATTCAGTGTTTACAATTGGTTTTAATATCAGCCGAATAATGTCTAACTGTGGATTTTAAGAGTTAAGGAGTTTAAATTTAATTTTTTGTTCATGCTTATATCTACGTTTCGTAAATTCAGCTCTTCCTCGCAGTTAGCCAATGAGTTTTTTGTGTTTTTTGAAACTCTGCAAATTTTTGGAATTAAATTCTTTGGATACATTACATGTTATAAAGTCCAGGCCTTCTGACTCTGTGTCGGATTGAACTTATAAAAAGTTGTTTTGAGTAGCGGTTGTTCGTAAAATATTTTCTTGAAGTTCGCTTATGGTAAGTAAATTATTTAAAAACATATTTATCTTAGCTTTCGATTTATTATCATAATTCATAATTTTAATTTTTGATAAATTTCAAGTTTAACACAAATTGACGGAAGTCCAGAATTTAAACATTTTGGAATCTAATAAAATTTTAGATTCTCCAAAATGTATTAAATTCTAGACTTGTGCATTTGTGTTTAAACTGAGAATTTATCAAAGTTACTTAAATCTATGAATATGATAATAAAGTCGAAAGCTAAGATAATAGTTTTTAAATACTTTACTACAAAGCGAAACTTCAAGAAAATATTAATGATTTTAATAGAATTAGTTTTTATTTATGGACTTGCATTAGACGGTTCCCGATAAGAATCATATTTTCTTGCATTAATCCCTTGTTTTTCTACATCAAAAAGTGTTGTCATGCACAAGTGTACACAATAACACTACAACAGCTTCCGCGTTAGAACCCGCGGGAGATTAATATTGCAAATTAATGCGAAATAAAAAAATTGTAGATCGATATATTCATGCAAAAACTATTTTTCGAAAATTCTCATGTTTTGCCTCAGAAAACCGGTATTGTAGAAGTCTTTTACCATTGAACTTCTCTGATATAATTTTACCAGAATGGTTTTGTGGGCATTTTCTTTAAATTTTTACTGTCACTTTTTTGGCTTCTCTCGATACGATTTATACATAGCTTCATTTTATTGAGCCTGCATATGGGCGTTTTTGCTCTCAAACGCTTTCGTGTTCATTTTAGAGCTTACCTATTGTAATTCGATTCCTTGAGGTCGATTTTACCCCAGGTCTCATTTTTTTTAATGAGCCTGCATATGGCGCGTTTTTTGCTCTCTAGCGGCTTTCGGTGGTCTTAAAGCTTAATATGTCGAATTCGGATTCCCTGGGGTCGATTTACCTCATTCGCGGCCATTTTTTTTGGGCCGCATTTGGCCCGCAAAATTACCCATGTCGTCATAGCTGCATGTTATTTGACATCATCACTAATTACCTCAATATAGACAGATTAAAGTCTTCAAATGGTGGTGCAAGTGATAGGCAATCATGTCTATCAAAATTATTATCTAAATTTAGATTCTAAATAATTAAGATACCAATCGTACATTTAATTATAAAATTGTATTTTTTGCATAAAATATTGTTCTTAGGTAGTTTTTTTAAAGGAGGTCACCCTTCTCATGCATATCAGGGGAAACCATAGCTGATATCGAGAAATGGTTTTACTATAACTGCCAACTAAAAAGCTCAATGTAGAATTTTATGAGTTGATTTGACATTAAAATGAGATTGACGTTAAAAATTAATATTTTGGAAAACAGTAGTTTTTTTTTCACTTGCGAATGAAAATGCCGTTTGGAATTCCCGGGATAGCTTGGCTTTCAAAATAAGTCCAGTAAGCATTTTTAATTGAAGAGATTTCCTAACAAGCATTTTCATTTTGCAAGTAAAAAAATACATACTGTATGTACATGAATATGTGTTATGAAAATGAAGCATTAAAAAGGTTTCCGAAAGAGGGGTAAATAGTTATTAGTGATAATCGAAAATTTCAATTTTCAAATAAAAAAACAATTTTTTCGGAAATATATGGAAAATGGCGTAATAAGTTGTTTGTATTGTATTTACTCTGTAGCCTGACACGACAAATCAAGACAACTGATTAAATTGAAGGATGAGAGTGTATTAGTCTTTCTTGGAGGCTTTAGCAAAAGATGACGGTCAGTGTGGTACCGTAGTTTTTGTATCAGAGTTTTTCTCAAGTTCAGAAAGTTTTTACACATATCATAGCCAGTTTGTCGAGAAATCGGCGTTAGCTAAACGTGTCAAATTAGCGACTCCACTGCTTAATGGCACTTTTAAATAAAAAGTGTATTTTTGGCCATAACTCAGGAAAATTGTCTTTTAATGAATTGACGCTGAAAAAGATGACTTAGATTGTCTATAGACAACTTTTAAGTGAGTTTCTCTTATATTTGGAGATTCAAATTTCGAAAGCCCAAATCAGCGACTTCCACACCATAAGTTTTGCGTTATATCAGTTATTAATTTATAAGCACATACATGAATTTACGCAAAATTAAACTATTCAAACGGACACAGGCTAATTCCAATTTGAAAAATTATCGTCGCGTTAAATGTAAAATTCTAATTCGTAAATGGACATCATTATCCTTTTATAATTTTATTAATTGATTGTTTAAATAATTAAAGCGATCCTCCTGGCGATAGAAGGGATCTAAATTATTCTTTTTCCCGTTAGTTAACTTTGACGTCAGAGACCTAAAGAAGGCTTGATTTCATTGAAACACACAGTGACTTTTGTTTATTGACAATTCAAACTAGATCTAGAGTGTCCTCTGACGTGAAAGTTGACGTAACGGGCAATATAAGATATAACTTAATTTGCGCCTGCCTTTCGAGCGGTAAAGTTAAAGATTTTTACACATGAAGACGAACATTTAGTTCCGTCATTTGGTTCCCCCCGATTGTTGTATTAATAATATATAATTAGGGTGCGCACTGGGAGGCCTAAGGGCCAAAGTAAAAGTTTGAATGAATGTTCTTTGATCCCACGGGGGTTATCGTAACGAAATAAAATGATCCCAATGATAAAAAAAATTGGGGAATTATAAATTATTATTATACTGCCGTCTTATTGTTTTTCCCGCAAAAAGGGTGTCATTACAATCGCTAAGGCGTAGGTGCATGACGTTTAATAATAGCATTGCGTAGTCCCAACTATTGGCTGGTCGAGCAAAAAGAATATAGGCGACGTTATAAAACTTATAATTCATTTATATTTCAATTTTGAAGAACCATAATGATTGAGGCAAAACTTAAGTTAAAAAACGGAACAGGATTTTTATGATTTGAAATTTTAAGTCCTTTAGGTTGTTAAATCGTTTACTTCTGTTATTGTATTGAATTTAGTTATTGTTGCCTAATGTTTATTTGTATTAAAATATTATTGAAAATACTTATTTTTATACCATGCAGCAGCATCGTCGATGCTTACATTTTTTTCAAAATGTTCACTACATGCGCCCTAACTGGAACACCCTAAATTTGACGGTTGTGTCCAATCTGGAACTCTTTTGCAGATTTTTTGTTGTTTTTGGAAGAAATTGTGTCGAATTCTCGTTCTAACCAGCTCAAAAAGGCCCTTCAAAGTGTTTCAGATTGGGCGCAAATTAAAGTTTGTAGTGTTCCAGTTAGGGCGCATAGACTGTATTACACTTTGTCCGGGATATTACTAATAGTAAATATTTAGATGAACGGGATTGGTCGAAAAATAGTACTTTCGCATGTTTCTCGTTATCGTTGTTTTCGAAGTGTTCGATATAAATCTGAAAAAAAGGATGAAGCACTTTCTGCTACATTTAGTGATGACAGAATCTCAAAAGACCTCACCTCAAACCCAGACAAAATTATGGCTCCCGAAAAATTCAAGGATGAATTAGACAAACCAATGGAAGACTGGAAAGATAAAGGAATCCAAATGGACGAAATGTATGAAAAATTCGTAGAATTGAAAGATTATGATTCTCAAGGCAGAGTGCAGGCTAGGGATCAAAAATAGACATTTTGACTCAATGGACAAAATACAAGGACCGAATTGCGCGAAAATTTTCGAAAACAATTTATTTGAACACGGCAAATAATTTTGTGAGTAAGACAAATAAGATTAAAATTGATGTTTATATTGCTCAAACTACAATTTGGTCCTGAAAATTACGTTTTTAAGACAAAAAAAAGTTGCTTGGTAAGAAAAAATTCAAAAAAGTTTCTGAAAATAATATCGATCATTGCTAACAATCATTGCCTACTTTGAAGACAATTTTTAAATTAACTATTATGGTCTTTATAAATGCATTTGTTATCCATATATAATCTTTAGAAATGTATTGAGTCGAGCTCATATATGAAAGAAGCCCGAGACACTTTTTCAGTCACTTTTTATATGACACATATAATATGTGACTTAAAAAATAGAATATATCATGTGCATCCTTCTTTCATATCGAAAATCCTGCCTAGTCGTCGAAATTCATCATTACGTCACAAGAATAGAAAGTGACCAATGAAATGACCGGATTATCGAGAACTGACCAATAAAATCACTGGATTTCTCTATTTGTGACGTAGTGATAGAATTAGACGACTAGGATTCAACTAGAATTCGTACAACACGTAATTTAAAAAATTGAATGTACATATTATATGATACATGTTACATGAGTAAATAAGTAATTAATGATTGTTATATTTTATGCATTAACAATTGTAATATTTATGAATCTAACAACTAGAATGTTTTTTTGATCCTTTTCCAAGAGAAGTACTACGGCTAGATTACAACAATTTATTCTTGACCCTGGATCTATCTCGCCACATGTTATTATGGATGAAAACTTTGCAGATTTTTTAATTGTTGGAGGTGGCTTAGCAGGAAATATTCTTGCAAATAGAATTTTTAACGCAATGCATTCTGCAGGTTGTGGTCCTCTGGGCACATTTTTTGAAGAAACGGAAATGGTCTTTAAATTATACTTTAGTAGTATAATTGCATTAAAAGCATCATTTGTAATATCCACAAACCTCTCGCATTTCTTGAAAACTAAAGGGGATGTAGGTGTAGAATGATGGAATTACTGCAGAAAATTGCGCACTTCTCCGGTCAGACTGAAAGAGTCTCGAACGAGTTTTGTGATTACCGTACATATTTTTCCAAGGTATAAAGATGATTATCAGTGAGTCAGCTTTGGCCCGAATCGAGAAAATTTACTTGCAGTTAAAATCGAAGGTTTTTGTCTTTAAATTTTTTTTATTATTTAGTCATTTATTATCGATAAAAGGTAGATTTGAATAAATAATAAAAAAATATTAAAAATCAAAACCTTCGATTTTAACTGCAAGTAAAATTTCTCGATTCGGGACAAGGCTGAATCACTGATAAAGTACCTAAAAACTTTGAAGAATATGTACCATAATCACAAAAGCCCAAAAAACTTGGTCGAGTCCAAATTGGACCAAGCAAATATTTTGTCACAGAATTAGCTCGTAAAATTCGTCTATTAGGACAACACGGCCAGTCTGCATATGGACCAAAAGGCAAAATTAAACATTATTGATAAAAACTACTTATACATTTGAAAAATAAAAAAATAGACCACTTTTGATTAGGGAGTAAACGACATCTATTAATCTTTAATAAATCTGAAAAATTCATTAAATATTTTTTTATAGATATGAATACTTATCATGAGACTTTATCGACGATATTTAACGGGCGCGAGATTGAAAGGTCACCCTAAACAAAAATTGACGTATTATCAAATCTAAAATGGATCTATTGTAAAAATCTGATGAGAGTTAATTAAATTTGTCTGACTTCCTAATGAACTTAATTTGGCTTGATTATTTTTTCGTATGAAATTTGTTTACGATCACGATTAAATAAGCTTTAATATAGCGGGCAAGTCCGCCATTAAAATCAACCTTAAAACAAACTTCTTCAATATTGGTCTACCAAAATGAAAACATACAGCGTGAGTCTTTTCGATTTCTCCTCTTTTTTACCCAGACGGGTAGACAGCCAAAATTGCCTATACTTTGCTTAGGATTTTGGCTGTCTAGCCGTCTGGGTAAAAAAGAAGAGAAATCGAAAAGACTCATACTGTATGAGTCATACATGTACATTTTTAAATAAAATATGTATTTTTGAAAAAAAATGCCAGATTATGCGCCATAAATACTTTGCACAACCAAGTACATTTATATATATGTATGTTTAGAAAATCAACCCTATTTGGTTGATTTTGGCCGAAAATCGATTGATGGATATGCTAAATATACCTTTATATTTTATTTTTGTGTCGAAATAGTAATTAAAATTAAGAGAAAAAACATTTGATCGTTGTGTAAGTACGTCTACCTCACTCGTGCTCGTAACAAAATTATATGAAAAAAATTATCAACGCTAATTAAGTTCATTTGGAAGTCAGACAAATTTAATGAAGATTTATCTATAAAGGTCCCTTCCCGTGTAGATAATAATTACGGTTTGATTGCATCAAGTTAAGGAGGTTGTAGGTAAATTTCGGTAACTTTTCAGACTGATATCACTTCCGATGAGGATAAAATAAAACATTTTTTCTGAATATTCTTAATAAATTCGGATATCGCCGATATAAAATCATATTTTCTTCATATAATCAGAAGCTATATTATAATAATTTTGGTGTATAATTGAAATTAACGGCTTCCTCGCAATGATGGAAAAAATGAAGAAATCGAAATTAATTCAAATAGTTTTATTGAGTTTCAATTTTTACTTATTAAAACGAGAAAATAGTAAATAAGTTCTAAAATTTTATATATTTTTGTTTCATAAATGTTTTGCTTATTTACTGGAGCAGATCTGGTGATTTTTGTTAGGACGATTGGATTATAAATAAGGAAGTTATTCAATACTAGAGAAAATATAAGAGATTGTTCATATTTAGTTTTTCACGTTCTTGAATGGCGAAAATCGACATAGAAATAATCCTAATTTTAGATAGCTTGCAACTTTCCAACGTTAAAAACCCACATCCCCATTAGGTCAAAAAGATAGCCCAGAATTTATATGTTTTTGAATATTTAAAATGCATAAAAGCTAGATGATATTTTTTTCTGTTATAAATCATTTTAAATGTTCTATAGGATGCGAAGAGAAGTTTTCCTTATGATTAATCAATGATACAGTAAAGTATCTTTAGTAGGACGCGTCCTAAGGATTTAAAAGTACAGTCATGCGAAAAGTACTTTACTGTCCCCTAAAAATACGCCATGGTACGATACGTATGTAAAATGTGTATCATACCAAGGCATATTATTAAAGTATAGTAAAGTTCTTTTCGTGGGACAGTACTTTTAAAATCCTAAGGACGCGTTCCACTAAAGACACTGTACTGTAGTTTCTAAAACCTGCTGACTGAGTCAATAGGTTGCGAAATAAGAATAGGCCACGCTTTTCCCATGTGACCGCGTAGATAGTTATTGTTTTGAATCACAAAAACTATTCTTCTACCTATCACACTTTTCCCGATAAAATTGAGCAAATTTACGACGTACGTACCCTGATAATTGACGATATAATATTTGAAAATCATGTTTTTTCTGAAGTTCAAGATTAAACTGTTTTTTATTTGGTTTTCAGTGTTCAAATAATCGTCAGAAGATGAATCAAGTTGTTTTCTCATCGAGAACTTGAAGTTCAAAATTCACATCATTTGATTTCACCTACCATCACTCATTTGTTTTTCTCATTATCCATATTTTTAACGTTAATAGCTTTTTATACATTTTAAATAACAATATGTTGTGTTTGCAGCATAGATAAAAATTTAAACGCACAGAAAGCGGTGCCAGAACATGTTAAAAATGGTTTTTTTTTGATGCCAAAGTTGTTCGGGAAAAGTTTTTTTTCAACAAAAACACATATTTCTATATTTAATGTAAACGGACTCAGACGTTTTGAAATAAGAAATTTCAAACCTCAAAAATGGGTATCGATGTTTTTTGATACCGCTATTTTAACTCCCATGAGAACCCGAGGACTAAAAGGTTACTTTTCAGACCTTTAAGGGGGTACCCGACGGTATAAAGGGTGTTTTCGAGGGCGCGCTGGAGACAAACAATACACCGCACAGACTTGTAACTAATATCAAAAAAAACACCGTAATCTCAGCTTTCGGTTGAATGTACTTTTAATCTCCGAAATTTTATGAACTCACTTATATTATGATTTTTAAAAAGGAGTTTTCAAAAATTCAAAATACATCCCTGGACTAACTAATATTGGTAAGAAATTTTAATTTCTCAAAAAAGTCCACACTATTTATGTGGTTATTTTAATCCTGAAAGATTTCAAAAAACATATGTAAAACTCTAGAAATTTCGAAAAAATCGAAAATTTTGCACGTCTTGGCACAAAAACATCGCCACCATGTTTGTATATCATATTTTATTTTCCTGTTTATCAGAT
>SCLH01001094.1:68030-108240 GCA_004367855.1 Oikopleura vanhoeffeni | reverse complement strand
ATCCTAAGGACGCGTTCCACTAAAGACACTGTACTGTAGTTTCTAAAACCTGCTGACTGAGTCAATAGGTTGCGAAATAAGAATAGGCCACGCTTTTCCCATGTGACCGCGTAGATAGTTATTGTTTTGAATCACAAAAACTATTCTTCTACCTATCACACTTTTCCCGATAAAATTGAGCAAATTTACGACGTACGTACCCTGATAATTGACGATATAATATTTGAAAATCATGTTTTTTCTGAAGTTCAAGATTAAACTGTTTTTTATTTGGTTTTCAGTGTTCAAATAATCGTCAGAAGATGAATCAAGTTGTTTTCTCATCGAGAACTTGAAGTTCAAAATTCACATCATTTGATTTCACCTAAATTCATCACTCATTTTTTTTTCTCATTATGCATAACTTTTACGTTAATAGCTTTTTATACATTTTAAAATAACAATATGTTGTGTTTGCAGCATAGATATCAATTTAAACGCACAGAAAGCGGTGCCAGAACATGTTAAAAATGTCTTTTTTGTAATTTTTAATGCCCAAGTTGTTTGGGAAAAGTTTTTTTTACCAAAAAGACAGTTTTCTATATTTAATGTAAACGGACTCACATAGGTTCATACCTGTCTTTATGAGGAAAAAATCAATGAAGCCCGTGAAAAAATATCTCAAAACAAAATAATCAAAAATTTTTGTATCAAAATTTTTTTTTAAAGTTTTGCTAATGAAAATTTTGTAAATTTTTTTTATAAAATTTTTTTTTCAATAATTTTTTTCTAAATCCTGTTTATGACATTGTCGAAAAATGTATTTACACAGTTGAGACCTGTTTGTTGAAAGTCATTCTGCGGTGATAATATTTAAATTCTTGAAATCCACAGACAATTATCAATTGTTAATGTTTAAAAGGTGATCTGATAATTTTTTTAAACAAAAAACAATTGAAAGTTGTCTATGGACTTTAGGAGTTTAAACATAATCACAGTCGAGTTACTGTCAAAGAACAGGTATCAACTGTGTAGATCAATTTTCGACGATCTCATAGACAAGTTTTTTTTTCAAATAAATTTTTTTTATCAGCAATACATTTCTAACATACAGTCACTGTATTACAGTGATATGACTTTAAACGGACAACCCAGACAGACAGGGTCGGGTCGAAAATTTTTGCCAACCGACTTAAAACGGACAACCAGATTTGTAAAAATGACAAAAACATGTTCTAAAATAATCTTTATTTGCTAGAAATCGTTTTCTGTCTATTTTTTCATTCAAATTAAAAAAGATTAGATAATTTTTTTCAGATATTTTTTTTTATTTGCACGATGTTTTGAATGGCAGCATAGTCCCACTAGTGCTAGATATCAAATTATAAGCCTTAATTTTGAGATAAAATATTTTGTCGTAAAAAAATCTCTTAAAATTAACGACTAAATCAGCGATCTGCGCTCAATATTTGGGACATGAACTCAAAAGTGGTCTTCTTTTATATAAGCGGGTTTTTCAAAAGTGCGGTCTCAATTGTGAACCATGAAGTGCGCTTATAAAAACCATTGCCCATAGAAACAAAAGAGCAAATTTAATTCTGAATAGTATTTTGACGCATATATGAGTTACAATCTATAAATATATTTACGATTTTATAAAATTTCACGAGATTAATATATTTTTTTAGTAACCGCCTAGTAATTATTAATTACTATTTAAAAATGGTGTTCAATACTAGTTAAATTACAATGTAGTTTACGTATATTTGAAGCTGGGAGCATTTAAAAGTTAAGACGCCGGAGACAGTATTTTTAATTACATTTTCGCAGCTTTCATGCTAAATTTATGAGTGCTAACATGTTGTGAAAATTTCATCATATCTTTAATAGTGTTTTGATATTGAAATTTTCACCATTTAATTTCTATTTTTTCGCAATCTTTTATGATGAAAATTATTTGAAATAAGTTGTATTCTGAATAGAAATTGTGCTTTAAATTACATAAAAAACGAAATAAATTCAAAATTTTTATTTTGCGTTTTTCATGCAAGTTTAAAATTACAAAAAAAAATTCCATACTAAAGATTGCCCTTCTTCTTCCTATATTTTGTTTTCAAAAGAAGTTTTTATTTTTCGGACGATGATGAATATAGTATTCATCATCGTCCAAAAAATAAAAGCTTCTTTTGAAAACAAAATATAGGAAAAACAAGGGCAATCTTTAGTATGGATTTGTTTTGTAATCTTAAACTTGCATAAAAAACGCAAAAAAACATAGTTTTTTTTTCGTTTTTCATGCAATTTAAAGTACAACTTCAATGCTTAAGATAGCGCCGCCCTGCTTTTGCTTCTCTTTTGTTAACAAACGCCGATTTACTTTTCAGGCGAAAGAGTAAGAATATTTTTTTTACAATCTGGCTTGTCACGGAGAAAAAATGTTTACCAAAAAAGCAGCTTTTTGATCTCTTTCTTTACTTTTAAGATAAATTTTGTCGATTTACGTGATATTTGAACTTCCAATTTTGAAATTAAAACAAAAATTGTAAAAAGAATATTTTAAACCAACTTTTTATAATTTTTAACCGTATTCAACTATTAAACGTTATTTACGATAGTAAATCTAGTTTAATCATATTGGATTAAATCTATATTCTTGTGGATGTCATTAATCAAAGTCGTAGGACCAAATCTCACTCGGGTGACATCAACTAGCTACTATTGTCCTTTTCTCTTATTTTTAATAACGTGAAATTGGCGGTTATAGTTTTTAACGATTTTGAGTCTATGTCACGAAATGGCCTGTCAAACATAAGAGAAAAATAAATTAATTTTTTACGGAATATAAAACTAATTATAGAGATGAATTTTACGAAGAATAAGAACTTCTCAAGGTAATTTGCTAAAATATATTTAACAATTTTTTTCCAGAAAATGTGGGAATTTTTCCTAGTTTGAAAATGTTAGAAAAAATTTATCGGAAATTTCGAATTTGTAAATAATGCACGTTCTTATAACAATTTACAGACGAAAAAATCACGGAAATATCGGAAAAGATGCCAAAAATTTTGGCATCTTTTAGCTATAGACTATAGCGATTACGATCCTCGGGCGCACAAAACGACTCTTTTTTCTAAGAGAATATTCTTCCATTTTTGGGCAATATTAACCTGAGCTACTCGTCTCATTCCGAGAAATCGAAGAATGACGCTCATTATATCGGCATAAGAAAAAAATTTCAACACATAATTTGGGAAATTTTCTCTGATTAATAGGATGGCATGACATGTCACCCGTAGATGCCAAAATAGAGGCTAAGAGAGATGAAAACATTCGAGGATGCCAATCTTCATGATTTTGTTGCAGAAAAAACTAAATTTTTTTAAAAAACGTTACAGAATTTTTTTCAAAATGCGAGATTTTCAAATTACCGGCAGTGACCTAATATTGTTATTAAACGAAACTTAAAAAAAACAACTTTAGACAAATCGATATTATGTGCCCCTTTGAAGTGAAAAACTAGCCATCAGTCCATATAATGTGCTACGCTTTTTTCACGTGACTACGTCCGAGATTTTTTCAAAACTGTTATATCTTGGAAAAGAACCTCAAAAATGATTATCATATTTGTTGTACGGTCGTTGGTATCTTCATGGATAGTTATAGTATTTGAATCTTAGAAGAGTTAGTTATTGTTTGAAAGATACTTTATGACCATATTTTATTCGAAAAGTGATATATCATTCAAAACTCGTTTTATCATCTTTAAAAACTGTTGTAGTACGAAAACAATCGTAATTTCTGTTTGTCTTTTAAATTAAATACAGCTTCATTCAAAAATAAAATCAATTTAGCATTTTCGACACTTTTTTAGTAATTATTTTTTAATCTTTTGAGATCAGTGGTTACCAGAATGGGTGGCCACGTCAAAGCCTTTGTGATCTAATCTAGTGTAAGAAACGGAATAATCTTCATTAATTCCTACTTAAAGAATATATTTTGAAAAAGTGTCAAATTTCATTTTAAAATAATGCAATACCATAAAGTGTCAAATTTCATTCTGCAATATAAAAAACTAATAAAGTGTCGACTCCTTCCTTAGTCAGTTGACAAATCACAAGTGTATTTTGATTTAAGTTACTGTCGGAAACGGTAATTTTGGGCGTGCTAAAATGGACATTAAATTTATAATTGCTAGACCGTTGTCTTCCTGGCCGTCCATATTTCTGGCAAAATCGCTAATACCGGAGATATTAAATTATAAAACTACGCTTAAACTTAGGCATAGTTTTACATAATCTGAGTATGAGCATAATGCTGGAGCCAGTTTCTGAAAGATTTATTTTGGATGCAGCAAAAATAAAATTTGATAATCAACAATGATACAGTAAACAAAAAGTTTTTGAAAGCGATCTCTTTAAATTCCGATTCTCTTGGTTCCGACTCGAGTCCAAAAAATTTTTTTTTCATTTTTTTGATAGAGATTTGTTTGGACTCCGAGATCTTAACCGGTATATCTTGCGATAATGTGAGGGGTTTCAATTGGTGAATGAGATTTCACCAATGATAAATTGGCTGTTTTCGTTTACCAGCACTTAAGGGGGTTCTGTATGCCAATTACTGTAATTGTTGGATAGTTTTTAGTACTTTCAAACGGCCCATAACTTTTCTTGAAATGATCAAACATAAAAATAACAAAAGAAATATTGTTTTGTGAACACTTATCATAATTATCATATTTGTAGAAATTATTTCGTAAGAAACTTGTAACATCTTACTGAAAGGATTCTAGAAATCGTAAATGTCTCTCCCGCAGCAAAAAAAACACGCTTATTTCATTCTTCCAATAAAGGAAGGGGAAAACATCCAACAATTCTTCTGGTAATTGCAATGTGATTTTCGTAAACTTGTAAAAAAATCTCTGATTTTATTAAGTAAGAACGTTTTTGGTCTGAAAAGATTCAGCACAAAAAATGATATAAAATCTTTGTTGGGATTTTTGAGTTAATCTCTCTCGATCAACGATGCCGCGCGCGCCGCTATTTATATGGAAAGTGATGTGTAAATATAAGATCTTCCTTTAGGTTTATCTCCAGATATAGAGATCGTCCTAAAAAACTTTTTTATACATCTCGTTAATATATCAATGTTGATCATGATTCATAAACATTAATTTTGGTTGCATGCATTATGAATCTTTCAACTATTTGCTCCGGTGTCCATGAAGAAGTTGCTAAATTATTTTAATCTGATGATGGGGTTAATTCAAAAAACAGATTAATCCACCGGAAATTATGTCACTTTTTGACAAATATTTTTTTTATCTTCTGTTCATACATCCGGTTGAGGTTTTAAATTCATACCCGATTCTTTTGGCAATGACGAGTCATTTTTCATATATCAGTATATACTATAGTATATGAAAAATGTCGTCATCTGAGCGTATAGAGAACTTCTATTTAATTTATAACGTGTGATAACAAAACAGTTACGTACAATATTATTTGCGCTTTTTACGTTCCACGAAAATCGCAAATAATCTAGAACTCTATTGTATTGTATTTATATTAAATAAAATTACCAACGAGACACAAGTGTATCAGCAAGGACAAAACAGTGGTAGATGACTCTTATGTTAAATACTCATGTTTTGTCCTTGGTGATACAGTTGTGCCTCGGTGGTTATTTTATTCGTTATAAAGAAAAGTCAATGCCGTGCTAGATAAATTATGTACACAAACGATTAATATTATTTTTTTTCAATAATAAGTTGGTCTGAAAATATTTTGCTTTTAATTTTCAGGCCATTTTGTATTTTTGAGAAATGAAGACTGATTGATCGATTTTAACAAATAGCGTGGGTGTTTTTCAAGAAGAATATATCGAAGATTATATCTACGTGTCCCGTAGAACTTTGACGTCAGAGACCTAAAGAATCGTGTGATTTCATTGGTCAAAACACATTGACTCTTGTGTATTGACCAATAAAAACAGGCCTAGACGTATCTCTGACGTCAAAGTTGTACGGGACACGTAGGTATAATCTTCGATATACACGAGCACAAGATAATTTATCATGATTCAAATGTAATAAATAAAGTTTTTTGAAACAATCTTACTCAAAAAAGGGGTTGTATGATGGGTTAATTTTTGGTTTAAACAAGAGAAAATTGTTTTCCATAAAAGGTAGTTAGTGAAGGTTGCACATAGGGTTTCTAACAATTTTCGACCATACTAATGGCGAGAAGTTTTTCAGCACGATTAAAAATTAGTTGTTTTTTTGAAGAAAATCGCCTATCCGTTTTATTAGTCCGAATTGGTGCAGAGAGACTTACCGGGAAGTGTGCAATAGTTAATTTGTGCGATATCTATTGACGTGATAACTCGTATAATAAAAGTTAACTTTAGGGCCGAAGAAATTGCATTATGTGACATAATTTATGTCACATAATTTATGTGATAAAAGTAATCCATGTTTTTTTAGGAAATTTTTATGGTGTTTGAGGATTATTAAATGTAAACTGCTTTTTATAAACATGTTTTTGCATACGCATTTTCAGAGTTAATGTTTTTTTCATGTTTAATTCTATATGTTAATTATCAACCCAAATTTGCTTGAAATCACGCTCCTGATATGTATTTTTAGTTAGGATATGAGGCTTCCCGGTACTCACCTTAATCATTTGACAAATGTTATCCACGTTTTTAGGAAATTTTTATGGTGTTTTTGGGTTATTAAATGATAACTCTGACATTAGTTTTTTCCTCTGGTGTGCTCTAGTCATATGATTTTTTACCGTTTCCGATAATGAAACTCTCATTAGTCAAAAGTACAAAAATATGATAAAATCAGAAAATTTAATTTTATGATCAAAAACGTCATCTTTGATCCTAAAAGTGGAGAACAAAAAAAAATATATTTTTTGAAAAGTTTAAAGACCATTTTTAACAGTACTCAACAAGAGCCGATCTTGAACCTGCAAAGATTGTTATTGTTGAACAAGATCCTGATGGGGTCTCAGAATCTGCTCATTATAAGCCTGGCTTGGCTCGGATTCAGTGGACAAATGAGAATAATATTTCGTTGGCGAAAGAATCTATGAGATTTTTAAGAGAAATCGAGGTCGAATTATCGGTGCTTGGAGAGCAAAAAATAGATATTAATTTTACTCCACAGGTCAGTTTTGATGAAAACAAAATAGGGACGGGATTGAAAAATTGGTCGGGATCAGTATCCGAAATTATAGTTTTCAACAATGATTCTCATGAAACTTTAATTAAAATGATCACCATAAATGTTTATGAAAAAAGTACATTTAAAGTTTCCTAACATTGAAAGGCAAATTTATTTGCAAAGATTTTCAAATAATTTATAGCTAGGGATCGAACCGGGCCAAAATTTAACTTTCGATATCGGGGATACGGCATAAAAACAGAATAAAAATCAGGTTAAATTGAAAAAAAATGCCGGTTACGTATATATCGTGCAGAAGTACGCGTAGCTTAGTGACCATATTATTCGTGATCGTTGGGTAATTTTACGCTAGTTTTGAAAATATCTAAGGGTTCCCGGCTGGCGCAGCCTATAAATTTCAATGATTTACATGTTTCCGCCTACGCATTTTTGTTCAAAATTACCTAAAATTTTTTGCAAAATTTTCGAACATGTTTTTTTTTCAAATTTTTTTTAGGAAAATGTAGCAAATTTTTTTTATGAGTACGGCTGGGTTGTTTGTAATTCAAAAAAATAAAGTTAAATAAGCTTGAATTTCAATTCAGTCATAAAAAAGTGGTTTTGGTGACTCATTTTGTGGCCACTAGAGGGCTCAAAAAGATTTTTTTCATGCTCAGAATCTGTTTCCTTGGGGTATATACCGTATATAATATAATAATATACACCTTATGTACCTTATATTAACCCTATAAGCTCAAATAATTTATATGATTTATAATTTGCTCATTAATTTACTATGCAGAGTCAGACGTACTGATTCAGTTTTGTTGAACTGAGTAACACGTATTTTCACGATCAAAATAATTTTTGACCGATTCTTAAATCATGAACTTTTCAGAGGTGAATTATTGGATTTTTAAAACAACTGTTAACCAATCAGGGGGTTGAATATTGCGGGGTTGCTGCATCCGAGGGTTAAATCTGGAAAATGTATTATATTATTTATTGAGCATCTCGGACTGCGACTAAAATGTGAATGGCGACGAAAACCTAAATAAGTTTTCGGGACGAGTATAATAACAAGCGAAATAAGCCCTTAATTAGAACACGGCTATGGCCTCATGTTTACACAACAATAGCAATGCTTTAGAATGATTAATTAACTTAATTATTGAATTTGTTCCGTTTTCATTAGCGATAATTTCATGAATTCATTGTGAAATTACTGAATTTTTATGAAGGTTCAAACGACAATATGATAGCTATGAGTTTTTTTCGATTTTGTTTCAAAATTTGAGTGCCACGCTTTTTCCACGTGACATAGAATTAGTATTTTTTAACGAACTCCAAAGATAGAAAAAATTAATTATCTAAGTATTATATGATCGTTGTGGGCTTCTTTCATTTCAAAAAAAGTGGTATGTGTCTGAACCAATAAATCCACTTTGCATTGTTAAAAACTTTATAACCGTAAAATTAACTGAGTAGACGGATAGGCGGGATATATATCGAAAATGATGCTACAGTATGTTTCTTTTTTTTAGTCCGGATATGGCAAAGCGCTTTGAAGCCAATTTTGGCCAATAAAATGTGGTAACTAGGTGGATTATATTTTGAAAGNCACGAAATGGCCTGTCAAACATAAGAGAGAAATAAATTATATTTTTTTACGGAATATAAAACTAATTATAGAGATGAATTTACGAAAAATAAGAACTTCGCCCAGGTAATTCTGCTAAAAATATATTAACAATTTTTTCCAGAAAGATGTGGGAAATTTTTCCCTATTTGAAAATGTTAGAAAAAATTATCGGAAATTTCGAATTTGTAAATAATGCCACGTTCTTATATACAATTTACAGACGAAAAAATTCACGCAAACTATCGAAAAGTGCCAAAATGTTGCTCTTTTAGCTAAGACTATAGCGATTACGATCCCCGGGCGGCGCACCAAAACGACTCTTTTTTTCTGCAGAGAAATTCTTCCATTTTTGGGCGCAATATAACGGAGCTACTCGTCTCATTCCGAGAACGAAAATGACGCTCATTATACGGCATAAGAACAAAATTCAACACATAAGTTTGGGAAATTGTCTTCCTGATTACAATAGGATGGCATGACATGTCACCCGCTAGATGCCAAAATAGAGGCTAAGAGAGATGAAAACATGCGAGGATTCCATTTCATGATTTTGGCAGAAAAAATACTAAATTTTTTTTTGAATTTTTTTAAAAAAAGTTCACCAGAATTTTTTCTAACATGCGAGATTTCAAGATTACCCGGCAGTGACCTAATATTGTTATTAACGAAACTAAAACAACTAACATGATATTATGCCGAAGTTGACTGCATATCCTATAAGTGCTACGCTTTTTTCACGTGACTACGTCCGAGATTTTTCAAACTGTTATATTCTTTGGAAAAGAACCTCAAAAATGATTATCATATTTGTTGTACGGCCTCGTTGGTATTCTTCATGGATAGTTATAGTATTTGATCTCTAGAAGAGCTTAGTTATTGTTTGAAAGATACTTTATGACGCATATTTTATTCGACAAAGCTGATTATCTATTCAAAACTCGTTTACATCTTTCAAAAACTGGTTGTAGCCGTACGAAAACAATCGTAATTTCTGTTTGTCTTTAAAATTAAATGACAGCTTCATTCAACCAACTAAAAATCAATTTAGCATCTTTTCGACCACTTTTTTAGTAATTTATTTCTTTAATCTTTTGAGATCAGTGGTTACCAGAATGGTGGCCACGTCAAATTGCCTTTGTGATCTAATCTAGTGTAAAGAAACGGAATAATCTTTCATCTAACTTCCGTACTTAAAGAATATATTTTGAAAAAGTGTCAAATTTTCATTTTAAAAATAATGCAATCCATAAAGTGTCCAAATTTCATGCTGCAATATAAAAAACCTAATAAAGTGTCAGACTCTTCCTTAGTCAGTCTGACAAACTCACAAGTGTAATTTTGATTTAAGTTACTGGTCGCAACGGTAATTTGGGCGTGCTAAAATGGGACATCTAACATCTTATACATTGCTAGACCGTTGTCTTCCTGGCGCGGGTCCATATTTTTCTGCCGCACAAATTCGCTAAATACCGGAGAATATAAATTATACAAACTACGCTTAAAGCTTAGGCATGTTTTACACCTATCCGAAGTATCGAGCATCAATCGCTGGAGCCAGTTTCTGAAAGAATTTATTGTTTTGGAATGCAGGCCAACAACCATAAAATTTCATAATCAACCAATGAATACACGTAAACAAAAGTTTTTGAAAGCGATCTCTTGAAATTCCGATTCCTTTGTTCCGCGACTCGAGTCCAAAAATTTTTTTTCTTTTTTTCTTTTCGAAAGAGCATTTGTGTTGGACTCCGGCAGATCTTAACCCGGTAATATCTGTGCGAATGTGCAGGGGTTTAATTGGTGAATGAGATTTCAACCAATGAGAAATTGGCTGTCTTTCGTTTACCCACGGACTCTAAGGGGTTCTGTATGCCAATTACGTAATTGTGTGGATAGTTTTTTAGTACCTTTCAAACGGCCCATAACTCGTTCTTGAACATTGATCAAACATAAAAAACTAACAAAGAAATATCGTTTTGTGAACACTTTATCATAATTATCAATATTTGTACGAAATTATTTTCGTAGACAACCTCTGCTAACATCTTACTCTAACAAGGATTCTAGAAATCGTAAATGTCTCCCCCGCAGAAAAAAAAACACGCTATTTCATTCTTCGCAATAACAGGAAGGGGAAAACATCCAACCTTCTTTCTGGTAAATTGCAATGCTGATTTTCGTAAACTTGTAAAAAAATCTCTTGATTTTATTAGTAGAACGTTCTTGGTCTGAAAACCAGATTCAGCACAAAAAATGATATAAAAATCTTGGTTCGCGGATTTGAGCTAATCCTCTTCGATCAACGATGCGCGGCGCGCCCGCTATTTATATGGAAAGTGACCTGTGTAAATATTAAATCTTCCTTTACGGTTTATTCTCCAGATATACGAGACCGTCCGTCCTAAAAAACTTTTTTATACACTTGTTAATATAAATGGTTGACCATGGATTCATAAACATTTAATTTTGGTTAGAATCATGATGAACATTAATGCAAATGCTTTTCAAACTATGTGCTCCAGTGTCATGGAAGTAAGTTGCTAAATTATTTTTAATCTTGATGATGGGGTAATCAAAAAAACAGATTAATCCCACCGGAAATTATGTCACTTTTGAACAATATATTTTTTTAATCTTCTGTTCATACATCCGGTGAGGTTTTAAAATTCAATACCCGATTCTTTTGCGCAATGACGAGTCATTTCATATATCATGATATACTATGTGATATGAAAAATCGTCTCTGAGCGTATAGGGAGAACTTCTATTTAATTATAACGTGTGATAACAAAACAGTTACGTACAATATCTATTTGCGCTTTTACGTTCCACCGAAATAATCGCAAATAATCTAGAGACTCTATTGTATTGTATTTATATTAAATAAAATTACCAACGAGACACAAGTGTATAGCAAAGGACAAAACAGTGGTAGGATGACTCTTTATGTTTTAAATACTCAATGTTTTGTCCTTGCTGATACAGTTGTGCCTCGGTGGTTATTTTATTCGTTTATAAAGAAAAGTCAATGCGTGCTAGATAAATTATGTACACAAACGATTTCATATTATTTTTTTTCATTAATAGTTGGTCTGAAAAATATTTTGCTTTTCAAATGTTCAGGCCATTTTGTATTTTTGAGAATATGAAGACCTGAATTGATTCGATTTTAACAACATAGCGTGGGTGTTTTAAGAAGAATATATCCGAAGATTATATCCTGACGTGTCCCGTAGAACTTTAGACGTCAGAGGACCTAAGAGATCGGTGTGATTTCAATTTCTTGGTCAAACACATTGGACTCTTGGTTATTGACCAATAAAAACAGGCCAGAACGGTATCTCTGACGTCAAAGTTGTACGGGACCGATAGGTATACAGTCTCGATATAACACGAGCACAAGATAATTTATCCCATGATCAAATGTAATAAATAAAGTTTTTTGAAATATCTTATCAAAAAGGGTTTTATGATGGGTTAAATTTTGGTTTAAACAAAAGAAAATTGTTTTCCAAAAATCAATATAGGTGTATGGTTCTAAGTTTGCACCACTTTGTATGTTTCAACAAAATTAGTTGTTTTTGAAGAAAATCCGTCCTATCCGTTTTATCTAGTCCGTACTGTGGCGGAGAGGACTTACCGAGAAAGTGTGCAATGAGTTAATTTTGTGCGATATACTATTGACGTGATAAACTCGTATAATAAATTTAACTTTAGGGCCCGGAAAATGCATATGAACATAATTTATGTCCACCATAATTTAATGTGATAAAAACGTAATCCATGTTTTTTTAGGAAATTTTTATGGTGTTTGAGGTTATTAAATGTAAACTGCTTTTAATAAAACATGTTTTTCCATACGGCATTTTCCAGAGTTAAGTGTTTTTTTCATGTTTAATTCATATGTTAATTACAACCCAATTTGCTGAAAATCACGCTCCTGCTATGTATTTTTAGCTTAGGATATGGAGCTTCCCGTACTCACCTTAACATGTAGTGCACAAAATGTATCTCCACTATTTTTAGGAAATTTTTTTATGGTGGTTTTTGGGTTATTAAATTGATTAATCTGACATTAGTTTTCCTCTGGTGTGCTTCCTATCATATGATTTTTGTTACCGTTTCCGATAATGAAACTCTCATTAGTCAAAAGTACAAAAATATGAGTAAAATCAGAAAAATTTAATTTTATGATCAAAAACAAGACTCTTTGATCCTTAAAGTGGAGAACTAAAAAAAATAATTGTTTGAAAAGTTTAAAGACCATTTTTAACAGTACTCAACAAGAGCCGATTTCTTGAACCTGAAAAGATGTTATGATTGTAACAAAGATACCTGAATGCGGTTCTCAGATCTGCTCATTACTAAGCCTGGCTTTGGCCGGATTCAGTGGACAAATGGAGAATAATATTCGTTGCGAAAGAATCTATGAGATGTTTTAAGAAGAAATCCGAGTCGAATTATCGGTGCTTGGAAGAGCGAAATAAATAGGATATTAAATTTTACTCGCACAGGTCCAGTTTTGATCAAAACAAAATTACGGGACTGAACGGGATTTGAAAAATTGGGCGGATCAGTATCCGCAACATAGTCTTCCTCAACATTGAAAGGACCAAATTCATTTGCACAAGACTTTCAAATCTTTATAGCTAGGTAGCGAACGCGGGCCAACAATTTACACTTTCGGATATCAAGGATACGGCAATCAAAACAAGAAAAAAAACGGGTGAAATTGAAAAACAATGCCGCTTACGTAATATATCGTGCAGAAGTACGCGTAGCTTAGTCGACCATATTATCGGTGATCCTTGGGGTAATGCTTTTCGCTAGCTTTGAAAATATCTAAGGGTTCCCGGCTGGCGCAGCCGATACATTTCAATGATTTACATTTTTCCGCCTTACGACATTTTGTCAAATGCCTAAAATTTTTGCAAAATATTTTCCGAACAAATGTTGTTTTTGAAATTTTTTTTAGGGAAAATGTAGCAAATTTTTTTATGAGTACGGCTGTAGCTGTTTGTAATTCCAAAAACATTCCAGTTCAGTCATAAAGAAAGTGGTTTTTGGTGACTTCATTTGTGCGCCACTAGAGGGCTCAAAAAAATTTTTGTCATTGCTCAGGAATCTGTTTCCTTGGGGTAATATACTAGGGTGGTCCGCCGGGACTTTTCGGTAGATGTTAACTCCTAGCGTCAGGCAATCGCTTTTAAGGTGGTTTCCGAAATGGATTTGCCATGAAGAATTCGAAAACAATATTTTTGTCAATTATGGTTCTAAGTTCACCCTTCAACAAAACACAAAAGTGATATTTTTCTCATTGGCCCTATCCATTTTACCCACCCATCCCATCCTAAAAAATATTTTCCTGATATTTTCAAAAAATTTCAGAACAATTTCGAGTTGAGGGTTAAAATTTCAGGGTTGAGGAATTCACACAAATGGACCAAAAAAATCAATGATCGAAATTTCGGTTTTGAGATTTTGAGTTTTTTTAATGAAGAAATTAAGTTGGTATAACTACAAAATTATTCGACCAGGTGAAATTTTCCAAATTGTCTTAGCAACTTTGGTTAAATATTATTAATTGCATATTATTAATTTTATGTAATATTATTAATTTATTATTAATGATTATAATTATTATTAATTTTATTAATTATATTAATTATTATTAATTAATAATTATATTAATTAATTCATAATTATATAATTAGTACTTAATATCTATTAATTATATTAATTATATTAATTATTTTAATTATTATTAATTATATTAATTATTAAATTAATTATTATAATATTATTAATTATTATTATTATATTAATTAATGAATTAATTATTATTAATTATTATTACTTATTATAATTATGTATTAATTATTCATTAAGTATTACTTCCATTATTATTAATTATTATTAATTATATTTATTATTAATTCATTATTCAATTTATTATTGATTAGTTATTAAGTAATATTAATTATCATTAATTATCTATTAATTATCTTAATGTATTATTGACTTTTATTAATTTTGTTTGCTTGGCGCTATGCCAATTTCTTAATCGTAGACATAGTTCGAGGGGAAAATTTGAGTATAAATGCCCAACGAGTTTCAGTAAAAATTTGTCAAGCCAATCAGAAAGATAGTTTTTAGAGGTCACTAAAGGTCACGTAGAGGCAACTTGAATATTTTCAACACATTTTTCTTTGAAGTTCTTGAGAAAATTTGAGTTTAAAGCCAAAAGTTTCCATCAAAAATTTGCGACCAAATCTAGAAGATAGTTTTAGGCAGGTCACTAAGGTCAACTTAGAGTCAACTTTGGAATATGTTCGACAATTTTTTTTGATTTTTTTCGGTCTTGTTACGTTATCTCCGGAAGTTTCAGAAAATCGAATGTCCAGGTTTTCCGAGTTGATTTGTTAGACTCACCCGGCGGACACCTAAGGTAATGATATTATAATAATCATACCGTATATTAACCTCTAAGCTCAAATTAATTTTAGGTCAACCTGTAATACTCCTGACTTCTGTCGGTTATCGGTCAGAAAAGGTTGCCGGTCGCTCCCTCACTAGTATTTAATACGTATATAACATTTAGAGGGGCTTTTCTAAAAGATAAATTATGTTCCAGAACATTGTAAAGAGGGAATTTAATAAAGCTATCTCAGACTTACTAAAGATGAGTTTATAATTTTGCTCATTAATTTACTACTGCTTTTACTATGCAGAGTCAGACGTACTGATTCAGTTGTTGATACTGAGTAACACGTAATTTCACGATCAAAATAATTTTCCGAACCGTTCCTTGAATCAAATGAACTTTATCAGAGGTGATTATTGGATTTACTTAAAACAACTGCTCTTAACCGGTCAGGGGTTAAAATATTGCGGGGTGCTGCATCCCACCGAGGGTTAACACTCTGGAAAATGTAATATATTATTTTATGAGCATGCTCGGACTGCGACTAAAATGTGGAATGTGAATGGCGACGAAAACCTAAATAAGTTTTCGGGACGAGTATAATAACAAGCGAAATAAGCCCTTAATTAGAACACGGCTATGGCCTCATGTTTACACAACAATAGCAATGCTTTAGAATGATTAATTAACTTAATTATTGAATTTGTTCCGTTTTCATTAGCGATAATTTCATGAATTCATTGTGAAATTACTGAATTTTTATGAAGGTTCAAACGACAATATGATAGCTATGAGTTTTTTTCGATTTTGTTTCAAAATTTGAGTGCCACGCTTTTTCCACGTGACATAGAATTAGTATTTTTTAACGAACTCCAAAGATAGAAAAAATTAATTATCTAAGTATTATATGATCGTTGTGGGCTTCTTTCATTTCAAAAAAAGTGGTATGTGTCTGAACCAATAAATCCACTTTGCATTGTTAAAAACTTTATAACCGTAAAATTAACTGAGTAGACGGCTAGGCGGGATATATATCGAAAATGATGCTTACAGTATGTTTCTTTTTTAGTCCGGATATGGCAAACCGCTTTGAAGCCAATTTTGGCCAATAAAATGTGGTAACTAGGTGGATTATATTTTGAAAGACGAGTTATCGTGGATACCGAGGGTTTAAAAAAAATAATGGCATTTTAATTGGCTGGAATTGGCTTCAAAGCGGGTTGCCATATCCGGACTAAAAAAACATACTGTATGTGTCGAATTTTATAATGACGTCACAAGAAAAGACAGTGTCCAATCACATCACACGATTGTCGACTTATGTCAAGAATCATGTGATTTCATTGGTCACTTTCTCTACTCGTGACGTCATGATAAAATTCGACACATATGCATCATTTTCGATATATGATGATAATAATTTGGTTGATGTCTTATTTTTAAATAAAGGCAAATCGATTATTTTCGTTACCTGGTGGATGTTAGGTAAATCGGTGAAATCGTAAAAAAAGGTTCATCTAAAACTGTACAAGATATGCCGTTTTTCAGAGTTGACCGTTTTTTTTAGTATACTGTAGACTGAATGCCAGTACACTTTTCACTAGGTGGCGAATATTTTCCTGGATCAAAAGATACATCGTTTTCGAGGACATCCTACCGAATTTTTATCAGTAAAGTGAATTAAAATGACGCGACCTACTTATATAAAAGAGTAGTGTCTTACGAGAACCAATTTACTTCACCATAAAAGAAGCCTTGGTTCCATACGTACAGTAAGTCCCTTTTTAGTAGCGATTTAGAAAAAGTAACATTTTGACACCTTTCTTTTGATTGGCTTAGAAGCAAATATTATTGATTTTTGAGGTGATTTGAATAAAAACAACACAAGATATCTAAGCTGACCGATCAAAAACTCGGGTCTCAAATATTACCTTTCACCCAGTCGCCACTTAAACGGGGACATACTACAGTACATATATATATCATCACATCTAGGCATCTGTTTATGATACCGTAAAAAAATTATTAAAATTAATAATTCAGGGCACACTTTTGCTCGGGCGTGCTGATGATCAGGCACATATGTTGGAGTCATATTACACTCAAGAAAAAGTAGGCGCAAAATGTCGATTATATCGTGGGAGAAAAATGAGAGAAACTTTTCCATGGTTAAATACAGATGATATTGATATGGCCTCTTATTCTCTAGAAGAAGAAGGATTTTTTAACACTAGAGAGCTCTTGGAGGCGTTTAAAAGAAATAATATATCAAAAGGAATCAAATATGTTAAAGGGGAGGTGACAAAGTTTCGCCCAGTGCATATAAATGACGATGTTGATACTACTCTTGATCCGAGCTTACGCCAAAATCCATCTGATATGATACAGGTAAATATAATTTTAACCCTCTCAGTTATCGTGGAAAAAATGTTTTAACATGGAAACATTTTTTGTGGTTTTTATACAATTTAAAAGAAAAATCATGCAAATATACAGTAAAAATCCTCGCCTTCATTATGGAGTGTGCAATTGAATTATCAAAAATGGTTAAAAAAGGTGTACATATAAAATGTTTTCAAAATAAGATTTTCAAAGTTGCAAAAAAATAACTTAGTTTTTATCTCGGGACGTACTTTATAACCATTAAAAAAGTAACATTTCCCTGCATATTAAAAAATGGTTTCCCCAGACAGATATCTTAACCTAAGTAGTTAACCTTAGTACTTAACCTAGTAAACTACTAACTCTATGAGGAAACCACTTTTTAATATGCAGGGAAATGTTACTTTTTTACAGGCCATTTCAGTACGTCCCGAGAGAAATCTAAGTGATTTTCTTTGCAACTTTGGAAATCTTATTTTAGAAAAAATTTGAGCTGTAAACGAAATTGATTACAAAAGTTAACCCTTGGAGGCTCCGAACTATTTTCAAAAACACCACTAGATTAAATACCAGAAATTGCAGGTTGCTTCTGAATAATTCACTTTATAGGAAAAAATTTTCTGAAATTGCTGCATTTTCAATTTTTGTCCTGACGGCTCGGAGTAAACTTTTATTTCTTTGAAAGTGATTTCGATAAATTGCGTAGGTTAGGTTATTTTTTCAGAAAACACCTGTAGATTAAAGACCGAAAATTGCAGGTTATTTCCGAGGAAACCACTTTTTAGAAAATTAAATTTTTAATCTTTTCCATTATTAATTTTTCTTCTGACACGTCATGACGTCTCCCATTTCCTCACAAAAAAATTGCGTAGGTTGAAGCACGATTTGTAAATGTCACTTTTCTATAGGGCTAATAAAGTCAAAATGTAAATTATATACTATGAAAGTTTAAGTGCAGGAGCCTCCAAGGGTTAAAAATATTTGAAAAGTTCATATCTCAATAAAATTTCAACCCTTATGTTAAATAATTTTACAAAAATAAAATTTGTATAGTATGAATCATCCATAAATTTGACATACTAGTGACTTTTCTATATGTTTGACAAAAATGTCAAAACTGCGGAAGTTTTGTATTTATAATGTTGAGGGTTAATAGTTCTGAATTATAAATAACAAAATATATTGTATTTCAAAAATAGGTCAGGGATATAGCGATACTGACCTTTTGTACCAAATTAAAAATGCAATTAACAATTGACCTTAAATAAAGAGAATAGGTCAATAATTGTCGATAATCGATAATTAAAGTAAGTTGGATAACAATTTACTAAAATACAATAAAAAATAACATCGAAAACTCGATGACGGTGTCAAATTTCATATTAAAAAACTAGACTTCTGACTGAAATTTAACATACAAAATGTATTTTATCAACATATATAATTTTTTGATGTTAACTTTCACATTGAAATATCATTTTTTAATTCGATATTCGATACTTTTATCAAAATTTTACGGAGAAATTTAACACCATTATTTAGCTTTTCTAAAAAAAATTGGCACCGTTATTTTATTTTCAAGGTGATTTTTCTGGCGATCATAAAAATACCAATTTTGAATGATTTTTCGCGGAAAAATAAAAAAAAAAAAAATGAATATTTTCCGTTTTTTTTAGCTCCAAAATGAGAAGAAATTGAAACGCCAAAAATGACTATATAAAGTCTAATCAAATAAAAATTGCTTATTTTCTGACGTTCGTTTACTTCCATAATCATTTAAAGCTGTAGAAAGTAAAATGAGTTCTAAATATGAGGAAAACTTTTTGTTTGGAGAGCAGATTGTACTAATTAGCGAAATATTTTCAGTTTTTAGCACCGTAAGAATCGAGCCACAGGTGCGCACAAATGACTCAATATGGGTATCTAACAAAACTCTTGTTTTTTGGAAAAAATGTCTAAAAAACATTTTTTTCAGAAATTTTTTCCGGGAAAGCAGAAAGGTCTTCATTATTATTCAGCTGGAATAAATTTTGATTATTAAAAAATGCGTCCCGAAACTTTGGCGTATGCTTTTGCTCTTAACCCCAAATTTTAATTGTTTGTACAATTTTTGATCAAAACATTACAAAATGGCAAAATCTAAGCTTTTAAAGGTCATACCACAGTATAATTAAGGGTCGGTCATATGCTACGATGATAACTCCTCAGGGCCGTGCTCCTATCACCGAAAGATGCAACGAAGTCCATATAAAGGTCGATGATTTCCCGATAGATGTCCCAATTCGATTTTTCCGCGCGGTCATAGCCACCGGGTCTCATACCTCAGAATTTGTTCAAAAAACGGGATTGGATTTTTCAATGAATCCCGGAAATTTGCCAGATATGATGAGTGACCGAAATACAAATTCTTCCATGATCCCGGTTCGGCGGAGAGTTCGAAATAACTTTTTAGTCTTTTGCCCAGATTTGCCCGTTTTGGATATGCCGATTTTGGTTGACCCCGATGGCATTGTTATAAAACGAGAAGATTTTGAAGGTCACTATCTCATAATGTACCACCCCAGAAATGACACCGACGATTCTATTAAAAAAGGGGATGAAAAAGTAGACTGGGAGCTCTGGCACCAAGAAATAAAACCAAGGCTTATTCACAGGGTTCCAGGTAAATACACTGGCGAACAAATTTGACAATTTAAGGAGTCGTAGGGTCTTGAAATGAAAAAAAATCATTTTATGAAGAGTTTTTAGTGGTTTTCCGGTAAACAGTTAATATCTTTTACCAAAATAAATTTTGTTTTCACATCACAATTTTTAAACGATTTGATAATTATCATTTATTTAAATGATCTAAGAAAAAACTAGGAGCGCCCATGAGGTCGATTTTAAAAATTATCAAATTTTTCCAAGGTAGTTAAAATTTTTTTAAAATTTTTTTAAATCTCATACACACAATTCAAATTATTTTTAATTGTTCCACATAATCCCATTTTCTGATTAATCAAAAAATTCTAAAGAAGTTACTTTGAAAATTTGCTTAATTTGAAAGTTTTCTTAATTTTATTTGAAACCAAAATGTAATTTTAAGTGGGTTCGAATCTCGGTGACCCCAAACTTTTTTTACATAAAATTAGTCGGAAACTAAATTTATTCATCAAATTTTATATTGAACACGCATATTTTAAATATAAATTAGGTTATCACAAATAAGGTTTGCATGCCTTATTTTGACTGACCATAAAACAAATTAACAAAGAAATTTTTTATAAAAAGTATATATTAATTTTCAGCATAGCTTTGATGTCCAGAAGTTATAATACATTATTCAAATCGACTGTTATTTAGGTCCAATTCTATAAAAAAGTTTTAAATATATATTTTAGCGTTCAAAAATCATAAAGTGGAATCTGCTTGGTGTAATACAGTAGATGTAAACACTTTTGATCACAACCCCATCGTCGGTGCGCACCCTTATTGGCGATCAATCAGTTTATTTTGCGGATTTGGAGGCCACGGGTTAACCCAAATGATCGGAGCCGCAGATTATTTTGCCCAAAATGAATACAATCCCACTTTTCACGATCCAGGAACCGGATTTCGACATGATTGGAGATATAGGAGAACTTCGTTGGATATAGGAGCTTACAGTCCTCAGAGATTAATGCTAAGATACCCTATGAGAGAGCAGTACACTTGGTCTTAAATTCTTCAAATTTTATTTTTAAATCGTGCATTTTTGTTTTGTTTTTAAGGAGGTTGTCGGTGTGAAATGTTGATAATTTGTAAACTCTCAAAAGTTGTTAAAAATAAGGCTTTAAAAATGCTTTGCACTTTTTAATTTTCGCCTCAAATTAGAGCGACACTATTTTTCACTTGATACATAAATGTCTTAGTACATTAATACGTATATTTCTTTTAATTTCAAAATTGCATCAAAACGCATTTTTTTGTGTTGAAATTTTATATGCAGATTTATAATTAAAAATATTTCTACCTACAATGGACTTCTTGCCAGTAGATCTTTATGGAATGCTCTGGATTTGTATTTTCAACTATAATTTTAGCTTTCCTTTTTTTAATTTTTGTAATTAAATTAAAATGCGAAAATATTAATTCGCGACAAGTTTTTCATTTTTTCGAAAAAATGAGACTCAGACTCAAAAACTCATATTTAAAAGCACCAGAAACACATTGGATGGCCAATTTTTGATATTAATTTTAAGAATAGCCCAAATTTTCATTTTTGAGACATAACTAGTTGAGACATAGTTGAGTTTTCTATTTAATTTAGAAATTAATACGACTTTTGAAACTAAAAAATTAATAATTGTAGCTTTTTGAAAAAACGAATTACGCACTTTCTGAAACTATCTTTAAAAATTCTAAGCAATAATTCTGACTGCTATGTTTGGCAGGTTTTGGTTGGATATTAATATACAGTATTAGACTCAATAATATTTCGATAAATTTTTTGTTCAAGAATACCTTCCATTTTTATTTAAAAATCTAATTAAAGGAGCAAAAGTTATTAAAAAATGAAAATTTCAAAGTTTATTCAAAAAGTTCACTTTTAAAACATTTCACAACCGCCTTTATTTTCCTGAAGAAAAAAAATAATTTTCCTCATTTCAAATTATTCAGAATGAGTTAGTTTAACCGAGTCGGAAAAAATATTTAAAAATATGATTTTATTTGCATGCTTTTTGGTCCATTCGGCGATGTCCTTTGCTAACCCATGGAATTATCCCGATAAAAAACCACTATTCGAGCTGGACTTCGCTCAAACGGTGGGACAGCTGAAATCAAAAGCCTTTAAAAATATTGTGACGAAAACTGCGCAAAAAATCAAGTAAGAATTATTTAAGAAAAATCAAACTTAAAAAATTTAATTCGGATTCTGTAAATTTTTTTATTTTTTGTAATAAATTTTTACAGTCGCTCGATATACATTTTGTATGACCTAATTATGCTACGAATTGTGCCCTAAAAATATTAAAATAATACGATGGAGCGCCAAATATTAGCATGACTAAGGCGGACAATTCCAAAAAAAATAGTTAGTATCAGTCAATTTAGTTCCAATTTTTTTAATACACGCTACATTATTATGGTTTTTGAAAATAAAAATAATCGAGTCAAGGGGTGACCCTCTGTATATTACAGGCACATTGGGTTAATCGTACGTTTGTAGTGACGTCTTAGTGGACGTTTTGAAATTTGCGACTACATCCGTCTAAAAACAAATCTACCAGTATGTGAAGATGTTTTAATATATGATAACTCTGGCTTTTTGAACTTCAAATGTAGCATTTTGAAACTTATTTTACTTAAAAAAAAGACGCCTATATTCTATAATTATTTCATTGTCGTATTTGAGAGAATATTCTTGGGTTTTTCCAAGAAATAAAATCAGTCAAAATTGAGTCGTTAATAATATGTTAATTAAATCCCTCTGGTGTTTATCTAGTCAACGGATCATGAGAAAAAAATACATAACCCAATTTCCGGTTATAACCACGGTTGTAACTGAAATGTCTCGAGTCTTTTTTGTTCTTAGACAGCGTTTTGGCAATCCTTATCAAAATCTATAAATCTGAAATCAGCATTTTAATTACTACTAAGTGCTTTGTTATTTTTCGCTGGATAAAAGCCAATAAATTAAAAATACTGTTATTTTTGTCTCTAAGGACAAAACTTCAATTTTTCAAATTAAAAAAAAACATCGGGCCAAAATGGCAATTGACAAAGACCATTAAAATGTAGCGAGTAATAATGATTTGATATTTTTTTTGCTTTTTACTATTCAGAATCTTTCTTCAAACATGTCCTTATAGACAACGAACACAGATTAAGAACAGTTAATCGTTAAATAGACACTATTTGAGCGAAAAAAAAGTCGTAAAATTATTGATGTACGGTGTACATATTAATGGACGGGGTTAGCGTCCATTAATTCATTTTCAGACAACACAATGGTTCACTGTGTTTTTTACCTTTAACGTCAATATAGAAAAATATGAGTAAATCCTTGACTTTTGGAAAGTTTTTGGTTTGACAATTGCAATTTTAGATTTTTTTTTCGATAACTTTAAAACTTTATTAAAAAGATTTTGAACAAAATATGGGTTTTTACTATGTTAAGGTTTTCAGAAGTTTTTGCTTGTCTTGCCAAAAATTTCGTGAAATAATTAATTTACATTATTGTAAGGGTAGCAACTTACATGGGATATTTTTTGACAAAAAATCTAACTTGGGGCATCCTGATTGATATTAAGGTCAGACCCTTCTATTTCTCAGGAAAAATCCCCGGGAAATCGTATGACCACTAATCATATCGATTTCAACTAATGGTTTTAAATTTCCCACCCTATATAGTATAGATGCTTGCTCAAATCGGTTTTAAAATGTCCACATGGAGAGAGGAGCGACGTTAATTTGAACGTTTATATTTTTCTATGGTAACATTAAATAACATTCAAGTTTCAAAAATGTTGTTTAATTTTGTTATCCTCTCTAGCGCCATTTTGTTCAAAAGCTTAATTTTAAATTACTTTGATCCAGGTATTTTTTATTTTTACTGTGTGTTTTATATTTTTTCGGGTAGAATAGGCGTTATAGAAAGTAAAGGAAAATTTTGAATGTTATGTACATAGTGTTATGTAGTTTATTTTACCAGGCTAAATCAAAAAAGTTTTCGATCATTTTAATTACGATATAATTTTGGCAAAACTTCAATCTGCTCATTTTTCTTTGGTTATGTGGTGTTACCGGTTGTAATTTATAATGGTTACTTTAATTAAACAAAATGATAGGAGGTAAATAATCAGATTTTTCACATGATGAAAGTTAAGATTATATTGACGTATTATAAAAACAACAATATTTTTTTTTATAATTTATGAAATTCATTGAACCCGATAGTTAAAAAAATCTACACACGCCTGACTTTTACTATTCTTAAGTGTTTAGGTCCTAAACAGTTATTAATAATGAAAATAGGCGTGTATACAAATTTTTAATAGCCGGTGAAATAAATTTCATTAATTACATAATTTGATTGTTGTTTTGGTAATTCATCAAAATAATCAAATCTTAAACCTTGCGAAAAATCTGATGATTTACCAAAATTTTATCGTAATTAAAATGATCGAAAACTCTTTCGATAAAAAGTTGCGAAAAAAACTATTCAAATCAGTCTTGCTTTCTAAATAGCTAATTCTGCCCAAAAAATCTAAAAAATGCAGTTAAAATAAAATAAACTGCATTAAAGTAATTTCAAAATATTGCTCCTAAAATAGAAAATGGCGCCAGAGAGCTCAAAAATTTAGTAACGATTTCGAAATGTTACATCGAAAATGTAAATTGTCAAAGCAAAAACTTCCGAAAATTGAAAAGCCTGGGTTTTAGTCATAGTCTATAAGTTATTGACTATAACTTATACAAACACAGTTCAGCCTATTCTTATAGTTCACTAACCTCACTGATCTCGCCTTAATTTATATGTGAAATCAGGCATGAAACATTTTTGGCAAAGTTTCAATCTATTCAGTTTGTTAGTGGGTGTTACCGGTTGTAATTTATAGTGGTTACTTTACAAACAAAATACTAGGACGTAAATCATCAGAATTATGAGGGTTTAATTTTTGATTATTTTGATGGATTACAGTATGTGTTTTATTTTCGTGCGAAATGAAAAGAATGATTCGGGAGAATTCTCCCCAAACACCAACTAACCATTTATGGAAACCCCCTGTTGACCAATGAGAGCACCGGATTTCACTGTTCGACCAATTAGAACTTCGAAAAGGGGGTTTCCATAAATGGTTAGTTGGTGTGATAGACGATTCTCCCGGACACTTGAGATTCTGTTCGCATGAAAAAAAAACATAATGTAGATAAACAACGATCAAATTATACAATTGATTTAATTCATTCAACCGGATAGTTAAAATTTGTATACACGCCTATATTTTACTATCAATAAGAGTTAAGGTCCGTTTGTTTTTCAATTTATAAACTTTAAGGGGTGGTCAACCCTGTAAAACCTGATTTCTGACATTTTGAAATGTATTTAATAGGCAGAACAGATGTTCAGTTTGTATACAGACAAACTATATCGATACCTCAAGCCTTCAAGGCCTCTTGTAAGATATTATCAGGTCCAAATATCTCAACCTACGCATATTACGACCGATTTAACAACGGTCCCAAAAATCGTTAAAAAGAGATGCATTTGATCAAGCGATATGCGATTGGCATGATTTGCATCTAGTTCTTCGCTGCAAGACAATGTCGTCAAATCGGTGGGCTCAGTTTTTGAAAAAAATTCTTCAGATGCAAGAAAATTGCATCACACCACAAAATGGTTTTAAAAACAGGTTTAATTCAATTTTCTTGCATTTCAAGCAAAATTTCAAAGCAAATGAGCCCATCGATTTGATGGCATTGTCTGGCGGCGAAGAACTATATACGAATAATGCCAATCGCATATCGTTTGAACAAATGCATCTCTTATTAATGATTTTTTGGACCCTTTTTAAATCGGTCGTAATATGCGTAGGTTGAGATGTTTGGACTTGATAATATCTCACAAAAGGCTTTGAAGGCTAAAGGTATCGATAAAGTTTGTTTGTATACGAACTGAACATCTGTTCTGTCTATTAAATACATTTCAAACTGTCAGATTTTACAGGGTTAACCACGTTCTTACCGCAAGGGATTTTAAAAAGCTTATATGTAAGATTTGGCACTCTCGGCATCTAGTTTCGCGTTCGAACTTATTTTTGAAGATCTAATTGGTTAGCGGTGTTATATCCGATGCTCTCATTCGTCAAACGCGAAACCAGAGGCCAAGAGATCCTAATCCTTGATATACATTGTAGGTGAAAAAAGTTGACCAAAAATGTATACTTTTAAAAAACTGATAATAAAACAAGTTTTAATCAAATAAGCAATTATGAGATAGTGAATCAAGGTAATTTGTAGACGGTGATTTGTGATGGGTTTTCTGATTAATTTGAACTTTTTCTGAGTTTTACTAATTATTAAATACTCATTTTTTCAAATTAATCAAAGAATCTAATAAAAATTGTCATCTATAAACTACCTCGATTTACAAATCTGCATTTAGACGCCAAAATGGCCACAACTACTTTTTTACTTTATTTTTTTCTTCTGAACTTATTTAATCGTTATAATTTTAAGGTGGCCCTCGATAAAGCAAGGAGAAAATTTAATCATTACATCTCCAAATTACGTAACGTTAATTGCACTAAATGCAAATAACAAACCTCTGGAAGAAAATTCTGTCTCGCCAGAAAGTAACCTTATCGACGAATGTAAAAAGTTAAAAAGGGAGGTGCTATATTCTGCTTACATATATTTAGTCTTTTTTAAATGTAGATCAAAAAACCATTTGTTAACTTTTGAGCTTTAAGTGTCCGATTACTCCGTGTTTTGATCGTCACTTGAAAAAAGACGAAAGCTCTCTAGTGACATTTTTTTTGAAAAGTTGTGACCGAAAATTTTGAAAAAATCGCATGTTCCAGTTCTGAGCTATCTCACCGAGATAAAGCATGCTTCTCAAAAAATCGAACCAAATATTATAAAATATAAAAAGAGTGAAGTTCTCAGGCTTCGAACCTACGTTGTCTGATTTGAAATTTGTGAAAACAATATTATAGCACCCCTTTCTAGAAATGACTGCGATAAGAACCATGTTATATTTTCGTTGCATATCCCCATAAATGAAACTGCTGGTTCATTATTCACTTGTGGAGTTCAAGCGGCTCGTCCAAAATGTAATAATTTCACTCTAATTGGCGGCAATGGAAAATTGTAAGTAAAAATAACTTCACTTATAGATTTTTATATCCAGATTAATTTGTTTGGTCTCGATAATACATCAGTGGCTGTTTATGAGATTTTAGCGTCTCACAGTTTTTTTGATTCATAAAAAATAACAAAATTTTTAATATTTTACTAAGTTCACCGAAGTCAGTTTACTGCTGCAAAATTCCAGAAGAATTCGCGGATTTTTTTGAGTTAGTTGAATTAATTTCAAATCGTCAAACCCAAATAAGATTTTGTTGAAAAATAAAAAAAATTTGAATCGAGTTCAGGAGCGTTGGTCAAAATTAAAAAAAAAAGAGCCAAGCGTTTGTATATCGACTTGTCTTTTTTTGCCACTTTTTAGCCATTTTTTTTTTATATAATTCAGCTTTTGAAAATGACTCATCCGATTAAGTTCTTAGATAGCTCAAACTGAGCACAAATATCTATTAAATAACAAAATAAAATGTTCCGAATCGGACCATTTTTGCTATTTTTTTCTAAGATTACTGAAATTGTTTAATTATCAGTTTTTGTTAACAAATTGGAAACAATGGTCTGATTTGGACCATTTTTTTTTAATTTATTTTTCTATTAATATTTGTGCTCAGTTTGAGCTATCTACGAGCTTAATCGGATAAGTCGTTTCAAAAGCCGAATTATATATAAATGTTGGCTAACAAGTGGCAAAAAATGACCAGGGGACCGTAATTAATGTGGTAATTTGTTCATACATATTACGCGATTTGTTTTGGAGACCCTGCAACCTCCTTAATGATTATTGGTGACAATTTTTGAAAATCCGCATTTGGGAAGTGCCATATTTTCTGTCAGAAAAACTGAGGTATTCAAAATCCATCAAAATTAAATTGTTTCTGAAATGTTAATGAAATTAAATTCATAATAAACTCGCACCATGTTGTCCAGATATTGTCCCCAAAAACAGCTATTATAAGATACCTCTTGAATTTACGATGAACATGAAAACATTTTTATGATTTGAATGACATTTGTAAATTTTTTCGTTTCGTTGTTTGTACCTAAACAATAGGTCTAACCTCAAAAATATCATGGTGGTTGGCTTTTTATACCTTGCTTTAAAAATCAAGTTCGCCGACTGATACATTTCTTACATGTACAGTATAAATGTACAGGGTGTAAGGTTTTTCCCTTCTTTTTTCCAAATTGGATTGACTTGATTCTCGACGTTTTGATTGGTTGAATCTGAGAAAGACGTAGGTTTTTGCCAAAATTAACCGTCCTCATCGCTGTCCAATTTGGAAAAAAGAAGGGGAAAATATTTCACCCTGTAGTTTTTTCAAAATTTTAATAAAGCCAAATTAACTAACATGTACCTTACTTTTTCCTGAAAACTACACTTTAATAAAAATTCTCGTGAAGGGCAAATACTGCCTTGTTTATACACGCAATAAGTCACAAAAATGTGAAAAATTAAGTCAATTTTGGGCGGCGGTAATTTTTGCTCACCAAAATTTTATATTTATGTTACTGAAGTGTTTTTTTTTCGGTCCACCCACTTGAGGGGTATCGGTTCTGAGAGAACCAGACTTGATAGTGACAAGCCAATTTTTGTGTCTGAATCATGACCGAATTTGTAATGTTGAAAATTTTTCGTTTTTCCGGTGATGACTGGTTTACCGGTAATTCGAAAATCCTGGTTATTTCGGTGAATCCGAGCAATTTCCATGACTTAATTCCGGTCACGTGATCAACCTATGAAAAAGCAGCCCAAAAAATCATTTTTAATTTTTTTTCTCAAGGTTTCACATGCTTGACGCTTTCTTGTTTAGTTCTCCCAGCCGAAATCCAACTCGTTGACCCAAAATAAAATCGACCAAAATTTTATATTACTGTGAAATTTGTCTAAGAGGACAAAACGACAAGAATTTGGCGATTTTTGGCCATTTTCGAGCAGTGCGTTCGTCTAAGAGGACAAAACGGGCGTTAAAATTGTAGTAAGAAACAAAAAATCGTAGTGAAAAAAAATAACTATAATAATGAAGCGAAATTTGATTTTTATAGCATTTATAGTAAAATTTTTCTCAAATGTACAAAAAAACACGTTTTCAGGTGGACAAAACGACAAAAATTTTTCTGTCCTCTTAGACGAATTTCACAGTATTTTATCAAACAATTTTTAGGCCTGCTGCTATCAGAAAGGAAGAAACAAATTACCCAACCGAGTTTTCTCAAATTTTCATAAAGCAAGAAATTACTGGCCCTTTTGTGGCCCCCGAGAATATTTTTCACAATGACGGAAGTTTGACGACTTTCGAGTCGATTCATTCAAAACTACAACTTCGTAGAACTTGGAGAAGTTCATTTCTAGTCGGAAAAGATCCTCCAAAAGATAGATCGGATTTATCAAATAATATTGATGACAATTGGTTTCTTGAGGGGTCAACCGCTGTAGGTTTAATTGAAATTGACCAAAGAATATTATTTTTTTATCGACAAATTGTTAATGGTATGGAAGTCTCGAGAATTGGATCAGTTTGTAAAGACGATACTGGTGGAAAATCAGATGAAAATAATGGAAAATTATGGTCTAGTTTTATAACCGCAGATTTTGCTTGTCCGATTAATAATTTCACGAATTTGCCCAGATTAGTTCAGGAGAGGTTACCTTTTATAACATCATTTATCAAAAACTACAAAAAAATCTACGAGAAAATGGGTTTTCCCGTATCTAAGATTATACTTGCGTGTCCCGTAGAACTTTGACTTCAGAGACCTGAAGAATCGCGTGATTTGATTGGTCAATATACAAGAGTCAATGTGTACTAACCAATCAACTCACGCGATTCTTTACGTCTCTGACGTCAAATTTCTATGGGACACGTAAGTATAATCTTAGATATATACGCTGTCCTTATAGACACTCACGATAAATTTTGTCATTTTTGGCCATTTTACATCTCTAGGGTATATATTTTGTCTAGAAGACACTCACAATGTGTTCAAAAAAACCGATAGAACTTCATTGGTTAAATTATGCCTCCTTAAAATGACTCCAAATTAATTAAATGCATTTGCGAAAGTTGCATGGATACCAAATGGGGATATCTAAAAAAGTCAGAAAATTAATAAGGGAGAAAATTTTCAACCACCATTAATTTCTAAAATCTTACAAATAGAAACAATTTTTACAGAAACTCGTAAAACATTTTCTTTATCATGTGGTGAACTTTTTTCTCCCCAAAAAGGCTCTTTATCTCCACTAGAAGGATTGATTTTTATTCTAATTTATCAAATTTTTATTTATGGGGTTAAATTAACAAACGCCAAAAGTTTGAATGCGATATCTTTAATATTTCTAGAGTCATAATTTGTACGAATTATCCCTAATTATACTCCATTTCGCCAGTTTAAATTACTATACTATTTGTAAAACTCGATGCTTTGAGCTCCAATATTTTTAAATGTCTTTAAAACTTGGGTTCAAATTTTTTGATTTTTTCATTGCACTATGGTCCAAAAAATATCACGTGACCGTATAAATGAGAAATAAGATATGATTTTTTGAAAATCGTGAAAAAGGTGAGATTTAAAACATTTATTTCTGGTGAACCTCGTTCAGGTGAAACAAATCGAAATTGAAGGGAAAAGTGTTTTATTGGCTTTGTTCACGACATCTCAAGCATCATTGCCCGGTTCTGGATTGTGCATGTTTGCACTGGAAGATATACAAAAGTTCTTTTCTAATTCTGGACATGAATTTGGTTCTTGTGCCGATTCCAGAAATAATAAATTTGAAGTAACAGCGCAAAACCACCAAATCACCGGGAAAATAATTACATTTAATAAGCAAGGTAATCGAAACTGGGCTAGTTTTACGCTTTTTGGAATCAGAAGACTAAAAAAGTTAAACAATAAAATTCCCGATTTTATCATCATTTTTAGGAGTGTGGTTATGATTCAAAATATTTTCATTGAAAATTTACATCAATAAAAAATGTTAATTGAAATAAAGTCATTAAAATATTATACAACAATTCAACAACAAAATATTTTTCAGTATAGGTACACGAAAATCAATTTTTGTTCAGAAGAAAAAAAAATAAGTAAAAATAAAATTATTTGGTTGAAAATTTTCAAGCACCAGTAAATTGTAAAATCAAAAAATCTTATAAATTGAAACAATTTTCCAAATAATCGTTAATTATTTTCTGTAAACAAACCCCATTTCATTTCATTTTTAACAAACCTCATTTTATTATTGGTTCAAATTGGTCGAACAATAAAATTACAATCTTAGGTGATTTTTGTCTGACCTCAACCTAAAATCAACTTATGCTTTTATCAGCATCTTCAATTATGGTTTTTAGGATTAAACTAAATTTTGTTTTTTCATCACAATTTTCAACTATTTTGAAAAAAAAAATTCTGAAAATTGTTCAGAAAACATTTTTAACTTCTTTCAGGGGCGCTCCGGAGCTCGACTTGAAAACAAATAGAAAATTTGAACTTTGCCATTCTCAAGCTCGTAAAAATTTTTAGTTAACATTATCAAATATTCGTGGTTGTTTCAATCATAAGCAATATTTAAATTGACGTCAATTAAAATATGTTAATCCAAATAATTATAATTATTTAGTTGTTTTTGCATATGTTTTTGAAAATCTAAATAAGGCAATTAAAATATTCTACAGAGTTTATCCTGCTATTAATCAACTAAAATTGGTAATCAACATATTGTGAATCAGTAGAATATTTTAATTTCGATTAACTTTTTTGATTGATCTCATTTTTTAATCAAAATATTTTGAATCACTTTGAAAATGTCCAAGCTTTTTATTAAAAACCTACTTTAAAAAAAATTGACCAGTTGACTGATTACTACCAATTTTTTTTAAAGTTGCGCCTTTTTAGCTATATAGCGCTATTTTTCAAGTTTTAAAGGGTCTTCCGATTTCATTTTTACATAAGTTCTGGTAAAACAGAAATTTGGAAAAAGTTTTAAAGTTCTATGCCGACCCCAAATTTGAAGAAATAAGATCTGCTAGTTCCGACCTAAATCCAATGTAAAAGACCTTATTTCAAAAAACATTGATCAGATTAAAATATATCAAAAATATAAAAAAAAAATCGAAAAAAGTGGCCCAAAAATTTTTTGCATAGAAAAGAATGTTTAAAATTTATTCTAGGTGCAATTTACTCACGAACATTATTTTCGTCGACGTCTGAGCGAGATATGTTAAATTCTTTCGAAACAAAACGACCGAATGAAAGTGCTAATGAAACTGCTTTTCATTTCATTCACCTTGGAACTACAAAGGGAAAACTTATCCGCGCCATTTTAACGATTAAAAGGTATAATGATTAATTTTCACAAAATTTTTATTTTGAAAAATTAAGGGGATTGTTCGAACTAGATATGAAATAAAATCGAAAATTCAATCTTTTTATTTAGCATGAAAGATGTATTTTTGTAACAAGGCTTATTTAAGAGGCGTTTAATTGAAAACATATTGAAATTTGCTTTTCTCAAGCTCGTAGGATTTTTTTTTGAAATATACGAAGGCCTCCCGAGCAAAAAAAGAGCACCCGATAAAAAGATCATATGAATTTGAAAATTTCGGATCTATGGTAGTTTTCGACGCTTGAAATTTTGGTCAAATTTTCTTTTGACTCCGACCACTTAGTTTACTGCGTTAACGCTGTTTAAGGTGGTCAAAAATCGGTTTTTTCAACAAAAAAATATTCATCTTATTTTGCAATGCTCACTCACCTTTTTGGGTAGAGCGTGAAATTCTGCTCCTGATTGACATCTCAAATTTTATAAACCACCAGGATCACGTGGTGTAGCACCCGAAATGGAGGTGCCCAAAAACTCGAATTATTTCAAATATTTCAATGATTTAGGGTGCTCAAAAGTTGCGCAAGCATCAATTTTGTGGAAACGGTATTAGCAACTATAGGTCTCAGATGACCACATGTGGTGCAGTTGGCCGCAGTTATAAAAACGAATAAAATTTAAATAAATTGTTCAACAAAATAATATTATTTGATCTGAAATTTTTTCTCATTTCATTTTAGAAGTAAACTCAGTATATTGTTTTATTCTCCCTAGATTCTAGGTTATAGGGCCTAGAACCTCCTTAATATATTTAAGACACTTTCAATTTATTTTTCAAAATTGCAATAAAAAAAACATGAAAGCTGAATGGTATCCAGTAAATCTAACCGTTAATAAATTATGATTTATTACGTCAAGGTCGTCTTGTCAAGATTTATAAGGAAATATAAATTGTATTTGAAATGAGGTAAGGTGATTTTGTCAAATTGCTTCAAAGAAAAAGTTCACAATTTGAACAATAGTAAAAATTTACTATCAAATTAAATTTTATCGGTTGCGCGAGTTTCTGCCGTTTTATGTCATAAATCAGTAAATCCCGTGTCTATTTCAAAACTCTGATAATCTTATTACGTATGCAAATTGAAAACTTAAGGGGCCACTTAAGGAGTATCTTCAGGAAAACTAAACGATCTTGACCGAATTTAGGATACTGAAAATTTTCTTGCCTTCCGGTGAATACCGGTAATTCGCCAAAAATCGTTTTTTCGCTAATTTTGAGGAATTTTCATGACTGATTTCTGATCACGTGACCAACCTAGGAAGTCAAAAAAAAATTCACCATATATATTTTCCCCAGTGTTTCAAATGCAAAAAAACGTTTCTTGCTATCTTGCGTAGTTCTTCGAGCCGAAATATTAGTGGCCCGGCTAATAAGTTACTATAGTAGGACGTCATTTTTCTAAAAAGACGCAAAAATTCTACTAGTTTAGCAGGAATTCATTAATTTATATTTTCTATTTATTATTATAATTATCATAATAATGATTTTGTTAGAAACGTATTCGCATGAAAAATGCTTAACAAAATCTTAAGCACCACTTAGCGCCATTTTCTCAAAGTCAAATTCTGAAGAAATTCCTACTGATTTTAAACAAAGCTTCACAATTTTTGTCAAGAAAGTTGGTGGCAAATTAGCATTAAATTATGATCGCCTCTTTTTTAAAATATTATTTATAAAACACCTGTTTTTGGGAAAATTTATAGTGAAGTGCGTTTAAACGGACAGACTCGTTCGACCGTATGAACACCTGTTTTCCGAAAATTAGACCGAAGAGTAAAAAAACAGGCCTTTATTAACTTTCGGCAAAAATAAATTTGTATTATTGAAAAATGTCTTTCGAAACTTTTGGTTATATTTTCAGCTCTTCCCCGCTTGTTATATTTTGAAGCACCGTGCTTAGTTATAATTAAGCTTTTAACCAGTCATAATAACCGTATTTTTCAGTCATTCAAAACGTGATTTCGATTTCCGTGTTATATTCGAAAACAGTCAAGTTCCTAGTCTAGCTCCTGATTGTGAATCTGATCCTGCAATTGAAAAAATTTTGTTTTCTGGAGATAAAGTGTACACGCTCATGAAAAACTGCATCACCTTTTCGCCAATTTTTTCATGTGAATTCCAACAATGCGAAAATGCTTGTCTTTCAACAAATGAGCAAGTTTGTGAATGGACCGAAACCTGTCGAGTTAAAGAGATCGATTCTACTGATGGGTTTAAAACAAATGAAGTTCATGATTCTTGTGAGGAAAATAAAAAAAATATTTTGGTAGAAAACAAAGGGCCTGTTCTCAAAGGACCCTCGGCAACGATATCTGCTGATAAGGAGGAGCCAACTTCTGAAATTGAAGAATTGCCTGACACCGAGGAGAATAAAAATCGAACGGAATTAGAATCAGAAATAGGAAAAGGTTCAATAATTACCCTTTTTATCAAAATCGAGTGATAAAGCCTATTTTTTGTTTGTTCGAAAAATTTTAATTAAAAATGCCCTTAAAATTCTAAAATTTGTCTATTTTTTTTGTAATATCGATGATAGCCAGTTATGTCAAGTTTTTTTATAATGACATCGTCTATCAGGACGAAACGGCAGAAATTTGGCCAAATTATACTTAATTTTTAAAGACATTTTTAAAGACCATAATAATGTAGCGGGTATTAACAGTATGATTTTCTTCGTTTTTAAAGTATTTTTCCTTAAGTGAGGGCTTATAATGTTCGAAATCCCTATTTTTCATGAAATTTTCAATTTATTTTTTTTAAACCGCAAAACAATATTATAAAATTGCTGAAAAACGGTCTTTATCAAAAATATTTTTTAATTGCATAAAAAACACGAAAAAATTCTAAAATTTCAGGTTGTTCTCTCTTTTTCTCTCGCCGAGTTTGGGTAGATGGTCTTTCTTCACGCTTTTTTGCGTGAAGAAAAACCACAGTTTTCTTCACGCATTTTTGATGCGTGAAGGAAAATCCCAGTTTTCTTCACGCATTTTCGTTGCGTGAAGAAAAAACCCCAGTTTTCTTCACGCATTTTTAAAAAAATTCTAGATAAAAATATTTTCGATGAAAAGTTTTATTTTATTTTTATGTACGTTTTAAAAATAGAAATCAGTGAAACTTTCGATTTGTCAGAAAACTGCAAAACACAACCCTTCATTTCACCTCCAACACCAGGCTTCGGCATGCCGGGTTAAAACGGCACCCACTAGCTGAGCCTTTCCCAAAAACGCTTTTGCATAGGTTTTTACAGTGTACATTGGGCACGAGTTTACCTAACCCTAATTCTAACTCTTTCAAGATAAGATTGTATTTTGTGTATATAGAAGATTATTGTGTACACTTAGGGCATGGCAAAAATTGGTACAAAAAAAATAATGTTTTCACCCAAACCCTTTNTAACATTTTAAAATTCGTAATAAATCAATATTGTGAGTTGCAAAATTTTTCGAAATGTGTGAAGAAAATTCTCAAAAACACAGGTTTTCTTCACGCACAATGCGTGAAGAAACGCCCGAGACCCGAGTTTGTTTTGAACTATTTTTAAATTGCATAAAAAGACGTAAAATTTGAGAAATATTTTTTTGGGTTTTTCATGAAATTGTAAGGTTAATATTTTTTCTATGATAAAGATACCTTCACCAATTTTTGTTAACCTTTATAAGCTGACATTGGTGAACATGATTTCCTTGTGAATGAAGCTGGTGCAAATTTGCCATTCTATTTGATTGCATTGTCGATGGGAATTGTTGCCGGAATTCTGATTACAACTTTGATTTGTTGTTTGAGAATCAGAAATGTTGAGGAAGTCGAAAAGTTGAGAGTTAGATTAACCTCCGAGAATTCAGTGAGTTCATATTTGATATTCTAGATGTACATTCTTATTCAAAATATACAGTACAGTTATGTGTTTGTTTTTACTTGCAAAATGGAAATTGTCATTTAGGTAATTACGGCCGATTAAAAATTGTAACTAGGTGGGTTTTATTTAAAAAGCCAAGTTATAGATATGATCCACCTAGTTACCATTTTTTATTGGCCGTAATTACCGAAATGACAATTTTCATTTCGCTAGTAAAAATAACACATACTGTATATATTTTTTAAATTTGACATAAAATATGTGTCATTTTAATTGGGTCAAATTTCAAAATTCGTTGTTATCAAAGGTGACCTTAATTAAAATGCGCAGCAGGTAAATTTCTTACTTTTAAAATAGCCAATTTAACGTAAAACAGAAAAAGGGAGCAGCATTTCAGTAAAAAAATATCAGCGTAAAAATTATTTTTTTCGATAATTTACTGGTCAAAATACTTAGTTTCACTTTAAATGCCGGTTTCGTCATCTGCCGAACGCTGTTGAATTTTAAAATTTGGTAATCCGTCATCAATTGATAATTAAATAAGTATAAAATCTATTGCTCATTTTAAAATTATACTATAATTGTATTACAATTATCAATGAATCATGAATTACCCGATTTTAAAATTCGAGGTGAAACCGGCATTTTAAAGTTAAACTCGGTAGTTTTTTCAAAAAAAATATTTTCAGGTTATACTTTTTTGATTTAAAATCTGCTCTCATTTTTTTCTCTTTTTCGCCAAATCGGCTAGAAATGACCAATTTAATATTTAAAATATATGACTAATTTTTGTGTCAAATATGGTTAAAGAATCTTTTTTCAGGATTTTGATCTACCGAGAACCATCTTTTCGTCGCCATGACGACAGCTCAAATTCTACCCAGACGACGACCGACGAAACAAACCCAAATGGCCAAGTTACAACTCCTCCACATAATATGGCCTCTTCGTCTAGACCAACTAGTTTGGATATAACTAGGAAAGCAAGGCAAAATTCAAGGACCTATTCTACAGGCGCCACATTGCCTCATAAAATGAAATCTTCGAGTCCAGGTTAGTTAAATCATTATTAATTCTGTTTTTATATTTCATTTTTTGGAAGCTAAAGCATTTGAATTTTCACGTTTCTGAACGTTTTTTAGATTTTTTTAATGAATCCTTCGAAAACAAACTTTAAACTTCGTTCAATAAAAATTTTCTGAAAATAAAAAAAATATTTAGACTGAAAATATTTGTAAAAAAATAACTTTTGACAAGTTTGTCTATAAAGACAAAATTGCCGTTATTTGGCCAAAATCTACGTTATTTGAAAATTTTAGAAAAACACGTTCGTCTAGACAGATAAAACGGAAAATTTTTTGAAAGATTATTTGTATTCTCAAAAACCATAATAATTTGAATTTTGAACGAAATCTTGAAGGCAAACTTGTCGATTATTAAAATTATTAAGGTAACTTTTTTTTAGAACACCCAATCAGTTTTGTCGCGATCATTTGAGAACGGAACAAGATATCGCAAACGGATTTTTGCATCCAACAGACAATTAAAAACTCCAAGACCAAAATTTTGATTTTTTGACGGATGGCCGGTTTACGGTAATTGACGGTAAAGGTTTGAAAAGACGATTCTGAGAACACCGCACATTCTTCGAAGTCAAATTTTTGGCATGAATCAATTACAACTGTCGTAACAGGAAATTTTTTGGCAAAAATATTTTGTCATATGACACCGGTGAAATAGAGCCGATTGTAACATATATGGGGAAATTTCACTAGTTGATAATTCCTCCTTGGTGTATTGGTTACTGCTCGAGACTCTGATTCCATGTAAAGGTTCGAATCCCGGCAAGGTCATACTTTTTTTTTTTAAATACTATTTTGATTTTTTTCTTGAAAATAAGAGTTAGCGCAGTTCGACCGCCTTGAAGGCGTAATATGACAAAAAAATTTGCACCATTTTTTCTCAATAAATACCCAGGTGAGTAATTTCCAGCTTCGCAGGTCCCTTGATGTAAGATACAGAAAACTGTAATTTGACCCTTTTAACGGTGTCACATGACAAAATGAAATTTGTCAAAAAATTTCCGCACAAAAAGGTGTACAAACTGGAAAAAAGTAGCTTCGAATGATGTGTGGTGTTCTCAGAATCGTCTTTTTAGACCTTTACCGGTCAATTACAGGTAAACGACCGGACATCCGTCAAAAAATCAAAAAATTTGGTCTTGGAGTTTTTAATTGTCTGTTGGATGCAAAATCCGTTGCGAATATCTTTGTTCCGTTCTCAAATGATCGCGACAAAACTGATTGGGTGTTCTAAAAAAAAAGTTACCTAAGTGTTCTTAATGTAAATAAATCTATTAATAATACTAGATTATTTAAATAAAAAAATATCTTGATTTGACAAATAAAATCAAGATTAAAAAATGCTATAAATGATCGATTAAAAATTAAAAAAAATATATGACTAAAATTAATATGAATTAATTTGTAGAAAAAGTTCTGCACGATACTTCTCCGAGCGAACAATACTTACCTTTGATTTCTGGTACTGGTAGTCGTCCAAGTTCTAGTCCTTTTTGTGGAAATGATGCTGACCCAAATAAAAGGCAAAGATTGGTTAGTGCAAAAATCAAATCACCATATGCGAGATATTCAACTGATTTAACCAACATAGCTAATATGACAGATAATACAAACCAGTTTATGACGCTGCCAAATCAAAGGTCATTCAAACAGGTATGGCCAGAATTAACAATTTTTTTGAAATTATTCTTAATTTGTGATTTGCCAAATTTTACAATAGTTTATTTTAATTATAATTTTGAAAAAATAATATTAGTTAAAAAATTTCGTTAAAATATTAAAAAAAATCTTATTTTATAATGTTTGAATTTAAATATTATTAATTCAGAAAATTTAAAAGTAAATATTAGCTGATATTTGCTGTTTTCTGGTTGAAAAGTGGGATTTCAATGTTTACCAAAAAAAATCTCAGAAAACCATTCGAAAAAATGAAATTTCGAACTTTTTTTGATTTTTTTTTTAATAAGTTTATGCTTCCTGAGTGTTTCCCTAGCAATTTCGTGCTATTTACCACGCCCAAGTACTCTAAAAAGAGTCGACGTAACCCCTTTAATAAGATATTAATTTAATTTCAAAATATTTTAGTGATTATATTAGTATCAAGTAAAATAATTTTATAATTATTATTTTTTTTAAATCAGTTATATTTTTTTCGTGTCATATTTCAAATAAATTTCACAAAATTTGTTTTGATTATTAAATTTAAAATTTTTTTGTATATTAAAATAAATATTTTATTGCTACGTATCGCTTTCGCATCTTCAGGCTAATGTTTAATAACAAATAGAAGTTTCGAAGTCCGTAAAAATACATAATCAGGAGATTAGAAAATTCGTGCAGAAATAGTGTGGGCTTATGAAATTTTAATAGTTTTAATATTAATATTTTCATCATTTTAATACTCAAAAATAATTTAATCATTTTAATACTCAAAAATAATTTTGAAATTTATGATTAAAACAATTTTT
>SCLH01001094.1:49271-68019 GCA_004367855.1 Oikopleura vanhoeffeni | reverse complement strand
TGCTTAAATTCACTTTATAATAATTTATAATTTTTTTTCATGGGATACTTGAAGTTGAAAAATTTAGAAAATTCACTTCTGCGGAAAAAAAATATCTTGCCCCTACGATACCAATAAATTTTTTTCAACTGTTATGCATGCACAAAACAATTTCCTAAAAACTGGCTAAATCTTACACTTTGTAATTTTATGTCTAGTTCTGAAAATATTTTGCAGGAAGTGAAACCATAGGCGAAAAATCGTAAATAAATTCAACTCCCCGTTAAACTGGAACCAAACATTCGGAAAAAATTTTCAATTATTTTTTTCGGAACCGAATCAAAATTCTTTTAAGTGTGTTTGAAAGAAAAGATTCTACGATCCCGTTGTTTGCCGTTTTTGAATGATTTTAGGTTATGCTGAAGCCACCACCCAAATTGTGGCTCTTTGCTCACAAGGGTTAAGATTCTTTCGCACGCAGAATTCAATTTTAGGCTTTGAGATATGAAACGGTGTTCTGAAGTGACGCTTAGCGGCCAGTTGGGCTTAAATTGTCTAATTTTCTTCAATGGAAAAATTATCAGAGGGCATCAAAATTAGGTTCTTTCGGGTAAGGGTACAAAAACCAGGCCAAACGCAGGCCAAAAAAATAGGCCCGCCACCGGGACATGCGAGGGTAAATCGATCTCAGGAATCGAATTCGAAATAGGTTTGAAGCTCTAATTGACCACGAAAAAGCGCTAGAGAGCAAAAACGTGGCCATGTGCAGGCTCTAAAAAAATTGAGGCTACGGCGGTAAATCAGTATCGGAAAAGCCGAAAATGACCGTAAAAACTTGAAAGATGCCCACAGAGCGCCAGAGAGGGCAAAACGCTCGCTATATTCGGGCCCTAAAATAAAGGGCAGGATGTAAAATGATTCCAGGAGAAACCGAAAATGACCTTTAAAATTGAAAAATGCCCCACGCCATGGCGCGCCAGCGCTAAAGACCAAAAATGGAGGATCAAGAAGATGTTTTTTTTGAAAAAATGTAGATGTTCTTCGTCGCAATCAAAAATTTTACATTTCTTACATATTTTTTCAAATGAATACCAAAGATCAGAATAACTTATTATGAAATTGGAAGTTGGAAAAAGAGAAGTTTTCGTTTTGTCGATTTCCTACATCAAAAGAAATATAGAATTTACTTTTTTGCTTCTAAATTTCGCTTGAATTTACATTAATATCATATTTTTCCTAAACAAATTCTCGAGCGATATAAAATATTTGATTTTTTCCGTCTTTTACCCAATTTAATCTGTATAAATATATCTTTCTGTAGGCAGGGTTTTTCAAACAAAAATACTTAACGTAGCTTTTTTTCGATGGAAACCAACCCTTTGTAAGCATGATTACTTGAGATTATAAGAGATATCGAGAAAAGGTTTTTGTTTCATTTACCAAAGAAATGTTTGACATGTTTAAACTTTTTTTGTTTTTTCCACAGTCAACTGGTTCACTGGTAATAGACTTTGAAATAAACCGGTTTTCTGAGGCCAAAACATGGGAATTTCGATAACAATATATCCTATTACGAGGAAGGTAGATCAAAAATGGTAGGTTAAAAATACAAACCAATTACAAGTAAAAATTACAAGGTAAAAATACAAACCAAAACAAACGAGAGGAACGGGTTACCAACCAATTTCAAATCCCTGAATTGAACACACAAATGGTTTGTTATTTTTACCTTAGGCAATTTTGGATCTACCTTCTCCTGTAATAGGATATCCGATTTAAAATTTTTAATTTCGACTATTTTCAATAGTAATGCCTCCAACGGGCCCTGTCGGGGCTGTTGTATGTATTATTGTGTACACTTAGGCATGACAACACTTTTTGATGTAAAAAAACAGGATTGATGCCAAAAAATATGATCTCTCCATGGTTAAACCGTCAAATGCAATTCCATAAATTAAAATTAATTTCTGTTAAAATCATTCTAAATTTAGAATTTTAATAAGGCTTCTCTCTTTAATCATAATTGAATAAAGCATTGCCTCCCGGCTGGCCCTGCCAGGGCTGTTAAATGTTACAATTAGCGGTTTAAAAGATAGTTGTGTGCACTAAGCCATGGCCCAAACTTTTTACTTGAGTACATCATACAACCAACCGTTGATTTATATCTCTTATAATATTCCAGTAATCATGCTGAGAAAAGTGTGGTTGCATTAAAAAAGATAACCTTAGCCTAAAAAAAATATTGGTAACCGTAAAATTTGCTCGGTTTATAGAAAAATAAGTGTTAAAGTGTACACTCATGGCATGGCAAACTTTTCTCCGAAAAGTCTATGGTTTGGTTAAAAAATATGGTCGTTTGTTCCTGCGGAACACAACCCTATTTTTTTAACCCTAACCCTAGCCTTTCCCAAGAAACAGCTTTGCGTCGTTTCTAATACCGCGTGTACACTCGACACGAGTTTACCTAACCCTAATTCTAATACTTTCAAGATAGGATTATATTAGTGAACACATTAAAATTTTAGTGTACACTCGGGGCACATGGCAAAACTTTTTGTCAAAAAAAAACTAGGGTTGGTGCCAAGAAGACTAGGGTTCCTACGCGACCCTCATCTTCTCACCCCAACCCTATTGTTTTTTCCTGACAAACAAGTTTTGCTACGCGTTTTATCCTGTGTATACTGGGCTCTCCTCATTTTAGCTCTCTAGCGGCCCTGTAGTCACTTTTGAACATTTTAAAGTGTCATTTTCGGACTTTCCTAAACAATTACTCGATAGGCTAACGAAAAAATAGTCCGCAAAGGCTGACATTTGCTCTAAATAGCGGCTCTTGTGCGTCACTTTTGCACATTTTAAAGTGTCATTATCGACTTCCCTATTACAAATTACTTATTAGACCAAAAAAAAATAGTCTTCGCATTTGCTCTCTTTTAGCGCTTTGTGAGTCACTTTGGCACATTTTGGATATCCCTGATACAAATTAACCATAAATTTGGTGCAGCATATGCTTCGCATATGCCTGAATTTGGCCTGCGTTTTGTACCCTTACCTCTTTCGACGCAGAACTAAATTCTTAGAAAAATTCTAAGAAGTAAATTCTTTGGTTTTCGAGATTTTTGAAAAGGTTGTCTAAAGTGACTTCTTTACGGGGAGTGGGCTTAGGTGTCCGCGGTTTGTCCCCCAGCTGAACTAGACACTGGTTTGAAAAAAGTAATATCGAAGATTATACTCCTAGATGTAATTTTTATGATGATGTCTATGTTTTTATTGTTGTTATTGACATTAAAAAATTACACTTGGCAGGTTCTTCGATATGTCTCGAAATTGGTAAAAGTTTTCATTTTCTTGAAATTCGAATTTTTTCGAAAATTTTTGAGCAAGTTATTTTGATATTTTATCTTTTTAACAAAATTGGTGGGAAATTTTTTTGTAATTAATTTTATTGAAAAAAATAAGCCCCAAATCGGCCGAAGGCGATTAAAGGGGAGATTTTATATAATAAAATTTCAATTGTTGAAAAATGAGCTGCAAATCGGCCAAAGGCGATAAAAGGAAAATTTTGTGTTTTTATTCAAATTTGTTGAAAATGAGCTTCAAATCGGCCTAATTTTTTTCCAAATTCGAAAACTTTTTTCGAATTTAAATATTTTCGCAAAAAATAAATTCTTAGTATTTTTAGCTTTCTTGAAAATTTCTTTGTTTGCAATTTGAAATTTTCTCAACAAATGTTTAAAATTTTTATGATTAAATTGACAATTTTCTTAAAAAAGGCTAAGTTTAATCTCAAATTCGACCAATTTTTAGAAAAAAATTGTCAAATCTTTAGAGAAATTGGTGGAATTTGAAATTAATTGTCAAATTTTCTGAGAAGCCAGTTTTCGGAAATTTGTCATAAAAAATTATTTTATTTTGGATTCACGGCAAATTTTCGAAGAAGTTTTTTTTCAAATTGATTTTTTTAATATAGAAATTCTCAAAATTTATAAAATTAAAAAAAAATGACCAATTTAAAGAAAAAATCTTCAAATTTCAAACATAAGTTGTCAAATTTTTGGAGAAAAAGTATCAAATGTTTCTAAAAATTTGTTAATTTTCTTTTTAAAAATAAATAAACAAAAAATACCTTTTTATAGGCCTTCGGCGATTTGGGGCTCATTTTTCAACAATTAAGTTTAAAACATAAAATCCCACTTTATCGGCCTCGGCCCGATTTGGGGCTCATTTTTCACAAATTTAAAAATTTTAATATAAGTCCCCCTTTATCGGCCTTCAGCCGATTTGGGCTCAATTTTTCAAAAAAGTTAAATTTTAAATAATATCCCGCCTTCCCGGCCGATTTGGGCTCATTTTTCAATAAAATTAATTCAAAAACAAAATTTCCCCCTTTATCGGCCGATTTTGGGGCTCATTTCTCGACAAATTAAGTTTAAAACATAAATCCCCTTATCGGCCTTTGCGGCTCATCTTTCATAAAGTTAAATTTAAAAAAAAATATCCCTTTATCGGTATTAGGCCGATTTGGGGCTCAATTTCCGACAAAATTAAGTTTAAAACATTAAAATCCCCCTTTATCGCTTCGCCGATTTGGGGCTCATTTTTCAATTAAATTTAATTCAAAACAAAATTTCCCCCTTTATCGGCGATGTATACGCGGCTCATTTTTCAACAAAATTAAGTTTAAAACATAAAATCCCGCTTATCGGCCCTGCGGTCTCATTTTTCAATAAAGTTAAATTTAAAAAAAAAATATCCCATATGATCGGTATTCCGGCCGATTTGGGTGGCGTGCTTTCTCGACGAAATTAAGTTTAAACAAATAAATTTCCCTTTATCGGCCTTCGCCCGATTTGGGGCTCATTTTTTAATAAAATAAAATTAAAAACAAAAATTCTCCCCTTTATTCGGCCTTCGGCCGATTTGGGGCTCATTTTTCAACAAGATTAAATTCAAAATATGATATTCCCCTTTATCGGCGATTTGGGGGCTAATTTTCCAATGAAATCAATTTTAAAATATAAATCCACCCCTTTATCGGCCTCGACCCGATTGGGGCTCATTTTTCAACAAGATTAAATTTCAAAATATGATATCCCCTTTATCCGGCCGATTGGGGCTAATTTCCGATTAAATCAAATTTAAAATATAATATCTCCATTTATCGGCCTTCGGGCCGATTAGGGAAATATTTTTTCAACAATTTTAAAATATAAAAATGTCTTCTTTATCGGAAAAATTCTGTGTTATAAAAGTTGCTGGATTATAAAACATTACTTTGGTGGTGTATTGGTCAATACAGTATTGCGGAGATTATTAAAAAAAAAAAAAAAAAAAAAAAATATCCAGTTGAAAAGTTTATATCCAAGAGCCCATATTCGTTATCTGTCAAATGCACCGAGCCCCTTCCACTTCTTATAGTTCCAATATCGCAAATACTGCCAATATCGCAAAAATTTGTTAGAGATTTTTTATGACCAGTGAGTTTCCATCAAGTAAGTGGTTTAGAAGTTACGATTTGGGTTTCTTTAAGTTAGCTGGGGTTCACTCTTGGTCAGTTGAGTGCAAGTTCTGAATATTCTGAATATATTTTTTCGAACTCTCTGAGTTATTTTTGACATTGCGTAAGTTTCGAAATTGATCCAGTAAGCGGTTTCAAAAGTTACGCATTTTTTGGTTGTTTTTTCGGTCACTTTCGGTCATTTTGAGTCAATTGGATATTTTAAATAATTTTTTCTGTACTCAGTGAATATTTCTTGTTTCTTTTGCATTAATTTTCAAATGATCCATTAAGCGGTCAGAAGTACGATTTTGGGGTTTCTCTAGGTCACATGGGTTACTTCTGTCATTTTAAGTCAAGTTGGAAATATCTTGACTATTTTTTTACAGTCTAACTGGGTCATTTTTAGTAATTCCTGGGGGGAAAATTTTTTTGAAATATAAAATACCGAACACGGTTCCACGAGTTGGTTTTTGAGTGTTTTGTCGGCGTTAACCTTTCTATTCGAGACGTAGGACAACTGTGTCATTTTTGAAAAATTTTCAACAGCATTTCTGAATTCTTGGATTTATTAACTCGGAAAACGAGTTTCTGAGTAGTTTCAAACATTTCTCTTAATTTCTGATTTCACTCCCCTTGAGGAAGCCTAGGACAGCCTGTAGTCATTTGAAAATTTCAACAAGATTTTTGAAATTCTTTGAGGTCAATTTACTCTAGGCCAAATATTTGATGCTTTAAAGGCATTCTTTTGACGATTACGAACCTGTTCTTTGTAACATAATAAAACTGCCCAATATCTAATATGGCAAAATAACGGTTTTCTGATTTTTTGGTAGCGTTGCTGGCTGATTTTGGGAGCCAGTTTTTTTTTCTCTAATTTCGGGTATAATGTTTTCGACCGAAAAACGCGATATTGGCGAAACCGGTGTTCGGCCGAAATATTTTTCGAAGTTTAGCCAAAAACCTAAAGTGCTCCGAAAATAAAAGAAATCTGAAGCTGGTCGATTTTTGCTGTTCCTACCTTATATTAACATTTCTATATTTTTACCTTATTATTACAAAAACATAAATCCGATACCAGACCAGAATGAGCAAACAAACGAGAAAAAGACACGATTTGCCAATGATGATTAAATCAGTGAAATAGCAGCAAGTCACCCAAATTAGTGAAAATGTCCCACAAAAGATAAAAAGAAAAATGCGAAAAAAAAAATTTTATACCAGATTTCCGGAGTGTTTTATTGTAGATCTCCCCGAAATTTGTTGATATCAAGTTCAAATTTTTAACAGTAGATGCGCTGTTCATGCGTGAAAATTTGGCTTATGATTACAGCTCGTCTAAGCTCCATTATTGATTTTAGAGCAAAAATTTGTCTTTTTACGTCTAGCGGACGTTTTTTTTACTCTAACGGACGTTTGAAATTTTCAAAAACGTCCGCTTAGGACCAAAAATTGACTAGTATAATTGGTTTACAATTATCAATCAATCATGAATTACCCGATTTAAAATTCGAGGTGAAACCGGCATTTTAAAGTTAAACTCGGTAGTTTTTTCAAAAAAAATATTTTCAGGTATACTTTTTGATTTAAAATATGCTCTCATTTTTTTCTCTTTTTCGCCAAATCGGCTAGAAATGACCAATTTAATATTTAAAATATATGATAAATTTTTGAAATATTGTTAAAATTATTTTTCAGATTGACTCTAACGAGAACGCATTCTTCTGCAGCTCATTCCGACAGCTCAAATTCTACCAGACGACGACGACGAAACAAAACCCAAATGGCCAAGTTACAACTCCTCCACATAATATGGCCTCTTCGTCTAGGACCAACTAGTTTGGATGATAACTAGGAAAGCAAGGCAAATTCAAGGACCTATTCTACAGGCGCCACATTGCCTCATAAAAATGAAATCTTCGAGTCCAGGTTAGTTAAATCATTATTAATTTCTGTTTTATATATTATTTTTGGAAGTAAAGCATTTGAATTTTAAATTTTCACGTTTCTGAACGTTTTTTTTAGATTTTTTTTTATCCTTCGAAAACGAACTTTAAACTTCGTTCAATAAAATTTTCTGAAACTTAAAAAAATATTTAGACTGAAATATTTGTAAAAAAATAACTTTTGACAAGTTTGTCTATAAAGACAAAATTGCCGTAACTTGGCCAAAATCTACGTTATTTGAAAATTTAAGAAAAACACGTTTCGTCTAGACTGATAAACGGAAAATTTTTGAAAGATTATTTTTATTCTCAAAAATCATAATTAATTTGATTCATAATTTGAAGAAACCTTGAAGGCAAATTTGTCGGTATTTAAAATTATTAGGTAACTTTTTTTTTAGAACACCCAATCAGTTTTGTCGCGATATTTGAGAACGGAACAAGATATTCGCAAACGGATTTTTGCATCCAACAGACAATTAAAAAACTCCAAGAACCAAAATTTTTGATTTTTTGACGGATGGCCGGTTTACCGGTAATTGACCGGTAAAAGGTTTGAAAAGACGATTCTGAGAACCCGCACATTCTTCGAAGTCAATTTTTTGGCATGAATGTACAACTGGTCGTCAGAAATTTTTTGGCAAAATATTTTTGTCATAGACACCGCTTGAAATAGAGCCGATTGTAACATATATGGTGGAAATTTCACTAGTTGATAATTCCTCCTTGGTTGTATTGGTTACTGCTCGAGACTCTGATTCCATGTAAATGGGAGTTCGAATCCCGGCAAGGTCATACTTTTTTTTTTTAAACTATTTTTTGATTTTTTTCTTGAAAATAAGAGTTAGCGCAGTTCGACCGCCTTGAAGGCGTAATATGACAAAAAAATTTGCCAACCATTTTTTCTCAATAACTACCCAGGTGAGTATATTTCCAGCTTCGCAGGTCCCTTGATGTAAAAGATACAGAAGAACTGTATTTGACCCTTTTAGCGGTGTCACATGACAAAATGAAATTTGTCAAAAAATTTCCGACAAAAAGTGTACAAACTGGGAAAAAAGTAGCTTCGAATGATTTGTGGTTTCTCAGAATCGTCTTTTTAGACCTTTACCGGTCAGATTACAGGTAAACGGACATCCGTCAAAAAATCAAAAAATTTGGTCTTGGGAGTTTTTAATTGTCTGTTGGATGCAAAAATCGTTGTGCGAATCTCTTGTTCCGTTCTCAAATGATCGCGACAAAACTGATTGGGTGTTCTAAAAAAAAGTTACTAAGTGTCTTAATGTAAAAATTATCTATTAAATAATCTAGATTATTTAAATAAAAAAATATCTTGATTTGAAATAAAATCAAGATTTAAAAAATGCCATATAAATGATCGATTAAAATTAAAAAAAAATATGACTAAAATTAATAGAAATAATTTGTAGAAAAGTTCTGCACGATACCTCTCCGAGCGAACAATACTTACCTTTGATTTCTGGTACTGGTAGTCGTCCAAGTTCTAGTCCTTTTGTGGAATGATGCTGAACCAAATAAAAGGCAAAGATTGGTTAGTGGCAAAAATCAAATCACCATATGCGAGATATTCAACTGATTTAACCAACATAGCTAATATGACAGATAATACAAACCAGTTTATGACGCTGCCAAATCAAAGGTCATTCAAACAGGTATGCCAGAATTAACAATTTTTTTGAAATTATTCTTTAATTTTGTGTGATTTGCCTAATTTACAATAGTTTATTGTAATTATAATTTTGAAAAAATAATATCAGTTAAAAAAAATTTCGTTAAAATATTAAAAAAATCTTGTTTTATAATGTTTGAATTTAAATATTATTAATTCAGAAAATTTTAAAGGATAATATTTTAGCTTAATTTTTAAAATTAATCTTTCTAATGTAATTTATCTAGATTTTACTTTTTTGAAAAATTATATAATAATAATGAATTTAAACAAGATAATATACTGTTAAAAATAGTTTTAATTATGAATTTTGAAAATTAAGTTAAGATATTAATATTAATTTCAAAAAATTTTAGCTGATTATATTAGTAATCAAGTAAAATAATTTTATAATTTATTTAATTTTTTTTTAAATCAGTTATTCTTTTTTCGTATTATTCATATATTTCAAAAAATTTGTTTCTGGTGTTGAAGAGAAATAAGCTTTATAATATTTCAAATATACCAATTTGCAGTTTTTTAACTTTCGATTATTTATTAATCATCTTCAGAATGCAGCAGAAAATAAGTTTGAAACACATCGAGTATTTGGAACAAAAAATGTTTCAAACGAATTTTCTGCTCTCATTTGAAGATAGATAATAAATAATCAAAACGTTTCAAAATTTTATGATAACTTAATTTAATAACTTTAAAATTTTTTTGTATATTAAAAAAATATTATATTGCTACGTATCGCTTTCGCATTTTTACGGCTAAAGTTTTACAACAAAATAGAAGTTTCGAAGCCCTAAAAATACATAAATCTGGAGATTAGAAAATTCGTGCAGAAAATAGTGAGGGCTTGATGAAATTAATACTTTTAATATGATATTTTCATCATTTTAATACTCAAAATTGGTTTTAAATCATAAATTTTTAAAAATTAATTTTGAGTATTAAATATTGAATATTAAAAAAATTATCACAATACATATAGTGGAAGTCCGTTTAAACATGGACGCATCTATCAATTATTAAAAGTACTGGTCCAGCGAAAAGTACTTTTATTTTAGCATATAAGACGCCATGTATGGATACGTGATGTTAACTATCAAGGCATATTTTTTTGGTACAGTCTAGGTACTTTTCCTGGACAGGTAACTTTTAAATATTGATAGGTGACGTCCTGTTAAACGGACTTCAACTGTTACTTTAAATAAAGTAACCATGATTTTATTTCAAATGAATAATTGATTATTTAATTTAATTGTTCAATTAATTATGATTATTTTAATGATTTGTTTGACAAATGATTAATTTGAAAAAAATATTTTCAAATTATTTTTTAAATTAAATTTGTTTTAGAATGATGAACTAAACCAATATGCTAGTTTGAATAGACCAAAAGGATACCCTAAAGGTAAAGCGCCTATCGAAGTCAAATCTCCTTCAACTCCAATGCCAACACCTCTGATGCCAACTTCTTTCACTCAAAAATAATTTTCTATGATTAGCATGCAAACGGATTTTTTCTAAAAAACACAATTCGGTCTAAATTTTAAATGATCTTAAAAATATTTCGTTTGCATGTTAAAATTTTCCATGGTGTAAATTTCAACTCCAACGTTTAATGAAAATTTGAATTTTTCAAAAATTCGAAAAAATTTGGAGTAAAATTTCACTTTGAAAAAATATTCAATTTTATGAAAACCTTAAAGTACAAAAATTGTGTAAATGCCAAAAAATCTGCCTTGATTTATTTTTTCAATTTTGCTCCATTGTTCAATTCCAAAGTTCGAAGAATAAGGGCTGGCCCCTTATTTATAATTATTAATCAAAGACCAAGATTTTATAAGAAATCATATCTTTCTGATAACAACTCTCGCCCTCATAGGAAATATTATTGAGTCTAGCAGACTTTTTTCGCTTTGTATTTTTATTTTATGTCTTCTTAATAAAATAGACGGTGGTATCATTATCATTTACTGTCGTGTTTAGCTCAGCGGACGTTTTAGTGTCTTTTTGAGCTAAAACCTACGCCCTTTTTTTATTTCAAAATTCCTTGTTATTATTGTAAATGCGGCTTGTCATGCTGAAAATTTGGCTTATAATTATAGCTACATTAGTTCGATTTTTGACCAATATTTGTCTAAGCGGAAATTTTTTTAATTTCGTAGCATCCGCTCACCCAAATACGACAGTAAGTTTTTCTTTCAAAATTGCATAAAAACTCCAAAAAAAATTTGAAAACAAATAATTTCTTTGCATTTTTATGCAATTTTAAAATTAAAATTAGTTTTCCAATTGTTATAATAAACTTACCTTCACCTAAAAATATCCCAAAACTTTAAATTTATAAAAAGTGCTCAGCACCTCAAAGTATTTCTGTTTAGCTCTCTTTTTGCATTTTTTTTCTTAACGTAAGAAAAAACTTATACATTTAGAGTTGAAAATTGTATTTTTAATCGAAAAAAAAATTAACCACGAATAAAACTTTAAAATCACATTTTAATCTTCTGTATTCTTTCTTGATAAAACGCGTAAAAAGATATTTCGTTATTTTTCGCCAATGTTTTCATGTTCAATTTTTATAAAATGAAAAGTTATTTTAATGCGCAATTTTTCAAAATTTTTGTGCCATTTTCCCACATTACTGATATCATTCGGTAATCGGGAATGCCGTTTTTAGGCGGGGATATTTTTCGCTTACCATTTTTTAAAGTGTAGTTTTCAAGTCAAATTAGCTAACCATATATCATATATATGATATATGTTACCATTGAATGACAACTATCTTTTTGAATATTTTTTGGCAAGCGAAAAATACCGTCGCCTTTTTTGAACTGTAAATTCTAACTATAAATTCAAATTTTGGTACCCGTTCTCGAAAATTTTGGTTATGACGCCGTTTCTAAAATTGATTTAAAACGAATCATTTGAAAATATGATTTGAAAGTCACCTCAGTGTATCAGCCAATGACTGGTTTGAGAAAACTGTTGTCAGTTCTAAATTTAATTGTATTGACGTGAAATGTTATTTCAGCTGACAATTCATATTTTCAATAAATGCATCAAGAACTCGTTTAAAAAAAATAGCGTTTCCTCGAGAAATTAATCGTGTTCACCAGAAGTAATTTAGGTAGTTTTTTTTTAGACGCGACAGATTTGACTTTTCACCACAGACGAACCGTATGAGATATCACAAAAAAAATTTTGCATTAAACTGGAAACTAAAAATTACGACACCTACCCCCTTAAGCTAAAGGCCAAATTTTTTTCTTTTAATTTTCCAAAAAAAAATTTCAAAATTCGAGATTTTCAAATGACCCAATATGGGTATCATACGAAACAAGACGAAATTCTAAGACTAATGGCTGAAAAATAAAATTCCAAAAATAAAGTTTTCTTAAGATTTTTCATAATGACAAAGTGGTAAAAAGTCAAATCTGTCGCGTCTAAAAAAAAACTTCCTTATAATAAATAATAATCAGCTTACTTTCGCATATTTTTTTATGACGCTCAAAACAGGTTTTTGGGCTATTACATAAATTTTCAAGCGGTTTCCAACTGTAGGGCTTTTTTCGATTTCCGTTTTTATCGCAAATTTTTAATGTTTTTTTTCGAAAATGCCTATAATTTAAAAAAACGGACTTGAAAAGCGGCTCTGTAACGAAACTCAACATTGAAAGTTATATTATCGACCATAATGTATGGCCCTCAATTAAAAAAAACATATGTAGCAGTTCCAAATTATCTTACCAGTGAATTTAAGGATCCTTCAAAAACCAGAACTTTTTACATACAAAAAAGGAAAAACCTCCTACTGTACTGGAAATTGTAAATGATTAAAACTTATTATTTATAAGCTTTAGATTTACAATAATTTTCAAATCATTTTTTGAAGTAAGACATATGTTTTTCATATATTGTTGATTCTAAAATATGACCGAAAGGATAACAAAGTCAAAAATGGGATTTAAACAATACCTTTATGTGCAGTCAAATGATAGGATTGTCTTAATTTAGTCATCAGAGAAAATAAAGGCTGAGAGGGGATGAAAAATTGTAGGATTTCGTTCCAAATGATTTTGTTCAAAAATACGAAGAAAAATTTCTGAAGTTTTTTCGAAATCCGATATTTTCCTATATAGGAAATAATATTGAGTTCATATGAGTTCTGGTACGAAGTTGAAAAATATTTGTCTGAAAAAATCAAGTATGATGAAATCTTTTACTGTACACTGTATATTTTACTGTAGGTAAAATCGCTTTTTATTGTAAAAAGTAAGCTGAAAAAATAATTTTAATTTTTTTTTGTTAAATTTTTAGTAAAATGAGTTTGGTGGATATGATAAAATGTGTTCTTGGTGTAATAAATATAATTTGATAAACATAATTTACGAGTAAATATTGTGAAAATTAACCTTTTCTGTTCTCCTATCTACGATCAAATAATAAATAAAATTAACCTAAAAACTCTCTATCAATGATTTGATATACAGTCCCTAACCCCTTCAGGCGCAAAAGTATCAGATAAAGTGTACGTTAAGCGAAGAATGTTAAATATTATTTTACTTGGGGGGTTATTGACTCTCATCCAAAAATAGTTCTCAAACGAACTCAGCTCAGAAAATTCAACATTTCAATAAAAATTTTATTTGACATTTTTTTAATTAAAGATTGGAACCGTATGAAAAAATGAAATTCTTATACTGTATTTTTGCGACTGTTGCTATAGCAGAAACATCAACTAAAGATGCACCAGAAGACCCTGAAGTTGCAAAAGCGGCCGAACTTGCCCTTGAAAATGTCAGAAATATATTTCATAATTTGAATGCAGATGGCGGACGAGAGAAAGCTTTGGAGTAAGTTTTTACATAAAAATTATGTTTTTGATAAACATTTAATAAGCTAGGGTTCGAATCTTGGGGAGTTCATATTTTTTCCTAAAATCAATTGAAAGTATATAATTTTCAGGTTTTTAACCATTTTTCAGTGAATTTCTGAAGTATTTTTTCAAAACTGTAAACAAAAAATAGTTATATGGATCTGCACCCCGAATGCGATCGGGAAGCCTGATTCAAATGTTGCAGTCGACTCATTGGCTGAAATTTATATTTTTCTCAAAATTTTCAACAAGTTATTTAGGTAACTTTTTTTTATAACACCCCAACAGTTTTGTTGCTGTCATTTGAGAACGAAACAAGATATTCGCAAACGGATTTCTGCATCCAACAGCTAATAAAAAACTCCAAGACCATACTTTTTAGATTTTTTTACCGGATTTCCGGTTTACCGGTAATTGACCGGTAAAGGTCTAAAAAGACGATTCTGGGAACACCACACATCATTCGAAGCTACTTTTTTTTTCCAGTTAAAATTTGCAAGTAAAAAATTCAAAATTTTCAACAAGTTTTTTTTCAATAAAAAATTCAAAATTGTATTTTAGAGACCTGGAAAAAGTTATCAAAGAAGCTGATGATATACTTGGTGATGCTTTTTCATTAACAAAAGATAATATTGAAGATTTAATTGACGAACTTTTAAACGGAGATTATTCAAAAGAAGAATTAGAAGAAGAGCTTGTAACGGCCTACGATGCTGCTTTGAAATTAATTAATAATATGAAAGATACAAAGGTAAATAAGTAATACGTTTCCAGGTAACTTTTTAGTAATGTAAAAAACGTTTAGTTTTCCTCGAAAATCTCGAATAAAAAATATGCAAAATTTGGTTAGAAATTCACCTTCGTTTTTGGATATATTTTGAAAGAATTAAGACTAAACTTTTCACGCTGGTTTAAAGACATTAAAAACCTGATAATCCAAGAATTTTGGAAAAATCTTTGAAAATTTTCCTCTGAAATCTTTTAATTTGAAAATTTTTTAGTGCACTTTCTGACGGATGCTGAATATGTAGGTAGCGCACAAGGCGAATTTCTAAGTTTTGGATGGTTGCTCTTGAAGCTAAAAGAGAAAAAAAAATCTTGAGCAAAATTCAAATGAAGAAATAAAATTTTTTTCAAAAATCCGATTTTTTACCGGTTTAAAATACCGGTTTTTTGTTTAAATTTGGGCTGGTGACGTGGGGATCGTCGGGGATTTTGCTTTTTTCCTGTTCTCCAGGAAATTGAACGTATGTGCTCAAAAATTGGACCTGGGAAGAGCTGGGAAAATTTTTTAGAAAAAAATTAGTGTCCTAAATTGGATAAATTTTTCCTTCGAAATGACCAAATTTTTTTTGAAAAAATTTTAATTCCAAAAGGTAGCAAATTTTATTCTGGCAACGGCCTTGATTGTGAAAAATAAAGTAAATGGAGTTTTGTATGCTAGAATTCGAAGTTAGTGCTCTAATGGGCGTTTTAAAAAGTCAGTTTCTGACCACTAGATGGCCAAAACCCCGTGAGGTCAAAGAATTTGTATCAAATACTGTAGTTCTCTCGTTAGTTTTCCTCGTGCGCTCCCTATGAATATGATATCCCAAAACTTCAGTAAATTGAAGAACAGTGAAAGACATTTGAAAACTTAACTTAAAACGAGAGTTAAAACTTTCATCGCGGTCATAATTAATACAGTACCATTATTCTCATCATACCAAGAGATTACGTATTTATTAAGTTCATTTTGAAAATAATATTTATGGTCTTTGGTTTTAAAAATTGGCCGATCAAAATAGTATCCTAAGAGCCTTTTTCGGCTGGTTTATTATCGGTATTATGTCATATTGGGTTCCACTAGGCTCTAAATATAAATATCGTTTGATCAATTTCTAATTGTTTTACCAATGGTAGTCAAATGATAAATTCGGTTAATTCAAAGTTAATTTCAAAACAAACCATTTTTTTGCTTAAAATTTTCGTCATTTTCGATGGTGAAATTTTTCCTTGCGGTCCTGTGCTTGCCGTTTTTATTGACACTGATAATACAAATCGGGACTGTATGTTCTTTAAATGACATTTCAAGCCCAAAAACTTTTTTCTGACCACTAGAGCTCAATGTTTTTCATTGGATTCATTTATTTGGTCACGATAACCGATGAGGGCCCCTAACCCACACCCCTCAAGTTGAAAACACTCATGAAACTTTTAGTTTGGCTTTTGTGCTTCCTGGTACGCACCCTATTTCAAAAATTAAATTTTGGCCCAGTTCGCTGCATGGGCATAACAAATTTATTTCAGGCTAGCCCAGAAGAAAATAAAAAAATTTTAATGGATTTTCTTGAAGACTTTCCGGAGGACGAGATAACCATGGACGAAATAACCATGGACGAAATACTTATGGAATCACCTCCTCTTGAATTAAACTCGTTAGAATTAAAAAAGTTAGAAATCAGATATCCAGTTTTTTCAACAATTGATCATTTAAAACCAATGGAAGTTTCATCATCCTTATCACTAAATCCTTTCTCAGCTGGTTCCTTCAAACTGGGAGGTTTACAAAATACAAATTGTAAAGATCAGTGGTGGCTAAATGGCGAAAAAATTGTAGGATGTACAACAAGGTAAAGTCGCCTATATGTTTTTTCCGCGACTATCCATTATTTGAGCCTACGCAATGCCATTATTTAACGTCATCCGCCTACGTCTTGCGGGCGTGTAATGACACGTCTTGCGGGAATAACATTTAGGCGGGGGTAAAACATACATTCGCTACAATTATAAAGTCAACAATTTTTGTAGGTACTGTCTAAATTGGTGTAGTAATATGACTTCAAACGGACAACCCGGACAGACACAGTCTGGACAAAAATTTCTGGCAGCCCACTTAAAACGGACAGCCCCACAGGGGAAAATTTTCGCCGAAGGATTTCTACCTGTCCGTTTAAAGTCATATTACTGTAGTAAAAATGTTTAATCGCTATATTTGTCAATATTTCGCATTACAAATGTAACTTCAGAAAATTAACAAGATAAACAGAAAAATTCAAAACAAAACAGATTTTAAAAATGTTTATGTGTTTTAGAAATTATGCACTTTATTCAAAAATATAAATTGGTGTTATCGGATAGTTAACTGTGTTCTCTGTCTAAGCGGACACTGCCTAAGCCGTGTTTAAATTCGGCTTGTATTTTAAGCTATTTGCGACTTTTCGTTTTAAGCGGATACAATGGGCATTCGAACTCCTGACCGCTAAGACCGAGACCGGTATCAAAAAATTAGTTTTACATTCTAAAAATAATTTTTTTGTAGAAAAAATTGACCAAGTTAACATACTATTACTATCTAATTTTTTGAAAAGGTGCGCCCAGATAGTGTTAAAATTGGTGACAAAATGGCTTCGGTCTAAGCGGACAAAATAGATTTTTTGACTCTGTTCGCTTAGACAAAGACCACAGTAGTAACATTTTCCGTTTTTTGGCAAAAACCTACACTTTTTTTCGATTTCAAAAATTTCTTACGGCTAAGCGCACCTGTTCTTATTTTTTTTTGCCAATTTTTACAACAAGATAAAAAATTTCAAAGACCATAATAATTAAGAGCGTATTTGAAATTTGTTTTTCAGACAATCACATTGTTATAGGCTCCAATAATTATTTTGGCCGATCAGAAAGCATAAGAAAAAATTTCAAATAAATTAATTTGACAGAAGACAAGTATTAATCTTAAAACTCCGACAAATTTGATTTTTTTAGTTTAAAGTTTTAACAGTGTATGGCGCTTTATATACTGAACATTTTTAGACGTTGTTACACAGACCCTGTATGTCACACAGATCCTGGAGACCAAACCGTTATACGTTGATCTAAAACTGACATAAAATATATTAAAGCAGAAAAGTTCAAATTAATCAAAAACTTTTTTCCTGGAACCAAGTTGACTAATGAACTATTCATTTACAATTCGTCGTAATCACAGGTGTGCGCTTTACGGACAAAAATGACGTCACTTTTTTGCTTTATATGGACTTGTTTCAGTTTAAATAAGGTGATAATAACAATGCTTAAAATTAGCTACCTTACCAAGCACAATGAAAAATGTTTCAAGAAAAGTTAAGGTCGCTCTTTTTTGGCCACCGTGGTTTCGATTGGGAGAACTAAACATTACAGCGACAAATGGTTTTTTGCATGTAAAATGTTGGAAAAAATATATGATGAAAATTTCTCTTGACTACCTAGGTTGATCTCGTGACCGGAAATCAGTCATGAAAATTGCTCAAAATTACCGAAATTTGTTTTTGCCAATTACCGGTAATCACCAGCAGAAGAAAAAATCACCATTGCATATTCGGTCAGGATTCATATGCAAAAAACGTTTGTTAATACGATGGGTGACCCGATTAAGGGAGTACTGGTCGCATTTAGAGACTAGGACATGAAATTTTCTAGATTATCTTTAAAATATTTTTTTCTGAAAATATGGACAAAAATAAGTTGATAAGAAGTCTTTTTATTTTCAATTGTCACGAAAAAAATATTTTTATCGCGATTTGGGAAAATATTTCTTTCATTTATTCAAATTTTGGAAATTTCTGATAATTTGAATCGCTGTTTCCAAAAAAACGAGATACAAAAATGCAAATTGTGGACCTCGGAGCTCTGCCCGTATCCTTTAGGATCGTATTCATACCAGTTTAAGGTTCCTGCCGTCAAAATCCAGGGAGGAGTAGTATTTTCCCCGAGGCACTCAAAATAAGGCCAAAAACAGTTTTTTGCTCATT
>SCLH01001094.1:36721-48959 GCA_004367855.1 Oikopleura vanhoeffeni | reverse complement strand
AACCCTGTTTTTGGCCTTAAAATGCGACCAGTACTCCCTTAAACAAAACGGCCTTTAAACAAAACAGCCTAAGTTAGAATGCATACATTCTTTATTGGTCAGTAATCTAACCATCAGGCAGATGATAAAAACGCTCACCGGATTAATCTCGCAGGAATTATATTCAAATTGTAAACATATTCGCAAAGCTTTAGGATGACGGGAAATAAACGGCATTTGATCAAATCTCAACCAAGTTGTTAATTTTTGAATGGAATACTCAAGCATAGGCTATGCTGCATAGCTTACCGCACCAGAAAATCTAAATCGTTTGCAATTTTCCAACATTTTACACCTACAAAATCGACTTAATTTTGGGAAATTCAGTTTCGAAATACGTTATTTGGTCTACCGACAGAGCACAACCTCGTAATAACATGTTTTTAATGTCATGAACAAAATTTTAACAATTGTTTTCATGACAGAATTATGACCATAAATATTCAAATAAAACATAAAGTTTGATAAGCTGATAATGCGAAAATTATAACTAACACAGTTTTTTTTTTAAAGTTGAGTTTATTATCTTAAAAATGCAAGTGCATGCTAAGAATGAAGGCTTTTAAAACTCATTTTCTGACCACTATTTTTTTGAAACAATTTTTCACAACGCTGAAATTTTATTTTTAAAAATTTTTGAGAGTATGGCCATTTTTCAAAAAATTAGTTTTTGCTCGAAATTTACCACTTAACCATGTGTGAATTTTTTGATCCACGAATTCGACGTAGAATTTTAAGCGCTTAATATTTTTTATGAGATTCACTATGATTAAACAAAATTGTCAGGAGGTACTCTCTCACTCGTACTTAATTAGAAAAACTTGTAACGTAGTCTAAATATCTTTAATTAGAAATAATAAGGAAGTTAATAAAACAATATAAATAATATCTAAGTAACGATAAAATAATCTAAAGTGCTCGGTACCCATTTTTAATGCTAACCTACTCGTTTTTGGAGATAGACAAATTAAGGAAATTTGAGAAAAGACGTAGGTTGAGGGTGTAATAGCTGAGCACTAACCATTTAGTCGATGTTATTTTTATACTTTTGTTTAAAAGTAACAATTATGGTGTCCAAATTTTTTTGGATTTTCAAATCTAAGCTAATCAAATCTCTTTGATAATCGACTCCTTTTGATTCTTTAACTAGAATCTTGACCCGTGCACCAATAAATTGCTATAATTCATAGCTGTATTATGTTGAGATGAAAATGAAAACTTGAAAAATAGTCATCAGATTTTAGATACGACATTTGTCTATCTTGAAATAATTTCAAAAATTTTTAAGATAGCAAAAAATAGTAAACCTCGCCTACATGATCAGGTACCGGATGACCGGGCAATTGTTGATACTGGTTGATTGGTTCAGCAAACTGTCGAAAGTTTGGATTTTGATTCGAGCCTGGATTTATCAGATTTTGACATTGGCTTTTGTACTTGTGTAACTCGGATAGGCACTGGTTGGCTGAGATTGCTCCACTTCGGCCGGTTGCTGTGGGCCAAACCGGCTGGTGGCTCTCATGAATTTACCCAGGGTCTTTAGTGGTTACATGAGGATTTAAAACTCATTTTCTGACCACCGGTACTCAGAATTTTGTTTTTCCGTAGCGATAAGTTATCGCGATAACCTCCAAAACTCAACTGAAGAGTTAGGTTGCTATTTTTTTAACATATTTTTCTCACATATTTTTCTCACAAATGTTTGTTTTTTTTAAATTAGATGAAACACAAAAAAATAATAGAAAATGTCGCCAAAATTTTTTGCCGGTGGTTATTTTTCTAAAAAAAAATCGTCTAAGCAGACAAAACCGTAATTTTGACCTTAAATTCAATGACCATAAAGATGCAGCGGACAAAACGGGATTTTGAATTCTGTTCATTTGGCTAAGACCTACAGTTTCATAAAATATTCAGTTTACGCCACGACCGACGACCCTGGTGCTCTATCGATTCAATTTTTTCCGGATTTTTTGTCTTTTGTCCCGAATCTGATGAAGAAATGGCGACTCGATTAAGTCTAGTGAAAGCAATAGATCTTTATGAAGAAGGGGTTTTGATTTTGCAGTCAAATTCTAGAAGTGATCGATATCAAGTTGGATTAGCAAAACTTATTGATTCTTTTGAACTTGGAAATGTTGACGCCCAAGTTTATTTGACTCAACTTAAAATATTTGGTTTATACTCCTTAGAACAGGTAACTTTTTGAGTCAAGGTATCTTTAGAGTCGATTTTTTTCTATTTTTAAAAAATAAAAATGTATAAAAACGCAAAAGAATTTTTGTTAACGAAAAACAAAAAAGGGCTCGGAAATTATTCCTTAGTTCCTGGTTCTTTGAATTTTTTCTAAAAAAAAATATTATATGGTTACTGTACCTCATAGTATTATATATATGCAGTATGTCACGTTTTTTTCTTTTTTTTTTCTCCAATTTGCATAAATCTGAAGTACACCGTTTTGATTGGTTTAATCTGGAAAAAGCGTAGGTATTTGCCAAAATTGAGGATAGCTGCTATCCGATAGCAAGTTATGCAAATTGGAAAAATGAAAGCAAAAACGTGACATACTGTGTATATTTTATATATGAGTCATATTATATTATTATATGAGTCATATACATTGGACTTAAAGTTCTTTGTCAGGGACAGGTTTCATTTACCTAAGAAACTCATCGTGGTTTGAATCGTACTGGCATACAACTTTCATTCCATTGTAACGTACCCTAAATGAGAAGCACTCGCTCGTAGTGTATGAAACAAATTTAGGGAACGTTACATACAGTAGTAATTTGAGAGTAATACAAAAGTAGTAAAAAAATAAATTAAAGATGTAACGAATATTCGCATAAAAATTTAAATCACATTCTTGAAAAATAATTGCAAACTTTTTGGGTAATAATCATTTTCAGTTACCCGAACCAATATTTAAAAGAAGCTAGTTACTGTCGTATTTGTCTAAGCGGACGTTTNAAACGTCCGCTTAGACAAATACGACAGTATATAATATATATAAGATATATATCATACAAGTGGTTCAAAAAATTAGGTTATTCAATCAACGCATTTCACACAAAGATTATGATCCTTCAAAAATATAAAGAATATCATTAAAGCTAAAAATTTTGATTTATTTCAAATAATTCGAATTCGTATCTTTTTGTAATTCTCGCCGTCAAATTTTAAATTCCTGAAATAGAAAAATTTGCAAAATTATACCGTTTTATTGAAAATATCGTTTTTTTCGAGACGCACTTTTCAGCGGCGTTAATTCTTCTTGAAAATTATTTTTTATTACGGTAAATGACCTTCAAGGCAGGGATCGGCAAACTGAAAAATTTTGCTGGGGCTGGGCCACTTTTTTTTGCTGGGTCTGGGCCGGGTCGAGGCTTTTTTTGGCCAAGGGCTGGGCCACATCTGGTCATCATCTGTGCCGAAAAAACGGCCCAGCTTTTGCCAATCCCTGCTCCAAGGTATCTTTCAAGTTCATTTTATAAATTTGGAAATACCGCCAAAAAACCATGAAAGGTTCATTGATATTTTGCTCGTGAGGGAACAATGACTACATAATTTTTCTTGAGTTGCAAATAAGTTCATTAGAAAGTAACCATTCAGGTTACCCTCTGTAATACAAATCAAACCTCAAAAAGTTCAGTTTTTCTAGTCCCTAAATGGCAACTTGCTGTGAATGAAATTTCCGCCTATTAGAAATGGCAACTAGGCCCAATACGCGAGTTTGAAAAAAGTGTTATTATTAGGTTCAGAGCTCTATAAGAAAACCGTCGGAAATAAACAAATTATATTACTGTCGTATTTGGCTATACGGATATAGTATATATTGATCATGATGCCCGAGTAACTTAAATATCTTATTTGCCTGTTAAAGAATAGGGAATAATATATTTAAGTAACTCGAACATCATGATCGATATAGACAAAACGACTGAAATTTGGTCAGTTTCGAAAACTGTCGTCGAATATATGGACAAAACGACACTTTATAATTGTATTGAGGGGAGAAAATTTGACGAATAAGGACCTTAATAATGTAGTGATTCATTTTTTCGATTTTGTTTATTCTTCGTTTCTGTGCTATTCAGCCTGGAATTGAAGGCCGTTGATGCCAAATTATGAAAAATCGTGGAATTTATATTTGTATTTAAATAGTTCTAAGTTAGAACTTCTAACTATTCATTTAAAAAAAATTTAAATTATTTTTCATTTCTTACATTTTCAGGATATCGAAGAAGGTGTTGAAACAATAAAAATGTTAGCCAGCGAAGGTCACGCACGAGCCCAAGCTATCCTTGGCATATTTTATGGAAGTGGTTTCGGGGTTGAGCCATCTCAGCCATTGGCCCTTTTGAATCTTAATTTTGCAGCACTAGAGGGCGATAGAGAGGCTCATTTGGCGCTAGGATACAGGTATCATAATGGCGTTGGTGTTGCTAGAAATTGTCCCTTATCACTTAAACATTATTCAATTGTTGCCGCAGATATCGCTGCCTATGCACAGGTAAACTAATTAACTTTATATAAATACATTTTATATTTTATTTATTGAAAAACCATAAATATTCGTTTTGAATTAAACTTTATAAACGTAATTTTGTAACTTATGCTGACAAATACTGATACCTAAATCACCAACAAAAACAGGTTTATCCCCTTCTTCTCATTGGCCAGAAATACTCATGACGCATTTTAAAAATAGCGGGGGTGCACTAAAATCGTTCGCTCGATCACAAAATTAATTTTACACGTTAGAAGTGTCAGAAGGTTACAGCATAGACTATGCAGCATAGTGTTTAAACGGACGATCTACATGTAGTAGGACGGGTTTGGGTCGAAAAGTCTTGCTAGCGTACTTTATAAGTTGCACTTTGATAATTCAAATTGTCCGCTGTCTCACTAGGTCGTCCGTTTTAACGCACCGAGCTGTAGCGATTTAGGCCTATATCATATAGGCTACGTTATGTGTTTTTTTTTCGTGTGAACCGAATCTCAAGTGTCCGGAGAATCGTCTATAATTTGGGGAGAATTCTCCCAAATCATTCTTTTTTGTTCGCACGAAAAAAAACACATACATGTACTGTATAACATATAGTATATATATCAAAATATGCGCAGCGCGCCAATTTTGAAAGTTAAACGAGCAATTTTCTGAACCAAAATTGATGCAGAAAGAAAAAAATCTGCTGTAAATTTTTTCCAATACATGTTTTTGCCTACGCATTTTTTCAATTTTTTCTTCAAAATGCCGTATTCCATCAATTTAGTGACAGTAGTACTCTGTTATAACGTTAACCTCCTGAACCTTTGAAAAAATTACGACACCTACCCCCTTAATGAGTGATTGCTCGGGGTAACTTTAACAGATATTTACTCACTATTTTTTTCAATTTGAGAATTTCTTTTTTGTAACTATATTTGTTTTTTGTATTTTAATAACATACATAACTTAAATTTCATTATGAAGGGAGTACTGGTCGCATTTAGAGACTCGAACATAAAATTTTCCGTAGATTATCTTGAAAATGAACTTCTCCAAAATAATAGGTAACTATAACGATATACTGTCGTATTGTCTAGCGACGTTTTTGAAATTTTCAAAAACGTCCGCTTAGACAAATACGACAGTATATATTTCTTTATCAAATTTTATTTATACATGACCAAATAAATATTTCTTATAGAAATTAACTCATGCTCCATTCATAAACCAAGTTCGAATTATCGAAGAAGATCAGCTGACCGAGGATTCGGGAGAGCTTTTACTCGACGAAGAACTTCTTCAATATTACGCTTATCTGGCCGAGAAGGGTGATTTGAGCTCTCAAGTAAATCTGGCTCAATTATTGCTCCAGCGAGGTTTTGATGATGACGTTAATCGAGCCGCCGGATTATTTCAACTGGCCTCGGAAAAAGGCAACCCACTTGGGTCTGCATTTTTGGGGAGAATGTATTTGGAGGGCGTTGGGGTCAAACCGGATAATTATACTGCCTTTAAATTGTTTCGAAAAGCTGCGGAAAGTGGCAATGCAATCGGACAGGCGGGATTGGGATTGATGTACTTAGAAGGTACGTTCCACGAAATTAACTATATATTGATTATAATAGCAGAATTTTTGAAACAAAACATTAACATACATTTTCCTGAGCATTTTTAAAAGTTTCTCTATTTATTTGTTGTCAGATAATCAAAAAATATTCATATTTTAACATTTTAGGTTTTTGAATGTTGTTAAAAAAATCAGTTTTGTTAAAAAAAAACTTTTTCTTCAAAATTTTTTTTAACTTGGCTGAAAACACATTAAAATGTTTAAATTCTTTGTTTAGTAATGCCCAAGTCCATGAAAATATTTGTATTGTATCGAAAGATTTTTTATGGCCTCATCATTATCTATATCAATTACGGGGGCTCCTGGTCATTTTTTATTAGTTTTTAAGTCAAATTTTTTATTTAATTAGGCTTTTAAAAACAAATCATCTGATAACATTCTTAGATAGCTCAAACTGAGCACGAATAGCTTGTGAAAAATAAAATAACATAAAAAAAATGGTTCATCGGACCAATTTATTTTATCTTTTTCTGAGATTACTGAAATTGTTAATTTACCAGTTTTTCTTTTAAAAATTGGTAACAATAGTCGGATTTGGACCAATTTTTTAAATTCACTTATCTACCAGATAATTGTGCTCTGTTTTAGCTATCTAAGAATTCAATCAGATGAGTCGTTTGCAAAAGCTGAATCTAATAAAAATTTTGGCTAAAAAACTAGTAAAAAATTACCAGGAGGCCTCGTAATCTATAGACTATATAATATACAGTGGGTGAGACCAATGGGCAACACTTTTGGCCAAAAGCTCGTGTGTTGCCCATTGGTCTCACCCACTGTAGTCTATATGATATAATATAGACATACGGGTGCCAATATGGCTTTTCCGCAGACTGGCTTATTTTGCCACCTCCACACCATATTGTTTATTTATCACTAGCCAATCACAGGCGTTGGTTCAAAAGTGTGCTGCGGGAAACACATTTAGGCGACGTTATATAATATACATGTAGACCTCCTATATGAAGGGTTCGGACCAGGCGCCAAAGTAAAAACGATTTGAATATGCAATTACGTCTAGGGTGAATATGTGCTAAAAAAATTTTCCAAAAACAAATCTGAGCCATCTCGTGATCCAAAACTAAGTTCACAGATTTAAATTCGTATTTTTTTTATCGTGAATTAAAAAGATTGTAATAGGCTGTCACCTGTCAGATTTGGGCCGAGACAAAGTTCAAAAAATGGATTTTTGAGTATTCTCATTGTGTTCCTTAGTGAATTTGTAGTAAAAAATGGACTTATGGCAAATCGAAATGTTAACTCCCTGGTGTCTTAAATGGCCAAAATTAATTGTAATTATTGTAAATACAAATTTCACATTTTTAGTTCAAAAATATCACAAAAATAGGCTATCAAAATTTTTGTAATCTGGGAATATTTTTTCAAGATCTCTAAAAGAGTCGAATTGCAGTTTTTTATTATTTAAATTTTGAGGTGTCAAAAAATTTAACCGAAAATTGTATCGGTGATTCATAAAAATTGAAATGATCCCCACAAAATTTAAAATTATTTTTTCAGGCCGGGCGATCGAAAAGAATCCAAAAATGGCAATAAAATATTTCCAGGCCTCCGCTGATCAAGGTTGGACTGATGGGCAACTGCGACTCGGATTGGCTTACTTGAAAGGAACTGGAGTTCGAAAAGATCCAAAAGAAGCATTGAAATATTTATCTTTAGCTTCAAGAGAGCATACAGCAGGATTTGGAAACATTCTGGCGTTTTGGCACATGGCAGATATTCATGCGCATGGATTAGGTAAGATCCTCATTTTTTGAACGTTTTTTTCGAAAATTGTTCACTAATTAAAAATATTTTAAAAGTGAAAATAAATAACTTTTGAGCAATATTTTTTGTACAGTGCCTTTAAAAGGACAACCTAAACAGAAAGGTTGTTTCATGAACATACGATTACGCGAAACTAATTATGCGAAACTGAGGCAAGATTTACCAAATTGCTTTTCGAACCAACTTTTCACAACTGTATTATTATTTTGTTCTCACTTTTGAAAATGAAAAACCCGAAACGTCAATAAATACTATTTTTAAATAGAAACATTATAATATCAAATGTCTCAAAAACAACAAAAATATTACTTATTTGTAGCATTTTCACATTAAAATCAAGGTTTATGTATTTTTCCCATAAAAATCTGAAAATTCATTAATAATATTCAGATGACGTTTTTTTGTCATCTCACATTCAGTTATAGTTGATCAAGATTAAATTTGAAAAAAAATTTGTCAATCAGAAATTTCAACACGTGGTCATTTTAATAAAGGTAAAATTGCTCAGTTTGAGACATTAACTAGCTAATTTTATATTTAAGTTTTCAGTAAACATTTATGGTGCGTCTGTTTTTATAATTTTTGACAAGCTATTTTCGCTGTCCTTCTGATTCCTTCTGAATTAAATTTAATTGGTAATTTTATCCGAACACCTTATTCGCACAATTTTGGGCCGAGCTGAAGTGTTCGGATTAGGGTTCGGTGTTTGTCTTTATAGTCCTTATGGATTATAATCAGGTAGGAAAAGCAGAAATCAAACATTTCAGATTTTGTTTATTTCGAAGCACTTTTAGTGTTTGTGCTGAAGTTGACCCAGAAAAAATTTTGGAAGAAAATTATGCTGCGTATTCCACAATAAGCATTTTTCGAAAATTTTGCTTATCATTAGGCTTGAAATTTATTTTTATATTTATTAACAGACGATTTGAAATAAGGAATTTCAAAACTAAAAATAGGTATCAATGTTTTTAAACTATCTTGTAGAGAATTATTTGACCAAACTCATAATGATTGTTAGAAAATCACAGAATGACGGTTGAAATATAAATTCTTCACAATCTGAGCTAATAAAAATACCCATTCTTCACGTACCTAAAGAAAACTCCATATCGGAATGGACCTGTTTACCTCTTGATTTTTGTGGTTCAAAATCTGTTTTTATTTTGACTTCATTTTAAGGAGACTGCTCATTGGCTACGCTCATCACGCGTAATCACGCAATCTATTGGCTGTACTATATTTATACTAGCCTCGTAGTAAAAAAGACGCGTGTATTTTAAACCTCCTAATTGACGGGAGCATGGTTTTCATTCCACAAGGCCTAGCCTTGTTTGGCTCCAAAAATTATTTTACATACTGAATTTTGAAAAAAATCTTGAATAATTTTTGTTACCTTGAGGTAGATGAATATTTTATAGTTTCCAGTTGGATGCAAAAACCCTTTTTGTGATATCTGGTACGGTTCGTCTGTGGTCAAATCTGTGACAATTTGAATTAAGAAATTTCAAAACTCAAAAATGGGTATCGATGTTTTTAAACGCTATCTTGTTACAAGATTCTTGTAGAGAATTTTTTCTGGTCATTTTGAATTAAATTGACAAAATCCATTTTTTCGAAAAATTTTGAGAGAAAAAAAAAAACAATCCAGGTTCTAAAATGACCAGAAAAAATTCTCTACAAGATAGGTTAAAAAATCGATACCCTTTTTGAGTTTTGAAATTATCTTAATTTCAAATCGTCTGTCGCATTTAAAAAAAAATAACCTCAATAATTTTTAATAATACAGATCTGTTTAATAATTGTGATACCAATAATTTGTTGAAACTAATTTCACTTATTGTAGGTGTTCCCCAAAACTGTGAGCGTGCAGTTGCGTATTACAAATTTGTTGCTGAACACGGCGCATGGAATCGATTGTTTATTCATGCTTGGTCACAATACAAAGACAAACAAATTGATTCTTCCTTTTCTGTGTATTCTTATTTGGCTGAACTTGGCTACGAAAAAGCGCAGAGTAATGTAGCCTCTATTCTCGATACTTATGTTTTGGATATTAAAAATTACAGTGAATACAGATATCAAAGGTAAAAAAATAATATTTTTTTTGAGAAACACAGCTGTTATTCTAACATATGTACGTATAAAATCACCTGAAATAAAAAGTTTTTCAAAAATATTTTATTCAAAGGAGATTAAACGAAGTCCATTGCGAAATAACTTTATTTTTTTTGGTGAAATGAGCTTTTTAAAATGACGAATTATCACAAATGATCTAGGTACACCATAATGAGAAATACAGTATACAAAATACAATGCCATCAAAGTTTGTTACAACGCGATCGAATTATAACCAATCACAGCGTTTTTTATACCGTAGGTTTGGAAGTCAGCTATAGCTAGGGAACGAAACACCTTTTTGGGCATTGTATTTTACTGAGTCACTTTAGTTTTTATTAAAAAATTAATTAAAGTTTTATTGAAAAAAATTCGTAGTACATTTTTGGTGGACTTTTTTTGAAATGCCTACAAAATGCAATAAAATTAAAAAAAACGCTATATTTTTCGATTCAACTTTCTGTTTTTGCATCGAAACCGGCTTGTTTATGTTATAAAAATCAATGCTCTTGTGTTCGTCTAGAAGGACTATATCATATAGTCTATATGGACAGAATTTCGTCAAAATCCACGTTTCGTTCCTTCCTTATATCGAGACATTTTTTTAATTTTGTGGTGGAAAACAAAGAAAATATCTTAAAATTTATTAAAAACGTTTTTTTCGGACGTTTTTATCTACAGCTCAGTTGGGGTCTTATCTCCATAAGTAACCAATGCTTTTTTTCTTCATAGGATTTCTGCGCCTACGCATTTTTCAGAGCAAAAGATGAAAAAAATGTATTTTTAAATAAACTTGAATTTGTAGAGCTCTAGCTGTATGGAAACGCGCTGCAGCTCAAAACTTCCCTCAAGCGCGGCTCCGCGTTGGCGATTATTATTGGTATGGTCACGGAGTCGATGTAGATTATACAAAAGCTGCAGAACAATACAGATTAGCTTCAGAGGATTCTGATCCTCAATCCTCCTCACAAGCTTATTTTAATCTGGCTTATATGCACCAGCTGGGCTCTGGATTACCAAAAGATTTTTATTTGTCCAAAAGGTTTTATGATTTAGCTGCTGAAAGATCACCTGAAGGTAAAAAGTTTTTTCAATTTCAGAAACCATAATTCTTTATTTGAAAAAATCTTATATAAACAAAAATACACTTATAAATATCGAGTGAATGTTAAATATTATTTTTAACCCCGTCTACTAGTTCAGTCTGTAGGGTTTCCGCTGCGCACCCTAATCATATTATATATAATGCGTAGGCGGAACACTTTATAAGCTGAAAATTTGGCCAATACTTATGAATACTTAATTTATTTTTTTCATTTTCTGCAGAATTCACAAAGCTTTCAAGTGCGCATAGTGAGAACCATGCGGAAGACTGCGGAAAAATGGCAAATGCCGATTCAATATTTTGACATCCATTTTCCCTGGCCAAATGCCACAAAAAAACTAAAAAAATATTTCATTTAATTTCTCTCGTAGTTTTCTGTCCAGATATTTTTTTCGTTTTGGTCTCATTATTTTAATTTAAAAATTAGAATTTGACCGCTGCGCACCCTATATATAATATAAGGTGCGCAGCGGTCAATTCTAATTTTAAATAAAATAATGGAACCAAAACGGAAAAAAAAAAAATCTGCGACAGAAACTACGAAAGAAATTAATGAAAATATTTTTCAAATTATCATCATCATAAATCAAGGTCAAATGTAGCCCCTTTTTGGATTTACTAAAAATACTACGACTTAAAAAACTCAGTGACAAATTCTCTACAAAATGGGGCAATCAAAAAGTTATCTGAGAAATCTCAATTATAGTAACCCTTAATTTTACTTTAATTTCAACCCCCGAAAAACCGACTTTTTCTTGAAACATCCTAAAACAAAACCAAAAAAAATCTTATAAGTGATAAAACTTGGAAGAAAATTTTCTACAAAATAGGTGTATCAAAAAGTATCATACGTGAAGCTGGGATATCGACGCCCACTCCCTTATGTCGCAAATTTGAGCCTCTTCCAAGGTCATTCTTCGTCAAACTAGCAAAGGTGATATTCCAAAAACATTTGTAGCTAACAGAACCAACCTTCGCGGTAATTATGAACTTAACAGTAATCTGATACAATCCCACTTACGCCGACACCTACGCTTTTAAAAAGCCTCCCAAAAAGACACGCAGTTAGTGCCTACTTCTT
>SCLH01001094.1:20143-33857 GCA_004367855.1 Oikopleura vanhoeffeni | reverse complement strand
GTCGAGAGTATTAGTACAATTTCCGCAACTTCATATTGTTCTTCTTATCCTCATTAACTGCTTTTAAATTCCGTTTAAATTTTATTTACTATTTCTTTGAGTCACTAGCCCAACCTGGAGACAAATCTATTCTAGTACAATTTGAAAATAAATGCATGATAGCTAATTGAAACTTGCGTCAATTTATTGCGCTTATTTAATAATGACTGCCAGACTTGCGAGCTAAATCGGTCGCGGTACAGATTCATGTCTAAACCGTCTCGAGTCTAAGGGCAGTACCGCCGTGCGCCTTCTTTTACCTTGTGCCCTCTCGGGTTTACCCAATTTGGCAAAGTCGACCGTTGTCTGACGACAACCCCTGCCTTCCGAAGAAAGAGAAATAATCTTTTTCTGTATGTTCTCCCAAATACGATAGATACAACCTCTAAGGACGTGCCAGTATTTTCAGGCATTCCTTACGATCACTTACTCAACCTACCTAAGGGGGGAAAATGTTTTTAGTCACAGGACTCCCTAAAATACTAAAACAGCCTAACTCCCACCCATCATCACGCCTTTCTCATCCATTTTTTCTTGTCTAATTGTGCAATTCAACTTTCCAAATCCTGCCATTCCGCATTCCGAGTCGAAAGCCTCTCTTTCCAGAAAAATATTGCTCCTACTGTGGGTACAAACGCCTTAATTTGGCAGCCTCAACGCAAAACGCCAATTACTCCCTCCTATGCAACATATATGAAACAATGTCTCCAACTTTGCCATGCATCAACATTATACCGCAGCCATCCTGACAATCAAACCAGTCCGAGGACGAAAACGTTTTTTTCGCAAACTTGTTTTTTTCTCAACTGCTCACGGAAAGACTTGATTCTTTTTTTTTTGAATTCTGACTATAAATTTTCCTAAACTCCTACTTATTTTGGCAAAAACAATTCAAATTCAGGAAAAACGTCCTGGATAGTTTATAACACTCCGTGACCAAAATAATTACAAAACTGTAGGCATGCAACAAAAAACACTTTCTGCAATTCACTTATCCCGTCACCTTAATTTCCAACCCCCGCAAAACCGAAACATTCTCTATGCAAAATCTCAACCAAAAATCTTAGAGTGAAAACTTGGCAGAAATTCTCCACGAATGGTGTATCAAAAAGTATTACGTGAAAAGCTAGGATATCGACGCCACTCCCCCCCTTAGTCAATTTAAATTTTAAATAGCCGATTAACAATTCAGAAGTTTTGTCTGCCAGCCTTGACGTGTCAAGTTGACACTTAAAACAAAATTAAATTGGTATACAGGGCGGAACAATATCTTTATTCAAAAGTGAAATTTCAATTTTCATCTTTAGTACAGTAGTCACTCTGGTTATAGTCACCCTGAACTATTTGAAAAAAAGTAACGTATAACAGATAAAACGGTAACTTTAATCGCATGTCGAGTTGCTCGACAAGACGGTAAACTTTAACAGTGATTACTCAAAATTTTTTCTACAATTTTGAGAATTCTCTTTTTTTTCTTTTAATCTTATATCGTTTTTGTTATTTAAAAAAAAACGACTACTCAAATTTCATTTTAAGGAAGTACTGATAAATCTATCTTGCAAACTAGGTAGTTGAGTGAGATTTTATCAACGCAAATTTCATACACTTATTTAAAGGTCGTATTGTCCCGACCAAAAAAGGTCATTGTCCCGACCAAAAATCAGAGCCGACAATTGTGTTTTCAGGAAGCAAGACTTTTTTGGTTGCAATAATTCAAACCTGAAAACCCCCGTAGGCTTCTGTATATTTCTAGCAGGTCTAGTCTCAGAGTTTATGCGCTCAGACTTCATTTGCTCTTGCCTACCGAAAATCCTGAATCTTAGGAAAATATGTCTGATACGTACCAAATAGGGAGATCCAGTATTTCAGACATCGTCTTTGCCCGATTACTGCTTTACTAGCGCGAAATCCGTCATAATTCAATTAGTCAACTTCTATTGTTGTGACCATATTAATCGAATTTTAACGACTTGCAAGATTCTCGAGATACAAGTCAAAAATTGTAAAAGATCAAAATCCTCTTATTGAATCGCTCTAGGTTTTTGCAGATTATTAGGCTCAATAGGAGACCGTAATAGTATAACACATGATAAAAAACAAGATAAGCACATAGACACCTATCTCATAAAACACGTCGGAGTCCGAGGTCATACGTATAACAGATACAAAAGCGAGCTATACCAGCAGATAATACCTGATAATTTCCAGAAAAAAAAATTTCCAATAATTAATAACAATTTTTTCAAAAAGCAAAAAGAAAAAAACAAAAATAAACTTTCGTGCAATTAATGATCTCGAGTTACGTTGATAGCATATCGACAGTGTGAATAATAACTGTATTAAAGCAAGGCATATTATACTCTTTACTTTTTAGCGGAAATCACTACCAGTATCTTCTTAAAAATTCCCTTATTTTTTCCTCTCAAAATAAAGAGACCAGAACCTATTAGAAATACTATTTATTGACATCATATATTATAGATCATAATTCGACTAAACGATCGACTATAGGCAGATGTTTTGCATCGATTCCGAAAAGCAAAGAATCAATTTACTTGACACCCACTGTAAGCTTGTATCAACGTGACGCATGATATTACCTTGCTGTCCTGTCATTAAATTTTGTCCATAGAACTAAAAAATCATAATTCGTAGAACTTACAACTGTGGGTATTGGAAAAATATTAAACCTGTTCAACTTCCTTTGCCGCAAAAACTTGAATACTCCAACTATCCTTGGGCTTCTGTAGATCCAACCATCGCAACCGAGGTCATGAGCGGGCCTATATATCGATGCGGCCTCTGGTGCCGCTTAAGTAGGTTGTGACTAGGGTCGGGAGCCAAGGCTTTTTTCAGTGAAATCGATCGGTAAACGGAACAATGCGTTTATCTTTACCTGTTTGACACAATATCCATTAGGTTCATGTGGTAACAGGTTTGAAATTACCTCAAATTTAAAAGTACTTTCGATCTTCGATACTTTCAAGTATACATCCGTTAAGACTGGCGGTCTGAAAAAAAAAAACGTTTCTGCATTGGATTATTCGGTTTAGACAATCTGTACAAAGCTCAGACACGTAATAGAAAACTGAACTTTGAAATTTCTTCTGAGCATCAGGTATAGACAATTTGTTTGAGATTCTTAAATATTCTTTCTCAATAAATTCTCTTAATTAAGGGGGTGGCTCTAGCACTTACTCTGTGACATGTATGGACAGGGCTGTCGACACAATTGATCGGTATGATAGAATAGATCGGCATTTGAGAATAATTCGATTCGATCAAATTTGTTGGAGTTTGGTCTATCTGATCCTATCCAAAACCACTTTCGAAGTGTCGACCCGACTCCCTGGCTTCTAATTACAGCTATCAACTCTTATTACAGGATACGCAACGCCCATAACTCCAGACGAGCAACTTTTTATAATAATACGCATTTCATTGTGAATAATCTATTTATTCGATAATCGTATGTGTTGCACAGTCATCATGATTTTACAAAAACAAAATATACAATAAACAACAAAATACAGGTAAAATAATGTACTTGCTTTACGTTGCCCACTTCCTAACCCTCAGCTGAGGCTACCTCACACCCCAGAATCTTTCCGCTCACCACCTCAAAAGCCTCATATAGCGCGCAGACTCTTGACGCGGCTATACGCGAAAAACTAAAACATGACACATTTAGTTATTTTTCACTGGATGAGATCATAGACTAGAATTACATAGTAATAACACATAACATTTGTCCATAATTTGTAAGGTCTGTGAACACGATAACTGCGAGAGAAATGAGAGATACCACTCACATTGTAATTTCCGGAGATACCGAGTATCTTGAGCATCGATGTGAAAAGGAATTTCAAGATAAAATCAGTTTAATGCGTTTGAAGTATCTTGAGTAGAATTTTTTCTGTTCCCTTTTAGACGTCTAGGCGCGCCGCACAGACCCCGGACGTATTTTTTTGTGCTTTCAGAAATTCTTCAAAAAAATCGAATTTCACGGTCTGAGAGTTGTTCGTGATTTACAGGTAGGTCCCGACCCGGTTCTGTGAGAGAGCATCCGTATGAGTGCTAGAAGCTTGATTTTTGGCCAGGTAGACAATTAAGCGTTTTCGGTTAAGCCATATTTTTTGATTGAGGTCGGCGACCAATATTTGACCTCTATGCCGGCAAAGTTCAAGGTCCACTCTCATTCATCGTATAGAGACTTAACAGTACCGTCCAAAAGAATGGGAAGGGTCACCTTTCTGATTGAACTTTTAGCAACTATTGAGTCAATTATTTACTGAAAGGATCGCTAGGAAGAGCAAAACTGGTCAACACCAGAGGTCGAATCTCAAGTTCATCGATTTAGATATGCAAAGTACTGCTCCAAAGAATCGAAGGTCGACTTTCTGATGAACGTATTACAACCTATGGGTCAATCATGTACTGAAAGGTCGTCTAAAGTAAAAGCTAGAGAGAGAAAGCTTTTTGCTCTCTACGACCTTTCAGTACTATATAAAGACCCAAATTGCTTAAAACGATTAATTTCTCACTGGTCCAAGATAACTAAGTCCTTCTAGCACCATCGCGATACGTTCCGCAGAACCGGGTTGGGACTTGCCTTTAAATATCAACGGAAAATGATTTTGTTTTTAAATGCGATGGCTTAAATGACCGAAGAAAAATCCTTTAACAAGATAGCTTAAGCACACCCATTATTAAAACCGATTTTATTTTTGACTGAAATTCTGATCTATGTCTATCGAATACTCAACTAATACTGTCTCAGTCATCGCGCGTACAACAATGTAATATATGGCAGCCGTTGAAACTATAGATTAAGTCACAATGCTGATACCACAATCAGTTACCACCAGTATAACTGGTGTTATGAATACGTTGCTCGATTTTCGGGCTTGTATTTGAGTTAAATTTCTGTTTATTCTTTCGGAAAATTTTTTTAAGAATTTTTTTCATTATTTTAGAGTTCAGAAATCATGTGGAAAAAAATCTCGGTATAGAGACATGCAAGAACATGAAACTATATATCAAAAGAAATCAATACTCAATATGTAGGTGAAGCGCGAACTGATATTCGGATTGGGTATCCGATTTAGAGCGGCTCGATTATCTGAAAACTGGCGCGCAGAAAGTAAATAATGCAAGAAAGAAATATACGCTAAGCTAGTGATAGACCTGACCATGAGAATAAAGAAACTTATGTGGTTAAAGCACCTCAAATCCACTCATGCTTTTGTACGCAGACGTACCTCGGGTTCGATTCCCGGTTTAGCGACACTTTTCGGTTCATTCTCTCATCAGCAACACAATACTTTCCTACAAGAAACAAGCTTTGTCCTTCAGGAATATTTTGAATAATTATGTATCGTTTTCACACAATTAATGTTTCAAGAAATTTTGGCGAAATCCTAAAAAAAAAGTAGAAAGAAATATATTTTGAACGGCTTATTGTATGAAATTTTAAACAATATTATTGAAAAGAAAATTGAAAACTTTATGCCACATTGGAATTGAAGGTCTGTGGGGATGTTAATTATGCGCCGTTTTCGTCCTGGAAAATGTTTTTGCCTTTTTATAGTCAATGGGTGTGAGGAGGTTAAAAGTCAAAATATCGGCTTGACGTAAGCACACTTTTTTACTAGTGTTTCCATGATTCGGGGTTGAGATTAAATTTTCAAAATTTTATATCGGAGATACAGCAGAGTGTTGTTAAAAGGACAGGTTGAGTTTTCAAACTGTCCTTTTAAAAACCTGGCGAAATTATTGGCTCAGATCTTGTTCTTTTAAAAGTCTGGTAGAAATTTTCGCTCCGACCTTGTCCTTTAAAAAAAATACCTTTTCCACAAAAATAAATTAAATTTTTTTTTGAAAAGCTGAATTAAAAACGATTTTTAGGGAAATTTCAATAAATTAAGTTTATTTGAAGAAAGTTTCATAATATACAGAAAATAATAGAATGAAAAGACGGGCGTTTTTTGAGGCGCGTTGAAGCAGTTTGCAAGCCATTTGACGAACAAATTTATATTTACGCACTGGAACTTCCCTGATCCCATAATTTAAAAAATGCCAATAAAGCAGGCCTTGCGCCAGGGGCAAGCCATGTTTGTGAAGTTTTCACATTCACACGATTATTTTGCACAGCAAATCACTTCAACAATTATTTTCAGGGTCAGTTTAATTATCTTGGAATTGTATCGACCAGGTTGTGTTTGGCTGCCAAGTTTGAAGTCCATTCGGCAATTTTCTGATAATAGCATGGCTCTCTTTGGGTTCTATAGATTAAGAGAGAGCTAGAAAGAATGAGGATCCTTTGCTGCCCTCGATGTAATCACTTGTTTTTTACCAGTTGCCACTGAATCTTTTTTCTTCCAGGTTTCTACTGAAAGATCATCGAGAGTTTTATGAGATTGACGTCTTGCAGCACCCTGTAATTTTCTGAGTCCCATACCGAAGAAATAATCATCTTCTTTCTCGCTTTTATCCACGTGAACATCCGATTTGAGTTAAGCAGATTAAAGCAGATTGATCTGGAGTTGCTTGGCGCAAGTAAGTTTTTTCCTGGGCCATCTCTTTATTTTGCAACAATTGAACTATAAAATCTTTATTTTGGTTTCGTTCGCAGTAAGATTTGATCTGCACTTTAAGATTAGGTTATTACTTGTCAAGTTCACTTTCCTCCGATGGTTCTTCATTTCTTCTGATGTTTGTTTCGTCCTGTGTCAATTTATCTGGCTCCCTTATCTCGTCATTCGTGACCGCATGTCTTGTTTTCTAGGGCGAAAAGCTCGTTGCTTCCAAACCCAAGGGCCGTGTTCTGACTGCAGTCTATCTAAGAAGTCACGAAATTCCACAACCTTATCTTGGATGAATGTGGAATCATCACTCGCACCATTCGATTCTTAGTTCTCACGAAAATATTTGTGAGGATTGAATTCGTCATCTGTGTCCTCCGAATCTGATACTAAACAAATCGCGCCTGAATTTTCCGAGCGACTCATTTTCTAAACTATTTATATTTTAATTTTTTTTCATTGTCATCAATCGACAACTCCAAAATATTTTTGTTGATACAATATTCTATCTTGGCGTAAAAATTTAAAGATATATATCAGTTAAAAAGGCGAAATTCCAAAACGACAAAATTCAGATTTTAAGGGCTTAAAATGCTGTTTCCAAAGAAATCCACTGAAAACAACAATTTAAAGTTTTAAAATCTAATTAATGCCGTTTTATCAGAGCGATCCCCAGTAACGACATATTTAGATTTGAGGCCTTACAATTGCTGTTCAAGAAATCTACTGGGAACACATATTTTAAGTTTTTAAAATCTAAATAATGCCGTTATCAAGCGATCCCCAGAAACGATACATTATTTAGATTTTAAGGACTTAAAATTGCTGTTCCAAGAAGTCCACTGGGAACAACAATTTAAGGTTTTAAATATGTAAATAATGCCGTTCAAAGCGATCCATCAAAACGACATTATTTAGATTTTTAAGGACTTAAAATTGTTGTTCCAAGTAATCCACTGGGATACTATTAATTTTAAAGGTTTTTAAAATTTCTAATATAATCTGTTTAAAAGCCGATCCACCAGAAAGACATTATTTAGATTTTAGGGACTTAAAATTGCTGTTCCAAGACATCACTGAGAACAACAATTTTAAGGTTTTTCAAAATCTAAATAATGCCGTTATCGAGCGATCCACCACCAGCTACGAACAGATTTTCAGATTTTCAATGAAGGAAAACGCTGCTGCTTAAGGTCATTTTGTTTGGAGTTAACTTTGATCGGCTATTACTAATTATATTATTTCGCTTACAAAAAAATTCCTGTCGGGTATTTTTCACAGCTTGTCCTTTTAAGGGGGTGCTGTGCGGTGTAAAGAATGCATGAGTGGAAAACAAATAGTTTATTATATTCTCTAGAACCTGTTCTCAATAACAATATTGTGTTCTTAAAAGTATATTGAAAAAAAAAGTGGGTAGTATGAATGAGATGTACCCGCGTGAGTCTGAAGTGACGTCGAAATTCGCGCCAGATAGAAAACCATACTCGTTTGTGTTATCAAACAAAGTTAATCGGGCTGTGAACTGATGACGCATCAATAAATACAGAGCCAATGGCCGAGCTCGAGATTCCATGAAAATCCTCAAAAATAGCCTTAAAAATGAAAATTTCGAATACATTATGTTTTAAAATTTTCTTTAATGAAAAATGAGCCTATGAATTTTGTATGCAGAAATCTTAAAATCTAGAAATTCCTAAAGCGCCGCGCTTGAGCTTATCTCCCCCAAAATGCCCAAAAATGCCTTAAAATGAAAATTTCGAATACATTATGTTTTAAAATTTTCTTTAATGAAAAATTAGCTATGAAATTTGTATGCAGAATTCTTAAATTTTTAGAATTGACATTGAAGCGCCTTAGCTTAAACTGACCCTAAAATGCAAAAAATTAAGGTCAGAAAATAAGTGCAAACTTTTTTTGCTTTTAGCTGTAAACATTTTTCGATAAGTTCGACTTCCTGTTCCTTTGTTAGAGTTTGGTTTTGAAAATTCACTGGATATTTCAGTGGTATCTCTTCATCAATCGGAGAAAATTGCGATAATAATTTCCTGCATTTTTAGATTATTCATTTCCTGTTTGATTTTCAACTTATAAATATTTGACGTTAATAGTGCTCAATGGCAATAAGCAAAATTCAGCGCTTCTTGATATTTGACCTCACCGCATAATTTCCTTAATTTATTACGGCTTGGTATCGACTCGGAGCAATGTAAGGTGAAAACACAGCGGGCGTTCACAAGCACAATTCTAGGTCACAAAAAACAAACCATTTTTTTAATATCTAATATTTGATGATCAAACTTTTTTTTTACGATGATAATCATAAAATATATTTTTTTATCATTTTTAACATAGAACTTGAACCAGAAATGTGTTTAAATGATTTTTTGGTGAGTTTAAGCCGCTGGACGAATATTTTATTAAAGAAATTGTCTCTTAAACAGATTTTTAAAGAAGGTTTTTCATATGGTGATAATTATGGATGAATAAATCAAATCATCTTCATAATTTGGTTTATTATTAATATTATATTTTTGGATTATATTTCATACTATTAAACATTTTCGGTCCGCCTCGAATCTCGACGCTGCTCACGCAATTCATCAAATATCGATTTGTCACCAAACCCCCCTTTTTGTGTCCACGAAAAAATTCGACATCCGCTTTTTTTTTCGACGCCACTTCAGACTCACGCGCGTATGATTGGTTCAAAATATGAAATATGTAAATCAAGTGGTTTGATTGGTTAGAGGCTTTCTGCGTGGGCGTTTGATTCTCATCTCATCATACTCCATGCGCAAATTAATTATTAACAATGAATCTGTTTTTCAAGCTAAACAAACAGAGAATAATTTTTTCAACGAAATAACGTGGTAAATAATGACAATATTTCGTAGCTTTTCTACATTTTATGTTTTATTCAATTTGAACAAAATTAACCGCACTTATTCCGATTTTTGTGTGAATTGAGAACATATTTTTACCAGTTTTTCACTGCGGTACCGGTGAGCCATCCTTCACCGAGAATCATAAAAGTTACTTGCAGGTGATAGAGAAGGTTTTAGTCTCCCGTATTTTTTTTCTCATTTATTCTTATCTGCCCGTTATCAACCCTTCCAGTCCAGCTGGAGGAGAGGGGCTATTTTCCCAGCAATTCCAACATTCTACAACCACAACCACCCCTTAAATTACCTTTGGTTAGGAATTCCTTTCAGGACGACGTATGTGTGCCTTTTAAACAGTCGCTGGCAGGAATTTTTGCTCTGAACTTGTCCTAAGAGGTTTTCCTTTTAACAACACTCTGCTGTAGTAGTTAATTCATGCGTTAATAATTTAAAAATAAACTTTAAATTATCTGATAGCGAGTCGTTTTTAGCTACGGCATGCCACCGCACTTACGCAATATCTGGGAAGCTTTATATTTTCGACTGACTCCATTTCGAAAATCAGATTTATGCTCTGATACTCTGATAAATAGCCGAAATTTTATTATATAAATGGTTCAAGTTTCCATTTTAATTATATTGAAAAGCTACTTGTATACTAGTTTCCATAAGTATGTTAAAAATAAATTCGATTAAAGTGCAACATTTTTTATATATTTATTATATACAAATATTCGGTGTAAAATAAATACTACTACGTATCATTCAGCTAAGAAGCGCGTGTTGAAGACGGAGTTAAATGGTGTCCCTTGAGGCTATCTCAAATTTCTATGGAAAATCGAAGTTATAAAGGAGAGTCATTCCACTTTTCTCATCTTTTTTCAGCTCAAATTCAACTGATGAATAATAGAAGAAGATAGATCTTTATTTTACAAATCCGATCGATCGTTTGAGAATATCATTAAAAATGTACCAACTAAGTTAATTCAAATTTTCACATTTTTTACAATTAGAATAGCTTTTGTCCGACCAACTTTTTTCTTAAAATTAATTTCATGGTAAAAAAACTGCGTCACAATTAAGTCTAAATTTCAATTTTAATGGCATTATTTAATGCAGGTAGAAGATCAAAATCCTAAAGTAATACTTTTTTGAAACGAAAACTTCTTATAAATCGAATTATAAAAATGCGCAGAGTTTTTTCGCACCATTTATGCCCATGGGCTAGGTTTTTCAGCGCACCTAAAACGTAACAATCGGGTCGAATTGGAATTTCATGAATCTGATAAACCGTTTTCCAGAACATTCGACCCGATTGCTACCAGATTTTTAAGGTAAGCTGATAAATCCCGGCATGAATCATTTATAAATATGAAAACTATTAACAAAAATTTCACAGATCTTTGAAACGTATAGTACCTTAGGTACTCAAAAATAGACTACCTAAGTTTATGTTGAACTTCAATTGAACATCTCTATTTTTTGTTTAAAAAATTGGGCGAATTTTGATTATCTTATAAAATACAGTTCAGTTGTATGGCTTTAAAAAGACAGGTAGAAACCGTTACCTTGTCCGTTTAAAGTCTTGGCAAAATTTTCGTCTTCGGGGCTGTCCGATTAAAGTCTTTGGCAAAAATTTTAACCTCCATTTTAACAATGAAAATTATAAAAATAAATAAAAAAAATCATTTTTTGCGAATAAACGTTTTTTGAAAAATATGGACAATTTGAAACGCAGTGTGGATATTTTTATACCCATACTCCGTCAATAAACTAATTTGTCATTGATTTGAAAATATATCGTCTTGATTTTAAGCATTTTAATCGAAATTTATGGATTTTCAGAAATTCAAAGTACCAATTTCGGAAACAAAAAAACACAAAAATTTATCTCCGCAAATCATCCGCTATTTAATCATATTGGTTTTAGAAAAATTACTCACAAATCCAGGGAGGAGTAGGATTTTGTGTGAGACTCATAAAATAAGATCGAAAAAACGTTGATTGCCAATTCTGGAGCAAACTCATTACAAATTTTTTAAAACGATAGTAACAGACTTGCGTACGTATTTTTTAGTTATAAAAATCAGAAAATAATTTACCTATTCTGAAAACTCACGGAAGAGTAGGCTTTTTAAGACAAAATACTACTCTATTTTGAAGCTCGTTCCTCGATTGAGCGATCATTGATCTTCAGCTATAATTCTAGATGTGGAATTTTTGTTCAAATATTACATCATATTTAAGTATTGGGCTCTACAATGTGTAGTATTCCAGATACTTGACCTCAAAAACAGCAAAATCATTTTTTTGCATGACGGGTACCCCCATAAACGCACGTTCTATAAATACCGAAATTTAAACATAACTTAGCACAAACACATGTTATAATTCTAGCCATCAATACTAGACAGAATATCGAGTAGACAATAATTTCAAACAATCAGCACTTGTTCAACCAGCAGATGTTCCAATTTGGAGTTTCCAATAATAGCCAAAAATATCCGAGACAAAAATAAAGATTAAATTTTTGTGACCAAGTGGGATTTCCGCTTTAGCTACAATTTTAAAGTATTTTGGCGAATATTGACTTCAAATGTCACCATAATAATAACAGTGGGTCCATTTAGTAAAACGCGTCGTATTAATAGAAAAGGTAGTGTTCTACGAAACGTTCTATAATTCACCATAAAAAGTACTTTTCGTAGAACACTACTTTGTATACTGACACGAACCTTCTTACTAAACAGACTCTAGTGTACCATAAATTTTTTTGAGCAGATCTAGCGAGAATGTACGATTACCAAAAAGTCCGCGATAGAAAATTTTTAATAACTCAATTTTGGTGAAAATTGACGCTCAACTAAACTTGTCATTTGTATTTTTTGTGAATTAAAACATTTTTCGATGATAAAATTGCAAGATTATAACACCGCATCAATGTTTCCCCGCAAAAGAGGTGTCATTACCCTCGCCAAGGCGTAGGCGGATAACATTAAAGAACAGCGTTGCGTAGGCTAAGAAACGTATCTGCATACTGTATAAGAGGCTGAATATTATTCTCAATATTTCGATGTATTCTTGAAAATGTTGATCCGGCGAAATATAACCAATTGATAATTTTCACCTTTGAAATGTTTAACTGCATTTATTTTTAAACTTGATATATAAGATTGATATCTCTAGGCCTCTACTTTCGCGTTCGAACTTATTTTCGAAGCTTTTACTGGTCAATATCGTTATATCCACTGCTCTCATTGGTCAAGGGAGCAAGGGGAGCCTAGGATCCGCATGGATTTCATATACAGATTAGCTTTAAAGATATCCAGAATAGAACGAATTCGTCAGATTCAAGACGGGAAAATATACATTTTTCAATACGGTATTATACCATCGATGAAGAGAAGCTTTTCGGCGAATATCAGCCTAATTGACCTCGTAAAGGGGCAGTTAATTTGTTTTCTCTTGCCTTCAAACAATACGGTATATTCTACCCTTTAGCTCAATCGAGCCCATTCGTATTATTTTCGTTTACACTTAAATAAACTTACATAAAGTTTCCTGAAAATCCCACTCATTGATATTAATCGAAGAAGTTTCGAGAAAAGTATGAAATATATTCACATAATTGTTTTAATAAAAATGTTTAATAATAATATTCACATAATTGGCAATAATTCTCGGTTGATTTGTTAAAGTGATATAAATGCATCAGTGATTTCAACGAGTGCCAAAAAGGAACCTACGGAGTATTTCCCCCGACTTCTTGTTAATCAAGACAAATGAGCCATCTGAAATGACGGTCCGTCATTAACGGACCATGAAAATATTGAAGAAATATATCAACGTTTTGAATGGCTAGGATTCTGTCAAATCACAGTTAAAGTAGGAGAAAAATTTTAGGTGGATCATTCTGGGTTCATATTTTAATATGACACCAGTGGGGTCAAATTCGAAAATGACTTCTAAAGTGTTTCTTGTTTCCATTTTGCTGGAGACTTTTTGCATCCTGTAAACAGCCTATGACGATTTGAAATAAGAAATTTCAAAACTCAAAAATGGGCATCGATGTTTTTAAGCTATCTTTTAGAGAATTTTTTTTAGGTCATTTTAAGACCCAGGATTTTTTTTGGTTTTGAGATTTTTTTCAAAAAAACGGTTTAAAGGTGCGAAAAGTGACCTTTTAGTCCTCGGGTTCTCACGGGAGTT
>SCLH01001094.1:0-19633 GCA_004367855.1 Oikopleura vanhoeffeni | reverse complement strand
AAACCCTTCGCTGTCGAGTCAGCTTATTTTACTTGTGATAGCGCTATTTTAACCAAAAAAAGTCCTAGGTATTAAAATGACCAGAAAAGAGCTCGTCCGAATGGCAATTTATTTAAAATTTGAGACAATACATAATGAGGCACACATTTTGTTGAATGTTTTTGAATTTTTGTGAACTGTGATTTTCATTGAAAATATAATCATTTTTCATTTGATGATTTGAAATAAATCGTTATTTAAGGGAGTCGGTGTCGCAAATGTGAGCGTTTTCCAAGGTCATTTCTCGCCAAACTAGCAAAGCTGATATTCCAAAAACATTTGTAACTTACAGAACCAACCTTCGCGGTCATTTCACAACATACAGAAATCTGATACAATCGCACCTACGCACACACACAAACATTAATAAGCGTTCCCAAGAAACACTAATAAACTATTTTCTCCGTCAATTTACATCATTTTTGAGTTTTTTTTTGTGTCAGGCTAGAAAACAACAATACAAACATCTTTTCAGGAGATTTTTTAAAATTTTTGCTTTTGACGGCCAAAAAAAAAAAATTATTGATTTATTTATGATTTAAGGGTATCCCGGTCCCTAATTGACAGTCAGTTCTCGATTTGTGAATAGTTGCCAAGACGGGTGCAAGATATGTATTCAGTCATTGAGCCCAGTTTGTAGAGAACGATGCCTTCATTGTGGCGTAAACTTTTTTGCCATGCATACACTCTCAGACAAGAGACCTAAGCCAAGAATGGAAAACGTCGTATCTCCTCTCAAGGTCTTTAATTTTTGAAACTGAAACCTGAATTTTTAACAGTAATCCTGGTGCGATATTGTATTCAAAACTTCGTGTGGAGCCGTTTTGTCGTGAGAATGCGATATTTCTACTAATCATGCGATAAACCACCGCTTTTTTGGACACTTGTTATCCGAAAAATCTATCTCCTTCCTAGGGTCTGCAATTGCAACAAAGTTAATCAGCGATGTTCTTGCAAAATGGAGCTCAAAACAAATAAAAACTTCTGTGAAGCCGTTTTTTTAAATTTCGACCTAAAACTCAAAATTTGAATTTTTCAAGGTCACGTGAAACAATTTCCGGAAAAAAATATGCTTCGATTTTTCTGAAAGTAGGCTCAAAAGAAAGCCGGATGAACACTGAAGAGAAAGTTGGCTTACGTCAAGCCGAAATTTTGAAGTTTTACGGGTCAAATTGAAAAAAAAATACTCAGAAAAAATTAACGATTGATTTGGTGCATTTTTATGACATAATAACTGCAAAAAATGTAGAAACCGGGATACCCTTAATTAAGGGGTACTGGTCGCTGGAATTGATTTTTCTCGATAAAATATCAGCCAACCAGAGCTTCGGTGATATTATTGAGATTAGCCAGTTTGTAGAACTAGCCTTTAGCTTGCGTGCAAGATGTGCCAAAACTTGTTTGTATGCATACACTCCCTCGAACATAAGCGACACAAGAGGACCCAAGCCAAAATGGAAAAACTATCTCCTCCTAGGTTTTATGTTGAAATTGGCTGAAATTTTGACATAACTTGTAAAAGTAGTAGGTCAAACTTTTGGAGCATTTTCAAAGCCCCAAACGCCTCATAAAACCAGCGACCAGTACCCCCTTAAAAACAATAATTATACATCAAAATATAAAATAAAATTGTATTAACAGTTTGTCCTTTGTTGCTCCTGAACTAAAAATTTTTCATTTTTGTTTCCATGGTTTTCATTGGCCCATCAATACTCTTTTCTAATCGGCGCAATCGAATTGAAGACTTTTTTCATTTCGTGAGTGAAAAGGAACATTTGATATACAGTGTGGTTTTCTAATACTGATTGGAAAAAGCTTACATTTTGACACCAACGTTTTTCATTGGTCAGCCAAGAGATATCTTGTGATGATTTCATTGAATTCACAACTAAACCACTCAAAAGCGAGTTGTCCAAATGTTATATTTTTCTTTAAATCGCTACTTAACTCGTAGACTTTAGACATGAATCTGTACCCAGACTCGATTTTAGCCAACGCGTTGCCACACTTTTAAATCGGCCATATNAATGACTCTTAAATTATTTTGGAATCTAATTTCTCGTGAGAAAGAAAGAAAGACACACGCCTACGCATGAACTCACTGATTCTCATGTAATCAGTGTTCCGGATGTTTGGACTTCTAGGACTGCCTTATTTAAACGGGAGGCCAATTAAAAATGCAATTAAAGTCTTAGAAATTCGTGACGATTCTTTTAACGGATCTTCCACGTGATTTGAGTACTTTTGAAAAAAGTCATTGTACAGTAATTTAAAAAAATACTCAAATTACGTCAAAAAATTCCAGGGGCAGTTTTGTATTCTGGTAAATTGGAGTACAAAAGTACATTTTTGCGACCGCTACCCCCTTACATTCAATTTTCATTGTTTTACTCAAATATATGTAGAATTTTTGAAAAAATCTGAAATTCACAACCATTTTCAGAGAACCGAAGACAAAATTTAAAAAAAAGCGACTAGGTCTCTAGCGCTGGGCTTTGTCATTCATTCGAAGCATGAATTAGAAAAAATAGCATGTAAATTGTATGAGGAAATGGCTTTTTAGTGAGCTTCCCTGGATGCCCTCCCAAAATGCTCCTGATTGGCTGTTTTGACCACTAGAGTCATAAATTCAATTAAAACGGCCTAAGAGTCCCTCCGCATTCATATATCCCTTTATCACCTTTTGATAAATCTAATAGATTAAGGTTGAGGGAGCCAATCCTAACACCCTAAGACCCCTTTGTTACCTTACCCTAAACTGCGGAAAAAGGTTATATTAACGTGAGTGCTTTGCGTAGATAACGACAATGGATTTATTAAATAGTTTATTTCTCTCTGAACAGCTAAAGACGAANTTGCTCTGATATCGATAAAATTAACGAAATTTTATTATATAAACGGTTCAAGTTTCCATTTTAATTATATTGGAAGAGCTCTTGTATACTAGTTTCGCATAAGTATGTTAAAAATAAATTCGATAAAGTGCACATTATTTTATATAAAATATTCTGTGTAAAATAAATCTAGCTACGTATCATTCAGCTAACGAAGCGCGTGTTGAAGACGGATGTTAAACTGGTGTCCCTTGGGCTTATTCAAATTTCTATGGACTCGAAGTTCTAAAGGGAGTCATTCCACTTTTATCATCTTTTTTTTCAGCTCAATTCAACTGTATTGAATAATAAGAGAAGATAGAATCGTTATTGTTACAAATCCGATATCGATCGTTTTGGAGAATATCATTAAAATGTACGCAACTAAGTTAATTCAAATTTTTTACAATATAGAATACGTTTTGTCGACCGAGACTTTTTTCTTAAATTATTTCATGTAAAAAACTGCGTCCACAATTAAGATCTAATTTATTTTAATGGCACTGATTTATGCGGTTTTAGAAGATCAATCTAAAGTATACGTTTTTTGAAACGAAACTTGTTATAATGCGAATTATCAAAAATGCGCAGGTTTTTTTCGCCCATTTATGCCCATGGGCTAGGTTTTTCAGCGCACCTAAAACGTAACAATCGGGTCAATTGGGAATTTCTAAATGAATCTGATAAACCGTTTCCCAGAACATTCGACCGATTGCTACCAGATTTTTTAAGGTAAGCTGATAATCCGGATGATCATTTTAAATATGAAAACATTAAGAAAAATTTCCCCGATTTGAAACGTATAGTACCGTTAGGTATCAAATAGACTAACCTAAGTTTTGTTGAACTTCAATTGAACATCTCTCTTTTTTGTTTAAGAAAATTGGGCGAATTTTGATTATCTTATAAATACGTTCAGTTGTCATGGCTTTATAAAAGACAGGTAGAAAACCGTTACTTGTCCGTTTAACCAGTCTTGCAAAATTTCGGTCTTTGGGGCTGTCCGATTAAAGTCTTTGGCAAAAATTTTAACGCTCCATTTTAACAATGAAAATATAAAAAATAAAATAAAAAAAATCATTTTTTGCGAATAAACGTTTTTTGAACAAATATGGACAAATTTGAAACGCAGTGTGGAATATTTTATACGCATACTCCGAGCTCAATAACTAATTTTTTTCATTGATTTGAATATATTCGTCTTGATTTTAAAGGCATTTTAATCGAAATTGTATGGATTTTCAGAAATTCAAAGTACAATTTCGGAAACAAAAACACAAAAATTTTATCTGCCGAAATCATCGCTATTTAATCATATTGGTTTTAGAAAAATTACTCACAAATCAGGGGAGGAGTAGGATTTTGTGTGAGACTCATAATATAAAGATGAAAAAACGTTGTGCCATCTCTGGAGCAAACTCATTACAAATTTTTTAAACGATAGTAAACAGTACTTGCGTACGTATTTTTTTTAGTTAGAAAAATCAGAAAATAATGTTACTCCTATTCTGAAAACTCACGCAAGAGTAAGGCTTTTTAAAGACAAATACTATCTATTTTTGAGCTCGTTCTCGATTGACGCGATCATCTGATTACTTCTAGCTACTAATCTCTTGATGTGGAATTTTTGTTCAACTTATTACGATCATCATTGTAAGTATTGGGTTAGCAATTGTTTAGTATGTCCCGATAACATTGACTCAAAAACAGCAAATGAATTTTTATTTTCCTTGCATGAGGGGTACCGTCCATAGAACGCACCGTTACGTAAATACCGACTGCGCAATTATAACATAAGCTTAGCACAAATCATCATGATATCTAGCCACAGATATCGTAGCTAGATAAATCAAGCTCAATAATTAAACAATTAGTCTTTACCTTGTTCAAACCAGCGATGTTCCTTAATTTGAGGTTTCGCTAATAATAGTCCAAAATATCCGAGATACAAATATAAGATTAAATTTTTGTGACACAAGTGGGATTTCCGCTCTTAATGCTACAATTTTAAGAGGCTATTGTTTGGCGAATATTGACTTCAATCGTCAGCCATGTAATATAACAGTTTTGGGTCCATTTAGTAAAACGCGCGTATTAATAGAAAAGGTAGTGTTCTACGAAAGCTTCTATAATTCAACATATAAAAGTACTTTTTCGTAGAACACTATCCTGTATCTGACACGAACCTTCTACAAAAGCAGACTCTAGTTGTACCAGTAAATTTTTTTGAGCAGATCTAGCGAGAATGTAGCGATTACCTAAAAATGTCCGCGATAGAAATTTTTAATATACTTCAATTGTTTGGTCAAAAATTGACGCTCAACTAAACGTTGCTCCATTTGTAATTTTTGTGATATTAAAAGCATTTTTTCGATGATAAATTTGACAGACTTATAACACCGTCAGCTTACTGGAAAATGTTTCCCGGCCAAAGAGGTGTCCATTACGGTCCTCGATGCGATAGGGCGTCAGGACGGATTAACAATTTCAAGAACGAGCTGTTGCGGGTAGGCTAAGACCGTATCTGCATACTGTATAAGCCAGGCTGACATATTTTGCTCAATATTTCGGATGTATTCTTGAAAATGTTGATTCCGGCGAAATGATAACCAGTTGATCAATTCTTACACCTTTGAATGTATTAACATGCATTTATTTTTTAAACTGATATATACAGATTGATATCTCTAGGTCCGTGCCTTACTTTCGCGATCTCGAACTTATTTGTCGTAAGGCTTTTACTGGTCATCTTATCGTATTATCCACTGCTTCTCAATTGGTCAAAACTGAGGGGGGCCTAGGATCTCCAATATTTTGGCATCATAGCGATACTGTAGTCCTTTATGATACTACTGAGAAGACATTCGTCATGACTCAGACGGGAAAATATAACATTTTTCAATATGGGTTTATTCATCGGGTGAATGAGAGCCTATTTCGGGCGATATCAGCTTATATTTGGACCTCGTGGAAAGCCCGGCCAGTTAATTTGTTTTCTCTTGCTTCAACAATCCGGTATATATCTAGCACCTTACTTCTAGCCATCCTATGGTTAATTCGTTTAGTCCTTCGAATTAATTCGGTTCACTCTAAAGTCACTCACCACAAGTTTCTTCAGAAAAGATCCTTCACTTCATTTCGCTATTGAGATCGAAGAAGTTTCGAGAAAAAGTATGCAATAATTCACATATTGTTTAATAAAATGTTTATAATAATATTTCACCATAATTGGCGCAATAATTCTCGGTTTGATTTTGGTTAAAGTGTTAATGCATGCAAGTGATTTCAACGAGTGCCAAATAGGAACCTACGGAGGTAATCTTCACCCGAATTCCTGTTAATCAAGATGACAATGAGCCATCTCGAAATGACGGTCCGTCATTAACGCGACCATGAAATATTGAACAAATATATTCAACGTTTCCCGATGGCTAGATTCTGATTCAAATCTACAGTTAAAGTAGAGGACAAAATTTAGGATGGATCTCTATCTGGTTTTCATATTTAATATGACACCAGTGATGGGGTCAAATTCCGAAATGCTTCTAAAGTGTTTCTTGTTTCCATTTTGTCTGGATGACTTTTTGTCATCTGTAATACAGCCTATGACGATTTGAAATATTAGAATTTCAACAACTCAAAATATGGGCATCTGATGTTTTTAAGCTATCTTATAGAGAGAATTTTTTTTTCTTCTGTCTTAGGTGCATTTTTAAGACGGCTTAGGTATTTTTTTTGGTTTTTGAGATTTTTTTTAACAATAACGCTGGTTTAAAGGCTGCGAAAGTGATCCTTTGTCTCTTCGTGGTTCTCACGGGAGTTTAAAATAGACGGTTATCTAAAATATAAGACTGGACTCGACAGCGAAGGGTTTTACTCCAGGGTGACTATATAACTTCGCGAACGTTATCGGATGTCCGGCTGGTCAACAATTTAACCGGTAAAGTATAGCTTCCAGTACCGGAAAGTGATATTTCAATGATTTACATGTACGCGGTTAAAAATGCACAATTTGATCGGTTTTTCTGACGGTATTATGACACTAGGGGGTCATAAGTACCGCAGAATGACGCGCTAGACAGGTAATTTATAGACATGGGGAATATCACTTTTCGGTTTCAGCCAGAATATAATATTTCGCCTCTGGGGCGCCCCCTTGGCGTGTCACTTATGACCCTGGTTCAGTAATACCGGTTTCCGGAAAACGATAATTGGCGTAGGATTACCTTGTTGGTACATTTGTGGAGATCATTGAAATATCACCTTCGGTACGGAAGCTATCTTTACCGTTAATTTTGACGCAGCCGGTACATCCGTAACGTTGCTGAATAAGATCACCTGGAGAAAACTTCGCTGCGAGTCGCTTATTTAGACTTGTGATAGGCCTATTGTTAAACCAAAAAAAGTCCTAGTTATTTAAAATGCCAGAAAAGAGCTCGTCCGAATGGCAATTTATATTTAAAATTTGAGACAATACATAAGAGGCACAGTTTTGTTGAAATGTTTTGAATTTTTGTGAACTGTGATTTTCATTTGAAAATATAATCATGTTTTCATTTGATGATTGAAATAATCGTATATTTAAGGGAGTCGGTGTCGCAAATGTGAGCTTTTCCCAAGGTCTTTCCTCGCCAAACTAGACAATGCTGGATATTCCAAAAACATTTGTAACTTTATCAGAACCAACCTTCGGGGGGGGTTTGGCATTCTCAGACAACATGAGTCAACCCAGCATCTGATACAATCTGACCTACGCGACACCACAGGAACTTAATAAGCGTGGTCCAAGAAACACTAATAAAACTATTTCTCCGTCCAATTGTACATCATTTTTGAGTTTTTTTTTGTGTGCATGGCTAGAAACACCAATTCAAACATCTTTTCAAGGAGGATTTTTTTCAAAATTATTTGCTTTGACGGCCAAGAATAAAAAAATATATTGATTTATTTATGATTTAGGGTATCCTCGGGTCCCTAATTTGACATATTCTCGATAAAGATATGAGCTGCAGACCAACACGGCTATCAAGGAATATTATTTTCATGCATTAGCCAGTTTTGTAGAACTAGCCTTCATCTTGGCGTAAAACTTTTTTGCATGCATACACTCTCCAGCACAGAGAGACCTAAGCCAAAATGGAAAATCTATTCTCCATGCTCAGGTTTTACTTTGAATAAATCCTTAATTTTAACATAACCTGTCATAATTAGGTATTCAAAACTTCCTGTCGAGCGTTTTTGTGATAATGCTATGTATTTCTATACATATGCGATTAAACCACCGTTTTTTGGACATTGTGTTATCGAAGAAATTCTATGCTCGCTCCTAGGTTATTACACTATTCAAATTCTTCGTCAAGTGTTTGCAAATGGATGCTCAAAAATCAATAAAACGTTCTGTGAAAGCCGTTTTTTTTAAATTTCGACCGTAAAACCTGCAAATATTTGAATTTTTCAAGGTCCGTTGAAACATATTTCCGGAAAAAGAGTATGCTATCGATTTTTCTTTGAAGTAAGGCTCAAAAAAAGCGGATGAACACTGCATGAGAAACGTTGGCTTATCGTGCAAGTCCGAAATTTTGAAGTTTTACGGCGTCAAATTGAAACAAAAATACCTCAGAATAAAATTAATCGATTGATTTGTGCATTTTATGACATATTATAATCATAAAGAATGTAGAAACCGGGATACACCTTAATTATAGGGGTACTGGTCGCTGGAATTTGATTTTTTCGATAAACATATCAGCCAACCAGAGCTTCGGTGATATTATTGAGATTAGCCAGTTTGTAGAACATATGCCCTTTATGCTTTGCGTGCAAGATGTGCCAAAACTAATGGTTTGTATGGGCAATAACTCCCTCGACATAGAGCGACACTAAGAGGACCCAAGCCAAATGGAAAAACTATCTCTCGCTAGGTTTTATGTTGAATGGGCTGAATTTGACAGTAACTTGTAAAAGTAGTAGTGTCAAACTTTTGAGGCGATTTTCAAAGCCCCAACGCCTCATAATACCAGCGACCGTACCCCTTAAAACACAATAATTATACAATCAAAATAATAAAATAAATCTGTATTTTAACAGTTTGTCCTTTGTTGTCCGAACTAAAAATTTTCATTTTTGTTTCCATGGTTTTCATTTGGCCCATCAATACTCCTTTTCTAATCGGCCGCAATTTTAATTGAAGACTTGTCATTTCGTAGAGTGAAAAGGAACTTTACGATATACAGTGGGTGCTTTTTCTATTTCTGATTGGAAAAAGCTTACTATTTTTGGACACCAGTGACGTTTTCATATGGTCAGCGCTTCGGCAAGAGCATATCTTGTGATGATTTCATTGAATTCACCAGGCCTAAACATCCAACTAAGCGACGTTGTCCAAATGTTGATATTTTTCTTACATCGCTATTACTTATACTCGTAGACTTTTAGACATGAATCTGTACTCAGACTCGTTTTAGCCAACGCGTTGCGCACACTTTTAATCGGCCATATTAGCAAAGTTTCATTATCAAAACATTATTATTTTTTCAATAGTTAAAATAATATTCCAGCCAATTTGCTATACAAATGAAAACAAAATAATTTTAAACGAATTTAAACGGCATTTAATGAGGATAAGAAACACAAAAGTTGCTGAAAATTTACCTCCTGTTACAAAAGAAAGTGCAATAATAAGAATGAATATTAAACCTTGAATTTATATTTGCAATTACCTCATATAAAACTTCAAATGATTTTCTAATCGCTCTGTCAAACAATAATTATATGCTTTCTACAAAATTCTCTAGTAATATGACTCTTAAATTTTTTGAATTAATTTCTCGTGAGAAGAAAGAATACACACGCCTACGCTATGAACTCACTGTGATTCTCATGTAATTCAGTGTTCCGGAAGTTGGACTTCTAGGACTCGCCTTATTTTAAACGCGGAGGCCAATTTAAATGCAATAAAAGTCTTAGAAATTCGTGACGATTCTTTGAACGGCGGTCTTCCACGTGATTTGAGTACTTTTGAAAAAAGTCATTGTACAGTAATTTAAAAAGTACTCAAATTACGTCAAAAAATTCCAGGTATCAAACTTCAACCGTTTTTAAGAACCCTGTTTTCTCATTAACACCTCAATGTACCGAATACAAATCAGGTGACGAAATAATTCAAAATAAGGTTGACCAATATGTCACATCAGATAGCATCTTATTTCTGCTCAAAAAATAAGCAATCACGTGAACGTGTTTGTGAAATACCTTATTAACTGTTCACCAACTCTTGAATTTCAAGGTTGTTAATTCAGCCAAAAAATTTTCGGGTAAATTATGATTCACTATTCTGTGTACTTGTAGCCCTGAAAACCTTTATGTTTCTTAATTTTGAGGTCATGTGATCGTTTTTTGGACTTAGTGGTACTATCGAGACAATACTTAAAAACTTTCCCTACAAAGACATTTTAATTATTTTTTTTCGAAAATATGTGATTTTAAGCCACATTTTTGAAAAAAACAGGTAAACTTTTTTGCCGCAACGCTTATTTCTTCTGACATATACACGGTCTAGCGATGATTCTTTTTCGGGTCTAGATGTATGGCAAGATGTCTTAGAATTTTTTTCCGATGAAAGCGTTTAATTTGTGATTTAAAATTTTTTTGCAAACAATAAAACGCACCAACACGTCATTTTGTTTCAAAGTTTATGCGATACTTTTATAACTGATTTGTCATGAATGATTATAGCGGTGCGTAAAATGCGATTAAATGGTGTGCGGGCAACGGCTTGCGCTAAATCCGAGTCTAACGAGTTTTTAAAGAGAATTACTGGTTATGACTTATACCGGTTCCACTATAGCACACGTCGCAGCACCGCATTATTATTGAAATCTTTTTTAAGTGGCGAAATACCCCGACTGAATCACCTTAGGGCATGTGAAATGCTGCAGCATTGCTTACTTCTGCGCCTAATATTATCACCTCGCTGCAGCATGCTAGTTAACGCTTTGATATTTTTGCCTCGAAATACTTCTGAATTCTGCAAAGCTCAGTTTAAACTCCTTAAACGTTTCGCTTTAAGTGCAGGCCGTTTTCATATCTCAAAAAGCTTAGAGATTTAATTTCTCGTCGAAAGAACTAGATGTTAACGATCTCTGAAATTTGTTGCATCAAGAGAATTAGAATCTGGTATGTATAATCGCCCACTACGCCTTAAGAGGTACTTTAGCCGTTTTCATAATCTCACAAACCTTAGAATTTTAATTCTGCGTCGAAAGCATACCGTTTTTAATTCCATCGATAATGTTTTGCTTTGAAAAAATAAGGAACTTCTTAAGGCCGCACTCGCCTTAACCAGGGTCACTTTAGGAACCGTTTCATAATCTTTAAACCTTAGAATTTATTTTGAGTCGAACGAGCTTAAATCAAACACATTCTCTGAATGTTTGTTTAAGCATTACCACCAGGTAACTTCTAAAGGGGTGTCAGCACAAATTTGCCGCGCAAGATTTTAAATACTTTTGAAAAAGTTGCTCGGTACATAAGTTCTGAGCAATATTGGAAAATATGAACAACAGTCCAGAGGCGAGATTTAGTATACGTCGTTTTAGTGAGTCCGTGGCCACCCTAACATGTGATACCTGAAGGTGTGCTAGTTAAGGGCAGTGGACTGTAAAAAAAATATTAAGTTGTTCTGCCCAACACGATTATGATTCCAACGCAGGCATGACATGTTATATAATCTATATAATTGTTTTTTCCGGTGTTTTGAGAAAAACCGAGATATACTCGAAATGCACATATTTTAGTTCAACTCAGAGTTTCTCAAAATCGTGCACCCCCGCATTGGTTACTGACTCATAGGCTTATATGAAATAAGTTATATCGCAGATTATCTTTTGGAATGCTTTCTCACTCCGCATCATAACTGTGATGTCAGAAAAGAAAGTGACCAATCAAATCACACGATTGTCAACTTATTTTAAGAATAGTGTGATTTTATTGGTCACTATATTTTCTGACATCACAGTTATGACGCGAAGTTAGAAGGCATCCCAAAGGATTATCTTCGATATAGCCATACTATGTGTGGATGTGTGATTTTGAGGAACTCTGGGATAATTTATTATATACTCAAAACCATTAACCACACCAGTTTTCAAACCGAAATTATCGATTTTAATTAGCTGAAATTTTTATAAATAATAATTTATAAATTTACCGTACTATGGATATTCTGAATTTCCTATTTTTGACATTAACAAAAATCTCCTTTAAAATCCACATTTTTGATAAACGTACTGTTTCAAGAATTTTCATGGATGCAAAGTTCTTCAAAAAATTTTCATCGAAGAATTTCCATCGTTTCCGACAAAAAATCTCCACAAAATTAATAATTTTTATAAAAAGAATTATGCATTTTTCAAAACGAGTTTGTTAATTTTAAATTTACTGTACATTAATCGTACATTCTTCATGCTTGAGCCCATATCTATATATGATATAGTAATTGGGCGTATATAAAAGTGGGTAAAGCATGAGGCCCCATTCATAGTCACAAACAGACGCGCGCGCTCTCTCCTCTACTCTATCGTAGTAAAAAACGAAAGCGCGCGCAACAGGACCCTTTTTAATTTTTTTCAGTTTTTGCCCCTTAGAGATCTCAGAGATGAAAAAGTGAATAGATTTTATTTAATTAATTTGTTGAGGATCTTGAAAAGCAGCAAGGACAGTGTTTGGAGGATGATTTAGACCGAATACTCTCCTTACTGTACCTCAGTACCCACTTTAATCGACGAATTTATAGTGAAAAATGCAGAAAATGAGGTTTTACGAGTTTTTGAGCTAAATTGAGAACTGTCTGAATGGTTGGCTGTGAAATTTAGCCAGCCAAGAGGATCAGTTACGAATTTAGAGTATCAAATAATCGACGATTTCATCATTATCAAAAACAATTTGCTTAAATTTTGGGGTATTAATTAATACTATGCAAAAAATGGACTTTTGATTGTTCCTGAGAGAAGTTCTATGACACATTTGAAAAGGCCCCTTATTTGAAAAATGCGTCACTGAGCATCTTTTGAATTTCGGGGCACTCTGACAAGAAATTGACGGTTTGAAAATAAACTTGAAGGATTCAAAAGTAGTATAAACACCGCGAAATTTTGGAAGGAAAAGAAAAACAAACTGAAATGAAAAAAAATATTTAAACGTTTCCAGAGATTTAATCGGGCGAATCTGAACGTAGAATACTAGCATTATATAAATTTGATTTTAACTGCGAATAATAGCTTTTAAATACCCTTTTTCTGTATTGTTCGGAATGATACGTTTAATTACAGCAAAGTGACTTTAGGGAGTACCCCTTAAAATTGAAACAAAAAAGTTAAAACGTTATGAAAAAAATAAATTTTGGCGCAGCTTCCTGTCCGTTGAAAATCACTGATGTAGGGGAAATATTTCAGAATTGAAATGACTCTATTTCATCTTTATTTTCATTTTATCTGAAGTTTCGGTTTATCGGCCATTATCAGTGTAAAATTTTTTTTTGTGAAAACGAAGCGATAAATTAGGCCAGCAATCTTCACGCTGAAAATGACTGATACGGCGAAACGTCAAATAAAATACTATCTGTGATAAAAAAATATATTAAAAAAATTGATAAAAAAATATATTAATTCAACGTTATCGTATGAGCTGTTCAAGTGGTTCGTCAAAAACCGTTGATGAAAAAAAATTCAAAAAAGTTAATTCTCTGCCGCGGCATGCCGTATCTAGGTCGTCCAAGGTTGTCTCCTAACTCGAAACTGGACACTGCCCGTATCCAGATTTTCGATAAACGCACAAACAAATCGTTTTTTTATTTATATTTCTTTCTTGTTGTGAGCCGAAAAAAGTAAGTTCTAGGAAAAATCAATCGTTATTAAATCAGCTCAACGTCATCACCCTAATAGATTTAAACTCGGTAATTACGTAGCGTTATTATAAACTGATCGAATAACGATTTATTTTGATATTTTCCTAAGACTTGCTCTTATCTATAGCCTACTTACTCATAGAGCAAAATTCTAGGAAAACATAAATCATTTATTCGTCTGTTCAAAATTTAAGCACTCAATTCGAATCATTCCGAATGATTCATTCACTATACAGTATGTATTTTGTTTACTTGCGAAATGAAAATTGTCATTTAGGTAATTACGGCCAATAAAAAATGGTAACTAGGTGGATTATATTTTCAAACCCTTGACATCGGCTATAGCTTCGCTTTCAAAATAAAATCCACTTAGTTACCATTTTTAATCGGCCTAAATGACAATTTTCATTTCGCAAGTAAAAAAATACATACTGTAATTACTTACAATTTTATTAGATTTAACTATAATTTTATTTGCCAACGTTTCGATATTACACTTTCAATCGTTCACAAAGTTAAAGTAGCGAAATAGAGTTTTTTATATTTTGTGTTAAATTTTTTTAATAGAAAAATTAGAGCCACAAGTTTCAATCTAATGCCAATATTTTAGGCTTTGAAGATGCTCTTTATCGAGTTTCTATAGTCCGGGAAATGATGAGGGACAGATGTTCGCTATTTATATATTTTAGAATTTAATCAATATAACTTTATAAACAGCATAAATATTGATTTTCGACCACGTTCATTTGAAGCAAAAAAAAATATAATCGATTTTTTTTAAAGATGAATTTTGAGCCTTCAGGTATTAAAAAATAATCGATTAGACCCCTTTTGCTTTGAAGTCATTTTGCTGAAAAGTATAAGAGTATTTAAGTCTTGCGATTACTTAGTTTTGGCAAACCCAGTTGCCTCGTTAATTTTTCAGGTGACGAATACATAAACTTATATGACTTTAAAAGGACAGGTAGAAACCGTCAACCTGCCAGTTTAAAGTTATCGGCAAAATTGAACGGGGAGATTGCGCGTTTTGCACTTTAATTATTTTGTCTGGTTAGACCGAGTTTGCTTACAAATAAAATTGCGCTAAAGAGCTAAAAATGCAAGCTAAATTTTCACACAAATTGGGCGCATCTTTTCAAAACATCATTTATAATTTCTTATATTTTGCTATTAATAGTGCGTAGGCGGAAAAAGTGAAATATAAAATTTGGAAATGTTACAATTTTAAATTATATATTTTTGCATAGAATTTTAGACATCTTACTTTTTTTGACAACGGTTTTTCCTCAAAGAAGTAGACTTTTTACGCCTACGCATTTTGAAATGTGTATGATTAAGCCCAAAACCATCATTTCACTACATTGAATGCTATGATATAGTATTATATTATATATACATGTATATTAAGTTCAATTAATTATGTATTACGGGCTTATCTATTTACCGCAACAGATTTAAGTTTTCCGACTGACTTCATTTCCAGTTAAAAAGATTGATAATTATTTCAGAATTATGAAATTACTAATAAAAGTATCGATTAAGCTGAAAATGAAATTAGTTGGGGGTAATGGTTAAGCGCCGGTATGCATAATTAATTGAAGTTATCAAATGATATATTAATCCTAACTAGAGGATAAGATATGCAAAAAACGCAGGCGAATGGGTCGCAGCTTCTTTGACCAGGTCCCTTTAGGAACAAAAATGAAACAAAGTGCGCTGGATCGTTACGCGGCTGCGATGCTCACCGCATAACTTTTTTATACAGAATTAAAAGAATTCAAGCATTCCATTATACGGTATAATGGAATGCTTGAATTTTTTTAATTCTTTATAATTTATACCCCCTTTTTTCTAGCAGAACGAGATAACAGTGAAAAAATATGTTCTGCCATGACAGATTTTTGCCTTTTTTGATATCCTGCAAAATTAAAAAAAATACTGATTCTAAATAACCTGCAAGTAACTAAAACACAAGATTTTTTCTTTATTTTCAAAAATATATTTTATTGCTTATATCAACGAGTAATGGTATTGAGCAAATAAATGCAGCATTTTAACAAAAACTGATTTTTCAATGTCGATAAAGGGAGTCAAAAACAGTTTTTGGCAGAAATGTTTTTTCAATGTCATCTAATTGGGTCGGAGTTTAACGTAGAGACTTAACTGTATTTTGAATGAAGATTTAAATAAGAAATAACAGAAGCAAAAATGGGTTTATTGTTCATCCCAACCCCCTCATTGGTCAACCAAAATAAGTTACCAAATAAGGAAACTATGCCCATGAAAAAAGTTTTTACAAAACGTCAAATGTCCATTGTAGTTAAAATGTTTGAGGGTATTTGGTTTTTATCAAGTTTGACGCTTATGATTAAAAAAAATCCGAAGAGTTACTAGACTCATTGCAAAATTCTCTACAAAAATGACAATTTTTGACTTCTGAAATTTTTTATTTTAAATGGTCAATATGATTCGTTTCATGGCCTAGAAATTAATTTTTTGAAAGCGTAACATCATATAAAAACGAAAAATTTTGCTGAGTATCGAAAATTATTTATATCCATCTAACGACCTTTTGTGAATCTAGGATGCGCGGGCTGAAAAGCGGTCCCATGAGTAGCTAGGAGGGGTCTCAGGAGTGTTAGGATTGGCTCCCTCAACCCGCACATCCTAGGTTCACAAAAGGTTGTTAAAGGCTCACTTCAAATTTTAACAAATTACAGTAATCCCACTTTAAATTCTAATAAACAGTTTTTTTATCTTAATCACCAATAATCCCTTCGCTAATCTGAAATTTATGTCAAAATAGCGATATATAAATGCAGATTATTGAGGAAAAATGGTGTTTCAGTAGTTTTTTGACACGTAGGGTACAAGATTAATATTTAAAAAGAAAATTTTTTCATGCTAATACATAGTCCAAACAATTTTTTTGTACTCTTTTGATATAAAATGCACTAAAAAGCGCGATTTTAAAAATCTTGTGGCTGGTTTAGGCGAAATTTTATACAATATATCTACCAGTAATACAAAAAGAACCGGTTGGTTAAATATCAATGAAGATCCTTACATGGCGGTTTGAGCTTTATTTGAAAATAACAGGTTTCAATTCGTAGGAGGCGGTTAGTATTTTGATACAAGCGTTTTGCTATTTCTATTATTNCCCTTCCTGGTCAAAAATAACTAGATTTTTACACCAAAAATAATTTATGATGTCACTCAAATTAGAGCTTTATTTTTACAAGTACGGAAGAAGATCCCACGCAAGTAATCTACATTTCTTCCGGCGGCGGTAATTTAAGCTAACCAAATTTTTTAAGGTTAGTTTTCATGAAGTGGTAAGCGTTTTTTTCTAAATGCTACATTTATAGGAAATTTTTTTTGATTGCATTAAAACCCATAAAATGTTTGGTTTACTAGCGAAAAATACCTCCGCACTTTTTTTAAGGAAGTAAACACGATATATTAGGTTTCTCAGGATTTTCTTCCATCAAATTTAACTAGAGCGCATTATTAGGACCTTCACCAATTAAGGGGGGGGAGAAAATGGGAAATTTTACGGTCAGGTTATCGACATTCACCGGTTTCTCGCCATTTCTCATAAATGAATGTATGTATAAATTTAAAAAAGGGAGACACCATCGATTTTTATATAAAATATGAATTTAAAAAAATGTTTTTTGGTCCACCAGAGTCTAACAGATGTGTAACGTGGAAATGCTTAAAATAAATATAACGTCCATTGTTCATTCAAGGATTGTTTTTCAGTTACTATCATTTATTAAGTAGAGATTTGAGTATAAGGACAATTATTTGTAAAAAAAATTTGGCTCAATTTTGATTGACTTTATAGGCAAAAATCTTGATTTTATTTAAAGATAGGTGTTTAAATAGACAGAAGACCGTCCGAATCTTCTTCGATAAGATATTTTAAATTATGTCGCAGAACAAGTCGCTTTCAAGGCGAGCTTGTTTTTTCTTATCAGTTACAAGATAAATTTTAAAATACCAATCAGGTGCACAAATGGATAACGATTGCAAAAAAAGGGTATAATTGAAACTCCTAGTTTTTTGCCACATTTGTACTTTTTTTGTTGTCTATTGAGATACGAAGAACAAGGAAATATTCAAAAATTTTAAGAAAAATTTAAAGATATTCTAGAATTTAAAACATTCACCAATTTTTACTTTTGATATTTGAAGATTGGTGAAGAAATTTCCGGCTTTAATTCATGTAAGGTCAATTATTATACAAATAACTATTTTCAGGAGTAGCAGTTAAAAATTTAAAAAAAAATGAATCGGTACCCCGAAATAAAAAGTCTCCGGGAAAACGAGATTATTGTCCATTTTCAGTAGGTTTAAAATCCTCGTCTTCGATTTCTAAATTTTCTAAAACTTCGATATTTTCGTCATTCTTTTCCTCGTCATCATCGTCGCCGTTCGTTTTTCTTGACATGGTACGCCCAAACCCTTTTCCTTCTGGTCCCTTAGGTTGTCTGATAACCAAACTTTCTTCCTTCTTTTAAGGAATTAATATTTGTGGAAAAAACTTTGTAAGCCTATTATCGTAAATGCTCTCTTTGCCCACACAGAAAAGTTACCGCTCTTTCTGACCCCTGATACTACTGTATTCGATGAAATATTTTAAAAAAAATGCGCATTGTCTTTTCGGTAAGCTCTACAAAAATGGAGATTGTTCATAATAAATTTGCCGGGAAATTTTTCAAGAAATGCTGGAATTTTGAAGCTCGCTAGAGCGCCACCTGGTGAAAATCAGACCGCGAGATCATCGCCAATGTAATTTTTGTTGCCTAATTAGCCCTAGGTCAAATAGTTTGAAACGCCAAAAATAATCGAATTTTGTTTCTTATGAAAACTGTTTCTATTATTAATTTGAGGCCGCGCTATTCGCCAAATTTCTACGCCAAATGGCGCGCGAGTTGGCCTAAGGAGGCTAATGTGGGCCAATGAGATTACCACTTATTTCTAGGCGTTTCGAACTATTTTACTCATAAGAGTAAAGACTTAACTCTCAGCGGTGCTTACAGGAAACTTATAAAAAATGAACCTTCAATCTTTTTTTCATGATAGATTATAAAAATGCTACCTTATGAAAAAGCAATTTTTCGAAAAAACTGTCACCACTATAACTTATACGGTTCGTCTGTGGCCACATGTGGTGACAGTCAAATCTGTCGCACCTAAAAACACCTTAGTATATCTAGGTTTTTCACAGGAATTCCCTAAAAAATGTACTCTTTAACCGGTACTCTGTTTTATTTCAACTTTCAGGGCATTGATACATTACATCAAATTTTTTATACGGTAAAAGATACCACAAAACGTTTTTTTGCATTCAACTGGAAACTAAAAAAACTTCGGCCAAAATTTTTAGATTTTTTTTGCTTCACCGGTAATTCTCGGTGTGAACCGGCTATTTGCGATTTCTCATAAATAATACAGTTTATTATTACACACAAGTACCTGCAAACATGTTATATCGTTCAAATTTTAATGAAGAATTCTTAAATATCAAAAATTTTAATATTTGGCATACAACAACTTCCGGTTCATCGAAGAATTAAATTTTGTCATTATGGAACATCCTATTCTTAAGAAAACTTAATTTTTGGAATTTTATTTTTCAGCCATTAGTCTTAGAATTTCTTCTAGTTTCATATTTGGCCATTTCCGGTCATTTGAAAATCATGAATTTTGAAAAAAAACCTCGAAAATTTAACAAAACAATTTGGCCTAACCTTTTTTAGTTTTCAGTTTAATGGGGTACTCAACGGTTTTTGATATTTTAGATCGGGGC
>SCLH01001093.1:245789-268572 GCA_004367855.1 Oikopleura vanhoeffeni | reverse complement strand
GCCCACACATTTTTTGAGAATTTCTAGTTTTCAATCTTTGAAGTCTTGAAACTTATAATTATTTTATCTTAAAAACCTGAAAGATGCTAACGCGAAAGGTTGTTTATAAATTGTAAAAATAAATGTTAATTGATCGAAATAAATTACAGAGAGCGGCCTCATATTTGCGGCACAATATCGCCGAAAAACCCGCATCGCACCATCGCGATTTTATTTAAACTTTAATTCAAATTCCTCCTGGTGCCCATATCGCTGAAATTGCGTAGTCATTTGCGATCTTAATTACAAATCACTTACCTCATATTTTAAAATCAAATTTTTTACTTCATTTTAACCTATTGTTAAACTCCGTATAAAATTGTAAACACCTTTAAAATCATGATTAATTTCAGTTTTGTGCCCATATCGTCAAAAGTGCCAATATCGCCGAAAATGCCAAATATCGCTGATTTAAAAAACTTTCGCCGATATCCCTTGATCACACTTTGCTGTTGGACGATTTCCTAGTATAATTTATACTAGAAAAATCCTCAAACACACATCATTTTTTAACCAAAGTTTAATAAAGGTATATTGGGCCTACTACTGTTAAATTAATTGAGTAAAATTCATTGAAATCCAATTATATTTTATTTTTAGCTCGAGGAGATGAATTTAATAGTACTGATGGCTCAGTGGAGCCGTTTTCAAATTTCTATAGTTTTGGAGTACTTGATAAAGAATTATCATCAACTGCAATGACATTTGATGGTGCCTCCGATGATTGGTACAAAGTAAGCATATTAAGGGTTGATTCATGTAAAAGTTATACAGTATAACAATAAACACGTTAAAAACACTTTTATCCATATTAAAAAAAAAGTTTAGAAATTGAACAAATTGAACAAAATTAAGCATCACAAAAAATAGTCGAAATGAGCGGCCCTGATAGGTTCACATTTAAACCATTCAGAATGATTTTTTACAATTTTTTTATATCGGTAACGATCCTCGGGAGCACAAAACGACTCTTTTTTCATCGCAAAGAACCGTTTTGTTGAGTAAAAATAAAATTGTCCATATATGGTTTAATTTGAATAAATCAGGATCGATTGATTTGATAGATTTTTAAAAAAGTTATGAAAATAAAAATTATATTAGCTCAAATTTGATTGGCAATTGGAAAATGAAATTCTTGGAGAACTTATTTGGCTCCAAAAATACAATCCAAAATACAATGCAATAAGTGGTATCACTAGAGATTATCCGATAGATCTTGCTCAACTTCAAGTTGAAAAAGATGATATGACAAATTACATAAAAATAATTTCTTTTAATCAAGTTTCTTGTAATCAAAAAACTATATCCGATGGGCTGGATTCAAGTTTGGATCTCGCTTATGCTCTTGAATGGAGAAACTGCAAAAGTGGAATTACCAAAGATCCGGTCTTGACGGATGACGTATTGACAAGAAGGGTTACCAATTAATTAGTTTTTTACCTTAGCACGGGTTCGTAGTAAGAAGTCAAAATAGTACCAGTAGAAGGCCAAAAATTCCGTTTTTTGTGAAATTAAGAAAAAATTTTGTTTTGAAAAAATGCTGATATTCTTGTTCGCGATCAAATTCTGCGTTTCTTACAGTTTTTACATATGGAAAAAACAAATTTCAGAATACTCAATTTTGAAATTGATTTTTTTCAAGATAAATATTCGTTTTGTCGACTGTCTTAAAACTAATTTTTATCAAAAATAAATTATCGAATTTACTTTTTTGTTCTAAATTTCGCTTAAATTAACATTCATATCATATTTATTTAAAAAAAAATATTTTACAGCCAGAAAAATGTAAAATTCGTATTTTGGCTTTTCATTATTTGGCCTTTTACTACCGACCCCTCAGCACTTTAGTTTGTGTAAAAAAAAGAGCATTTTTATGGTGAGGTTTAGAACGCGGACATGATAGTTCTTTCCTTGGGAAATACTTTGCTTTCCGCTATCGATTGATCACCATCTAAAATGCCCCCGTTCTATTACAAAACCATCAAATTTATATGGTTAATTTCGGTTAATTGATATGGTTAAATTCGTTAATTAAGTTTAATGCTCAGAGCGACGATATTTTAGCTTTTTCATAATATTTTTAGGAACTTTAGTTAAAAAACAGCCGAAATAACGTTCCCAGGAAAGTACTTTCCTCTCCACTTTTTTTTGATAGTTTTTGTTAATTGCCTTTCAAACAAAAAGTGGTCCTTATAGATTTTCGCCAGAGTTTCTCGTTAGCTAAAATTTGACTGCTAAATGTTTCAACTTGAAAGCATTTCTGGTGATTATACTGGATGAAAAACTTTAATTGGCTAAGATAATCATAACCTTTGAAAAGTGAAGAAATTGAAGCTTTATTTCTGACGGAGTTTAAGGGTATCAGAGAGCATATCGATCATCCTTCAGCCGATGATCCTCAGATTCAATATAACTTACCAATGTTTCCAGTACTAGAAACGTTCAAAGATAATATATTTTTCTCTTTTGGGCTGGACTGGATGTACCGAGATTACTTGTTTCCTGCTTATTATATACCAAATACAGACGAAATGGAATACGCGCTCAAGGTAATATCGGCCTTCTTTATAAATTTTAAATAATCATCATTTTTTGTTGGTTAAATTTATTTTTTTCAACTTGAGTTTACTCTTTTATGTTAAAATAATTGTTTTGAAGGATCAATGATCCTGGATCATGTTATTTTGATTTTTTCACATTTCTAACTTTTGTTATTTTGATCGTTAATATAACCGAAGCATAATTTAAGCAAATTTCTATAATTATTCCGAATATCCCAAACTAACCAAATTTCTCACAATTTTCTAAATTTTTCGATTACCTGAATTTCTCAGAATTTCCGGTTAATTCTTTAAATTTCTCGATTTTATAATCTTCCCGAATTTCCTCAATTTTCCCGAGTTTCCTTAACTTTCCCGAATTTCCTCAACTTTCCCGAGTTTCCTTAACTTTCCCGAATTTCCTTAACTTTCTCAAATTTCTTTAACTTTCCCGGATTTTCTCAACTTTCCCGAATTTCTCGTATTTTCTGAATTTCCCCGAATTTTTCAAAATCAACCCTTATTTCGTTAATTTTCCCAAATTTCCTTTATTTTCAGAATTTTATCGAATTCCCCGTTTACCCAAAGCTTTTATAATTTCCCGAATTTCTTAAAATTTTCTTCAAAATTATCCAAAATTTTTAGGTCCGATTATCTGTTTTTGATCAACGACTCCCCCGGAGTCTGACTCCTTGGCAAGAATGGCAAGGTTGCACCGATGTTGACTGCGGGGCTGAGCAGAAAAAAACTCGAATCCGGACATGTCCTTGCCCCGATAAGGAATGTGTTGATCAAACCACTAACGAAAACTTAGCGACTTGCGATCAGTGCTTTGATTGTGAGGTTCATTTAGAGGAAGAAGAGTCTTGTGATAATGTTTTTAACTGTGATTTTGGAAATTATACAGATTATGGAAACTGCGTTTATCATTCAGTTTTGGCTTTTGAAATGTGAATAATTTCAAATTTTATAATTTAACGTTATCCCCTTGTCACACTTTTGTGCCAATTCCGGCCCTGATAAGCAAACGTAGTGTTAAGTAGGGCCGGGATTTGCACAAAAGTTTCGAATCTATTTTTTTTTAATAAATATCATTGTTCAAATTATAATAATATGTGTTATAGACTATAAGTTATAGTCTATAAGTAATAGTACGCATTTCATTTATTTATGTTTTGAAATCATACAAACTCTAAATTGAGGTAGCAATGGCAAAAAAATTTATCAAACATTTATTTAGTTTAAAAAGTTTATTACTTGACTAGTTTCGGTTTATTTCACCATTTTCAAAAGTAAGTTTTTTACAGATAAAAATAAATTGGCTTGAAACTCAGCAAATCTAGAAAGCGTGCAAAAGTCCAAATTACAGTGAGTGTTATATTTTTTTAATTATGTTTAAATTCTAACTCTTGAAGAAATATTACGTTCAGTACAAAAAACAATTAAAATTAAGTCAGCTACTGCTCAAAAATGAACGTTCCTGCTATTGCCTACGTTGAGCCCAAGACTTCTGATGTTAGAAAATTAAAAAACATATCAAGCTTCAACATAGGCAATTTCGAAACCGGTTTTTCATTTTCAAGCCGTAGCTGACAACTTGTTAATACAATTTGTATTGCACGTAATATTTTTCTAAGAGCTACACTTTGAACATAATAAAAAATGTTTACCTAGCAAAAATTTAGTCGTCTCTATATTTTCTCATGGATAGAACAGTGCTTTGATTTTTAGCGATTAAATTTTTTTTCTAAAATCCTCCCAAAAAAGGACTACATATTTTGTGAACATTTTTTAAGATACTATCAACTAGTTTCGAATACATTTAATCTATTTTCAAAATATTGTCAGTAATAAATTAAGTATTTCTAGTTTAACAAACTAGTCATTAATTTCAAACTAGTCATTAATTTCGTATTATCAGACTAAAACAAATTTTTAAAGCCTAAATACAGACTGTTGTCAGACTATATACATGGTTTCAAATGAGGGAACAGTTGGACATTTCAGTAAAATTTACGTTGAACACAAACCATCGGTCTATTACAAAATGCTAGGACCAGTTGAAAAATACATCCACAGAATTAAAGATATAGATGGTTTAACTTATTATTGGGTTTTATCGAATAAATATTGGGATAATAGCACGGATCATGCTAATGATATTGATAATTTTGAGGTTTTTCTCAAAACAAAAGAAACGGAGACTTGTCCTGAAAAAATGACATTATGGGCAGCGGGAGATCAATGGAAGTCAACTGATGTTATCATAACTTGCGATCAGTCAGGATCGAATTTTAATATTTTCTGGTTATATTGAAAAACTTTCGTATTTTTGAATAATTTATCAGTTTTTGAGTAAAAACATTAAAAAAAATATTTTCAAGAGATATATTTAACTAATTTATTTTTCACATGAATATTTTTGGCCCACAAACCATTTTTCAAAAAGAAATATAAAAAACACATTTTTCACAAAAACGTTTTCAAAACAAATTTATTTAATAAATCAATGATATATTCTGCCAAAAAAGCTTAATAATAAATGTCCGCTGAAAATTTCAAATTGTATTTTCATCAATCAAAGTAATCTCGAAATTTGTTTTGTCAATATTAGATTTCCAACATGTTTTTTACTATAACCGTTTGAATTGTAAGTGGCGTTGAGACTTTAGCTGATTCGAAACCATGCTAAAATACAACTATTTGACTCAATGCCTATCGACGCAAAAGATACGTCATTTTTTCGACACAAAAGATACGTCATTATTTCTTATCACATTGAAGGAGAAGTTAAATCAGAGCCAATCAGAGACGCGTATTCTTCCACGCTTGTAGCGATGCGCCCTGAGTTGATTGTAGCAAGTAATTCGCATTTTAAAGTTCAATACAAATAATTTGTTTTGAATTCTTGACTAAGATACGGGTGATCGCTGCCCTGAGACTCATCCGTTTGCTTATGACAATGGTGAAAAATGCTGTGGATCTCCGTTTGAGGACATTAATGATATTTACGGCAGATATTGTGATGGATCACCAATAAGTTTAGAGAGCAAATGCTGCCTCAATGCTTACAGCTACGGGTTACTGAAATGAAAATTAATTACAGAAAATTTTCACTTTTCACAATAAAAAAAATGTTCATTTTACATTTTTGTTATTATATAAACGGGTTTTTACAATCCCTGACAAATAAGTTGAAATTAAAAAAAAAATACTTCAAAATACTCTCATTTGGTTAAATTTAAAAAATACAGGGTGTAATTTTGTTTCCCTCTTTTTTCCAAATTGGATAGATTGCTATCCGCTGATGAGAACGATTAATTTTGGCAAAAACCTACGTCTTTCTCAGATTCAACCAATCAAAACGGCGGAATTCAAATCTATCCAATTTGGAAAAAAGAAGGTAAAAAAATTACGCCCTTCATATTTATCTACTGTATTTTCTAGCGTCATCCTAACGCTGGTCGACTAGGTATGAAATTGAAAAATATTTTTATTGTCACGTGATGAAGATAAATATATTTTTCATATTGTTAGTTTTTGAATCCAATAGTTAATGAAATAGACGAACTTTTTCTTAATTTTTTTATTTTGTCCTTTTTGTTTTGAGCAGCTCGATTTTTTCGCAAAAAAAATATTTTAGAAATCGTGATGCTCAATTGGCCCTAACATTAATGTTTGAGTTATAAAAATAACCGCCAATGAATTTTACTCATCACAAGTTTGTGATATTTCAAATATCATATTTATATGTCTTAAACAAGGAGTCATTTTAAAAACTTAAATTATCAGGATGAGTAACTCAATATAAGTCATACAGATTTATCCGTCGACTGTCCTGCTATGGTAGACACGACAGTCGTTGAGGCAGTCAGAGTCGCAAAACGATGTTTGAATCATAAAACGTCCGATACACGCGCCGGTGATTTCACATTTATCAAAGACTGGGATAGGCAAATTCTTTTTTGATAAAAATATGGTAATGATATGAAACTCACACCGAGGTCAATTTTTTAGCAAAACTTCTTTAGGTCAAAATGTTTTTGTAATTTAACGCTCCCAGGAGTCCAATTACATTTGATTCATATGTTCAGTAAAGGGCCTTGTAGATTTTTGCCATAAACAACTCTTAAATGGTCAAGTTATGATTTTCAAATTCTGAATTATTTTTTCAAATTAAAATATAAAATTTCTGGAAAATAATGTTCTAGATTTTGAAAAAAAAACCTTAGAAATAGCTTGAAGCATATGCTGTTGTCTTCGTATCGTCTTAATTATGGGACACCCGATAAGATTTAAATCAATTTAAATCTTTCAGTTTTTTCTTTGCTGATTTATTTGAAAATCCGTTGCAAATATCTGGCAAAATCATTCCCGAGGAATTTTCACCTAGTTGACCAGATATCAAGAATTATTTGCCAATCCCTGATTTCAGACAGTAATCATTTCTACAAATATTCTCATAGAGGCTGCCCGGAAGGTGGGAATATTTCAGACTGTGGTGCAGACAACGAACTTACTCGATTTTCAATTTGTCCAAATTGGTTAGAATGGTCTAGTTGGTCTCAGTGTCTACAGGTGAAATTGTAGTTTACATTTTTTTTGTATGATTAAATGCGTGGGTGCAAATATAGTTATTAATTTGAAAAAAATTGTGCTATAAATTATATAGCCTAAATATTATATAACCAGAATTTCTGAATAATCAAATAAAATAGGCTTATATTTAAGCGGCCACTTAATCATTTTCTCACATCAAAAAAACGGATTTCCGATAAAAATGTTTTTGCAAAAAAAAATAATTTCATGAAGGTTTGGATGAAAAAATTTCGGAAAGAGCATTATTTCGCCAAAAACGTTTCGACAAAAACAATTTTCGTTCAAAATCTTTTATCAAAAGCCTTTTCGTTGAAAAATTTGCAAAATATTTACATAAAAAGTTTTTCACGAAAATTTTTTTTGCCGAATTTCAGTTTAACTTAAATTTTCTGTTAATGTTTACTCAGAAAGTAAATAAATCATTTTAACTTGATTTTTAGGACATTAAAGTACCCCGAATTTTGAACGGTACCGAAACAACAGACTATTATTACACTTACGAAAGAACCCGAGATCGAGAGTGTAACACTTTTGACGACCAATGTCTCACAGAGCCTGGGCTAAAAAGATCATTCAAAGAAGCGGAAACATGCGGTAATATTACTTATTAAACTCATAAATTCTCAAAATTTTTGATTAAAAATTGAATTGAAAAATAAGCAGAGTTTCTAAGATATTTCCCTATAACTCACTCACAGTGGCATTTGAATGATAATGTTTTTAAAAATTAAGCGAGATTGGCTTTTGCTTTATATCTTGAATGAACTCTAGTTGGACTTTGCAAGTTTAGTCTGGTACATCACATGTAAACAGTGTGTAAATTTTTGTTTGAGAAAAGCAAGAGAAGGCTGTCGAGATTAAGCCAATGAGCGCGCGCGTAAAAATGAAATGACCCATGATGGGACTGTTCCCTCATTTTTGTTGAGATTGTTGTTCTCGATAAATTAATTTATATACTGTACTATGAAAGTACTACTAATGTACGACACCAAAGTCCAACAAGAGTCTATTCATGTTATAGCGGTCAAAATTGATAATATTGAATAGAGTGTTCAAACCGTCTACATTTCTGGGTTTTGAAGCAACTTATCTGATCGAGTTCTTAGATAGCTCAAAATGACCCTGATATAATAAAATGAAAATCCAGAAAAAAATTTCCAAAATTTTTAGTAAAAACTTTATAATCTCGATAGATTTAAATAAAAAAAGTTTGATTTTAACAATTTTGTCTGAATATGTCGTCATTTTCAGCTTTCTAGAAATTAAAGCGGAAGAGTTGTTTCCGAAAGCAAGAATAAAAAAAAATGTTGAATTTCTATGTTTTTAGCTCACTGGCTTGAGTGGAGTTCTTGGTCAAAATATCGCATGATTGGTGGACATGATGTAGCATTAGCATTTGAATTGAACTCCCTTGCAAATTGTTGGAAAGGTCAAAGAAAGCGAACAAGAACATGTAGAACCGTAGATTAGGGTGGAAAATCAGAATTTGCACAAAATTTGAAATATATATTTAAATTTTGTGAAAAGATTATTTTTCGGTATTTGCTCATTTTTTGATTATCAATTTATTTTTATTTTTTGAGGGTCAAAAATAGAATAAGGAAAAGATGTGTTCTATAACCTTAAATTTTGCGTGATGATTGTTTTTTTCAAATGCTGCGATTAAATTCCAGCAATAAAAAATTCACTTGTCGCAATGCCTTGAAAATTTCAAAAGTTATGAGGCTAAACTACTTCAGTAAGCTCAAGCAGTATTTTTGAGAAAAAAAGAAGTGACATAATTGTTCGTCGATCATTTGCATACAATATATTTTTCTTCTCGGTATTTTTACATCATGAGAAAAAATCGATTCAAATAGAAGACTTGTATCCGTACTACAGTGGCCGATGTGTAAGATTCCCGCGAGGGGAACACTGTCAAAATTTGTCAAATTTTATGACTCAAATAGGTTGTTTTAGTGAAAACGAGCAGTTATTGTTTCACATGATTGAAATAGGTGTAAAAAAAAAAAGTTTGTTGACGTCTTTAAAACAAATGATTATTTTTGCTTTTCCTCTTCTAAATTTGGAAGAAATTAAATTTTTAACATGATAAATATAAATTTAATTTTAGACAAACGTTTTTAAAACGAGTTTTTCTCAATATGACATTAAATACCCTTTTATAGACCCAATAAGTCAGTCAGGCTTGCACACAGAGACTTCAGCCGATGCGACATTAGGTCATACTTATGTCTCTTGCACAACAGTCGTTCCTGTATCCACGGATACTCCTTCACCACAAGAAAAGGGTATAGAATTGGGAATGATGGAATTAGAAACGGCTACCGAATTAGACACACTGGCACTTGGAACATGTGGTATGTTTTTCAATTTTCTGTCTTTTTTCTCAAAAATTGTGAATTACAGTCATCGCTCCTTAACTCGACCACTAACTGACATAAAAAAGTGTTACAGTTAGGGCGCTTTGTTCCAGTGAGAGCGCACCCCTATACTTTTGTTTAGAAAGCTACATTGCAGATTAAAATTGCGTTATTTTGTGGTTAAATTCTAAAGTAAATGAAAAACGTTTTGTGTATAACATAATTTATGTTACACAAATAAAATACAGCCAGCAGTTTTTTATTTTTTTTCTAAATTTGTTATTGACGTTTTTTCTCATGTTTTGAATGTCTAAACCGCTCAAACCAGGGTTTGATGCGTTAAAATTGTGAATTTTCTTTAAAAAGATATTGAAAAATTCAGCGGGATGTTTAGTATTTTTTCTCATAAACTGTTTTATCTGCTGTGATTCTTTAAAATGTAACAAAGAATATTTTGGTAGGTTTTTAGCGCTTATTTTATGTAAGAGCGATGACTGTAACATTTTTTTATAGTATTAACTCAATATATATCTACCTTTCGATTATCATTCTCAAGCTTAAACAGAATATAACCAAAAGAATAAAGATTTTTGTCAAAATTATGTTCAGAACCGGTTATTTCAAAATTATTTTCTAAAAATCGATTAGTTCATAACCAACTTTTTGCAAAATTTATTATTTTCAAAATCTTGGGATACCGTTTTAGTCAAATTAATCTCCATAAATATTTTCAAAGCCGATAAATTAAAAATTATCATCAAAAATCGATTATTTTAAAACCAATAATTCACAAAATTTTTGAAATACCATTCAAGTGAATTTAATAAATTAAATTTACTTCAAAACCGATTATTTCGAAACTGATTAATTTCAAAAAATAAAGTTTATATTATTTTTCAAATTATTGAAATTACATTGGTATTTACACCGGTTGAACCGGTTAATTCGAAACTTATAATTTTGAATTATCGAGGTAAACATATTTCGAACTTGACAGATTCGAATAAAAAGTTTATAAATTTGAATTAATAAATTGATATTCTGATTTTTTTAAAAATTTTATATCACAGAAAAAGGGCCCGATGTTTAATGTTTCTCTTAATATGCGTGATTTGTTCAGCTTTTTCAAAACTCATTGGATGAGTCGTTTCCAGAAGCCGAAATGTTAATGGTTTCGACACCCTATCTTGACTATAAAGTGTCAGTTCGGTTGGATATTTGAGAATGATCGTTGTTAAACTGATTAGATTAATAATTATGAACTGATCTAATTGAAATAAATCAATATTTAAAGTTTGGGCTGCTTGGGGAGGATGGGCAAGTAATTGCGAACCTAAGGGCGAGGAAGGCAAGGAAATTGGGCGACGAGTTCGTTTCCGAGATTGCAGTGATTTAGGTTCGCGGACTGCACCTGGAAAATCCAATGCATTAATAACTGATAATGATGACGATAAAGGATTGGTTTTTAGTTGCCAAAAATTTGATAAATTTTTTTTTCTGAAGAACATTTAATGGGGTGGTGGTTTCTTAATTGAAATATTCCCGATAAAAATTAGCTTAACAAGGCTTTCAGGATGCTATTTCGATTAGCTGATTTGTAGAACTAGCCTTAACCCTCCGAAACATATAAAAAAAAGTTTCGTCTAGGCACGATAGCCTTTCGGGAGGTTATTTTTGAGCGTTGTTTACAGAAAACTCTTATGAAATCAATCTTCAATTTTTCTTTATGATCAAGTTGAAGAGTTAAATTTTCGAAACAAAAATTCATATTCTAGAAATCAAATGTTTAATTCTAAATAAAACGTAAGAAAAGCAAGATTAATTAAACCACTTGATACTACCTCATGGTAGGCTCCAGTTAATGTATGTGTATCTCAGTAACTGCGCAGTGCCTTGTTATACTCAATACTTTTGACTGATTGAGTATATCTGTTTGGAATCAAAAAATATTTATAAATAAGTTCAAAATATTTATGAAAAAATTACGTTTTTAAGAAAAAATTGTTAGTTTTCTCGATTTAATGAAAATATTAAATTATTATTACAATATTAAGGCAAATATGGTATTAGAGTACCACTCTGGCATGACTTTCGCAAATAATATATTTTTCACAACATATCATTTTATCCATACTTATATCGAAATGAGATACTTTGAAATTTTACTCGAGAAAAAATTTTTGCTCCAGATATGCCCAGAAGGCTATTTTATGTGCAAATTATACACGAAATACTTTTTTAAAAACAAGTTTATTCAAAATTTGGATCAAAAATTATTTGTCGGAAGTAAACTTAACCTTCCAAGGCATGGAGCTATTTTCAAAAACACCTGTCAATTAAACACCAGAAATTGCAGATAGAATTGCGTAGGTTGAAACACAATTTGTTAATGTCACTTTTCTATAGGGTTAATAAAGTCAAAATGTGAATTACATACTTTCAAAGTTAAATTTTTTCCTTAATCTCGAGGACTAAAGAAGAATAAAGTTGCAAGCACTTTTACATTTCCCGTAATGAGCGCTCAAAAAATCCGTAAGAAAGGCTTTATGCCTTGGAGGGTTAAGCGAAAATCGCCTTTCAGTCAACTTGTCATAAAATTTAGACCTTTAATCCGAAAAATTTTTAGAAAGTATTTTTAGATTCACATAGTTGAATTTTAAAATGTATCAGAAGGAGATGTTTCTGCAATAATTTTTCCATTATTTTTGGCTGATTTAAAGTGTCTTTAGCCTTTCAAAAGGCTATATGCCTCGAAGGGTCAAGCTTGCGAAATAAATATGTCTCAACTTTTTTGTATGAATACACTCCCAGATACGTAGTCTTTACAAGACCTCTTATCCAATACGTAAAAGCTATTTTCTCTTAGGTTTCATTTCGGAATAAACTCAAATTTTAACATAACGTGCAAAATTAGTAGGCGATACTTATTATGGTCGGGTTTTTTGAACAATGCTATATTTGTTCTAGAATATGCAAAAAACAAGCGGTTTTTGAACATTTTTCATCGGAAAATCTATATGAATTTTTCAAGGTCGCGTGAAAAAATTTCCCAAAAAAATGTACTTTGTTTTTTTAAAATTTGCCCAAAATAAACCTTAAGAAACACTGAATACAAAGTTGGCTTACGTCAAACCGATATTTTCAAGTTTTTGTGGTCAAATTGTAAGTACCGTTATTTTTAAACTTATATTTGCAGAATATACTTAGAAAAAAATCGCAAAAAATTCGAAATTTTTCTGTTGTTATAGCCTTTAATAGCCTATATAGCCTTTGTATAACTTATAGGGGTTGTTTTGCGCTTTGAAAACGTTAGCAATTGATTTGGTGCATTTTTATGTCATAATTAGTGCAGAAAATGTAGGAATCACCACCCCCTCAATCCTCAAAATGTTTCTATTCAGAATTTAGTTTTCGTGAAGATTAATAAAAACAAAAATAAGTTTTTAATCAAATTCGTTTCTCATAATATTTAAAAAAAAAATTTCTCCTAAAAACTAAATGGAAATAAAAAATTATATTTTTCGTGAAAATTAAATAATTTTTTTTTAAAACATATAAGGCAAGATTTTAATTCTGTGTACACAAAAAAACTGTGTACGGTTGAAATTAAATATTAAATTTTCACTCTTTGAGAAATAATTTTGCAGCGAAAAGTGTCGATGAAAACATATCCCAACAAAAAAAATTTTTGAAACAAAAAAACAGTTCAAGATTTTTGGTCATAATTTAACTTTCAAGGCTACATTCAGTTGCAAAGCAGGTTTTTTCAATTATTTTTTACACCGGTAATTTATCAAAAACTATGGGTTTCTCAAATTCATCGAAAACTAGGCAGAACTCGGAAATTGTATGAAAAGGTTCTTTATTGACAAAAACATTAAAAAGTTATACTATGGCCCGCAATTTCAAACTGATTAAATGTACCAGTTCCGATATCATGGACCATTTGAAAGCACCTTAAAACCAGACTACAGGTCTTCAACGTCACTTGTGTCCAGTTTATGATAATGATCTGATAACACCTAAAGTTGATAGCACCTCGAAGGAAGTTCTCTCATTCTATAACTTTTTCTGCGGTGATGTTACACAACGATAAGAAGAACAGCAAGAAGAGTTGAAACGGACTGTAACAGGACTGGCAAAAAAAACTACCAAATAATAGCATTATAATAAATTTGAGCGAGTTTACGGAAGTCAGTTCATTTTAGAAATAATAATAACAGAATGAAACAAAATCCCGATCAGAAAACCGTAAATAAGAAAATATTAATTTGTTAAACAATAAATAAAAATTGGAAATTTAAATGTGTCCATGACTGAAACGATCAAAGAGATTACAAAAACCTTTTCAAAATTGTAGAAAAACTGGGCCGTTAGTGAGTCAATCTCCTTTTTTTCAATATTATTCTGAAAAACCGATAAGTAGTTAAGCGGAAAAGTGTTCTGGGAGATTCAAAGTTCAGAGCTCTTTAGCGCTTAAACGATTTCTTCGATTCTTAATTTTTATTTAAACCGCTAAAATTGACATTTTTATTCCATCACAGAAGATACATTGACAAGTGCAACTCAAATTGCGGCATCTGGGGAGTCCCAAATATATTGTGAAAAATTATTTGAGTCCGAGATTATCTACTGTAACGGTGGTGTAGATGAAGATGTCCGAAAAGCAAGAGCAGATTTGGCGAAAAAGAGTATTAAATCAGAGTACACACCTGACTAAGAATTCTGCCAAACGATTAGTTTCCGAACTTTCGTAATTATTCTTGATGTATTATTAAAATTAGAGCCGTATGAAAAATACTTTTATTAAACAACACTGGGTACTCATTAAACTTGACGCTTGCTTATTTGAAAAAACGATTTTTTCAAATTATGTTTTTACATTTAAAGCATCGATGATTAATTGTCGGTTTTCAATTTTGTTTTACATGTAGTCTTTACAGTCAGACATAATACGTTATTTTTAGCTTATAATAAGCTATTGATAATTTATCAAAAACTGCAATTTCAACTGAAATTTGTTTGAAATTATCGTTTAATAACTTAAATTCTTTAAAAAAAATTTTGCGCACAAATTATATTGCAATTGAAGCCGCTGATGTGGGAAGCTTTGTGATGCTTTTTTAAGAAAATTTATTTCAATGGAAAATAGAACTTTTCGAAAATGATACTCAAATGATCATTTGAACAACCACTTTTTCATCTAAATTAATGGTTTTTCAAAACTGTATGCGTTACTTTAAATGCGTCTCCGGTGTTAAAACTCAGGGTAAGAACGTCGAAAACCAACTTTTTAAATAAGATTTCTTGATAAATGCTCCATAGCCTATGTTTCATAAGTAGGGTCAGTACCGGGCGTAAAATCGACTTTTGAACTTAGTTGTTTATCAACGATTTGTGATGGGTGACTGGTACAGAATTTTAAGGAACATTGTGACCACCAAGTGACTCCAAAAAAAATTTCATGGTAGGAATCATTTTTTTTTGAGAAAGTTTAACCATATAAACTCAAAGAATTAGTGCTGAGGGGTTTAGTTTTGCAGATAAATCTCCCGGTACTGACCCTATCCATAAGCTATGGAGTAATATCTTTGTATCGTTGGATTCCAAAAAATTCCAAATTATTTCAGCCATGCAAAAATATTTTAACTTTTTATTAAAATCATATGCAGAACACAAAAAACGAATACAGTTTTTACCCTAGATATGATTTATTATAATTCAATATAAAAATTTCAATAGACTTAAATAATATTCTGTTTCGTCTGAACCAATTAACTTGTCATGTACTTAATCACAAATATCCTAGAATCTCTCTTTATATTTGATTTATTTTTAGAATGATCACCTCAAGATTTCGAGCGAAAAAAGAGCTTTATAAACTGCTATTTTATTTTTCACTGTTTTTCATATCTACATTTTTCATTGAAGCCGTTTATCTCGCAGTTTTCGTTATAGGGCTGATGATACCAATAATTCTAAAATTATTTTTTGGTTCGAGAAATATTTTGAAAATTGGAGTCAGATTCGGTGACAAATTTTTTTTATCTAAAGATAAAAAAGATTGATTGATTAAAGATAATAGCTTCACTGGCCTGGTAACTGTATATATTATTTTGACGTACTTGCTTCCAATAATTCATTTTCGTAGCGATTAACCATAAATAATACAAAATGTTACTTTTCCCGGTACAGGTTTCACTTTCGACATTTGAAAATATTCTCAAATCCAACAAGTGTTTATATTTTAAAAGAACCAGACAAATAACGTCTCTTCACAAGTTTATGCATATTTTTCATAAATAAACTGTCATATCGCTAGTAAAATCAAAAAAAAAGTTTTTTTATACTATAATAGTACATTCACACAATAGTCAACGTTTTGAATAAATAAAACCTTCAGTAAAGTGACTTTATAAGGTTTCGTTCAAAAGTTAGAAATAATACTATGAATAAAGTCATGAATAATTCTAACAAAATACATTCAATATTTTGATCTCCAAAAGGTAAGATAATTTATTTCTTATTTGTTCGAGACCAAAAATAACGGTTTGATTGGCGAGTTTTCAAAAAACAAATTATTGACGCAGTTTAAAAAATATGCATTTTCAAATTTTGCACGGAGTGCATTTTATAAAAAGTGCAAAAAATTTATGACAATGATTAATCTTTAACTAAGGCTTCAGATTCGGAATTTAATTTAAAAATGAAATTTTTTTATTTGTTGTTGCTAAAAACGGCTAGTGCTGGTGTGTTCGGGAAAATTTTTGATGGAATGAAAGACGGAATAGGAAAAATTGGATTTGGTACGACAGAAGAGCCCAAAACTGCAGAGCAGGAGTGTATGAAATGTGATTGATTTTTGTAACTAGAACGAAAAATTTCGAGAGGACAATTATTATAGTATGTGAATCCTACGTTATAATTTTGATGATCTTATTAGTTTCATTCATTCGATTAAAATTTCAGATTTTCCCCGGTACGATTAATATGTACAGGTGATTATAATTGATTAATGCAATCCCACGTTTGGTAGGACCGAGTCGTTAGTAACGACTCGTTACCCTCTTTATGATAATGAAATTCATATTTTTCAAAAGCTAGAAGACGAAATATTAGCTGAAGAAGCTGCTCACAGTACCGAATTTCATGGACCTCAGACTGAAAATTCTCATGACATGCAAAATCGATTTGCCTTAATTTTACGAGCCGTTGGTGGGGAATCATTTACCGAAGATATTTATGATTGTATTGAAAAATTTCCCTCAAGTTTGGTTAATCAATTTGATTAAAATTTTTCAACCAAAGTGTCTATAGAAAAAAGGGGGTCCAAACTGCTAACATTTCGGCTTTTGGAAACGACTCATCGAATTTTAGCTCTGAGACAGCTTAAAATGCCGAGACATTGAGTTTTCAAAATTGGACCATTTTTTTGTTTAAGTTTTCTCTGAATATGTCTGGTTATTTTGAGCTGTCTAAAATTGACAGAATAAATGGTTGCGAAAAGTCGAAATGTCAACAGTTTTGATACTCTATGTAACATAGTCTATGTTACATAGGCTTTGTTCTATAGACGGTCATTTTCGTTGGAAAAAATAGATTTTTTGGTTTTTACTTATTAAAAAATAATTAACAATAGACAAGTGTATTTGATCCCGCAAAATCACTGAGTATGAAAGCATTTTTCTCTCAAATGCAGCCAAAAATTATGCGAATGATCGAATCGTGCAGCAGACGAAAAACATTAGATGGAATAGTTAAGAGTTTTATATACAACTAGATGTTAGCCAAATAGTTTACAAGAGGTGCCTAAATTTTCTTGACTTATTAATAATAAAGAAACTTTGAAACAATGGAAAAATGCAATTTTTGGTTATTATTTGGCTTCGGTCTTTAGAAAAAGGGTTGATATTGTGCATTCCTACGACATTTAAAAAACTTGATCTTTCCCAAATTAAGAATTTTTTTCTATTGCTTCTAAGAATGTTTTTCAAAATAAATTGAAAATTTTTATTTTTGAGAATTTGAATAAAAATCAAGTATCATTTTCCCAACTTATAAGTTGCTTGTAGTAATTCACTACTAGTGAAAAGGATGGTGGCATATCAGCTTTAATAACAACTTATCCGATTGAGCGTTAATATAGTATCTCAAACTCGTAAAAAGCTCCCAAGGCGTTCAGAGATCTAGAAGTAAGATCATCAAAAATGATGAATGGTGTTTTCTCAGAGCATGAAAAAATGGATCAGCGATTAGCATTGGATCTAGCACCCACAATGAATTTGGATAAAAAGAAGAAAGATTTTGAAAAATATGGTGACGCAGAAATAAATGCACGAAGAATCGAGATTGAAAAAGAAGAACAGGAAATGAACGCAATGAATTTGGAAGTAGACGAGGAAGTCGTTGGCTTACCAAAATAAATTTTTATTATTTACATTATAATTTTTTTTTCTAATTTTTTGTCAAACTTTTTGTATTTCTTAGTAAAAAAAATTATAGATAAACCAACTATAAAATGTTTTCGACGATAAAAATTTTTACGAAAAAAATTTGGGCAAAAAAATATAATAGATTTAGCAAAGTTAACTTTTGAAATTTATTATAACATAAATGTTTGAAACGTTGCTTGGAGCTACATATCTTAAAGTAACATTACTTTTTTCAAAGAGTTGTGCTTTTCCGCATATTTTCACCTCAGTTCACTTGCTCCTTCTTTGCTTCGAAATGCTCTTCCTCTCCTTTCAATAACTACATAAACAATTCAATATCTATTTTTCACTTATTCTAAAAAAGTAAGGCAGAAGAAGAGCTCTCTTTTCTCTATGCTTGATACCATGGTTTTGAAGAATGATTATTTAGAAGTAACGATTTAAAACGGAAGCTCGGGTGATAAACTGTGTATACTTGATTATAAAAAAATAAAATCCAATAAATTTCCGTGAACATTTAAGCTGCACAGATACGATTTATCTCATTTGCTGGTCTATACCAGAATAAGTCGAGTGATTTAATTTACACATGCGTTTACCGCAACAGATAAAGGTTATTTAAATTGTCTCATGATGTAAAGAAAAGTCGCTTATATCAAATATTATAAGGTGTAAACAGAGCCCCATTTCTGATATTCAACCGTCTTCACCTTTCTTTAATCTCACGTGCCCAATTATATATATTTTGTTAGTTTTCTCCAAGATAAAATATTGAAGAGTCACCTTTCCTCGGAAAATAGAAAGCTTTCTTTTCCTTTTCGTCAGAGTGCCTTTTTTTCTACTATCGTCTTTGAGGAAAGAACAGAAAAGTTTCTTTTTTAGTTCAATACTGGTAGTTTAAATGTAGTTTTTAAATACGGTACATGTATACGTTTTTCTCGTTAATCATTTATGTTTTTGATGATAAAAACACCAAAACAGCAACTTTGAATCATTATATACTTTAACATATATTCTTGCAATTTCCGCTCGTTATTTAGTAGGCTCATGTTTAGTCGGGTGATCTATTTTATATCCAGATTCTGGATTACAGGACATTTAGATTGGATCGGATTAAAATATGAACATTATTCGGTTCAATTTAAATCTTGCGATTTATCAAGTTCTTTCCTCATATCAAAAAAAAATTTAGTGAACACTTTCATCTGAAAAATTTTATTTAGACTTAATCGAATGAAGACCATTTTAAGGTGTATTTCATTACTTTTGGGAATTATTCACTTGACAGATTAGGATGCTTAATAATCAGTTATAAACTTTTTTCAACCGTTTCAATTTGAATTAATAAAATTTTGTATTAGAGACCTAGGCTGAACAAAGTTAAATTTTAGATATTGAAGTCTCAGCCCGATAACGTTAAAATTTAAAGCAATTTAAATCTTTTATTCACATTTGCATTGGAGTTTTTTATGTCATGTTAAAAATTTGCATTCATATATGTTACTTTTTATGGTAAACTATTTATCTATATTAAGGGGGTACCTCTTGTGAATTGAGTCTCAAACAGAAAATGTTCCCAATCTTATTTTTTTTCCTAAATATGGACAATTAAAAATGAGCTGGTGGTATTTTAAACAAACCACTCCGTCAAGAAAGTACTTTTTGATTATTTTGAAAGTATATCGTGTTGATTTTAAGCATTTAAATCAAAACTTATGGATTAAAAGAAATTAAAAAGACAGTTTATGAAAAGAAAAAACATGGAAATCTAGGTTTCGATCGAAACAGCTCTCTGCGAACTCATTAGCTTAAAATTAATTTAGGTTAAAAATTCAAGGAGGAGTTAGCTTTTTAAGACAAATATCACTCCATTTTGAAGCTCGTAACTGATTGGCTGAGCAATCATTGATATTCAATTTGAATCCCGGATGTGAGATTGTTGTTCAAATATTAGAATTCAGTTATACAATGTGTAGTTTTCAAGATATTTCTTTCCTGAGGGGCCCCCCTCAAGAAGTTTAAGTATGTTTGAGGGAATATTTATTTATTTTTGCTTCGTAGCGGAAAGTATTAAAAACAATTTTTTTAAATCTAGAACAAAGAGTTTTGATCGCGGACAGCCTATTTCGACCCGTAATCATTTGAAAGAATATTTATAGCTTGATATGTTAAGCATCTTTCGTTAGATGTAGCTCATCGTGGTTTCAAATTGGGTGGGTTAGCAGATGATGTTGCTACAGTTTTAAGTAGTAAAAATCAACAGGCGCATCACAAAAAGGCGGAACTCGTGATATTGGTGTTTCTGCAAATGCGGTAAAAAAGGGCATTAAATCCGACCTTGAGAATGACGTCAAAGAAAAGTATGGTGAAACTCCTCCAGATGATGTTACAAGAGCTTTAGAGGTAGAAATTGATTTTAAGAGAGTAGTCGTCGCTTAATGGTGGTCAAAAAACAAATAATCTCAATTTCATATGAATATCTTTTGATGGAAATAAAGAACATTATACACAAATTGGTTAATATATACACCTATATCCTTTTCTCAACGGAAATTCATCTCAAAAACAATTACAATCTCTATAGCCCGTGTTCGAATCCCACTTATGTTGTCTGAGTGATTGTCTTGAGCATGATTATAGGCAGGGGTAGTTGATACTGGGACCGCTGAATTTGATCGATGTATAATCACTCCAGCAATCACTTAGACAACATCAGTGAGATTCGAACACGCGCTATATAGATAGTAAACGTTTTTGAGATGAATTTCCGTTGGGAAAACGATTTACATGGTCAAAAAGCACTTTGATTGTTTTCAAAAATATTCGAAATGAAATAAGTTACAATTTTCTAGACAAAAAAAAACATAAAAATATCAAAACTAAATTGTGGAAATCTAGAAAGAATTTTCTTTGTTTCTCTGCTTGAATTGAATTGATTATAATACACATCTTTCAACTAGTTTCGTTTTTTTTATGATTCTCAAGATTTAACAGAAGTAAAACTTAAAAATGAAATGTAGTCTTTTTTGAGATCAATAAATTTGCAAATTGCAAATGATACTTTTTCTCCCTAAGCAATTATAATTTCTAATAATTAGTTTATTTTTTATGTCCTATTCAAATATAAAATTACACATTTAAGAATGTGAAACATACAAAAATGAGGCCCAACTCTCAATCGACAAAAATCCTAAAAGTTTCGCCAGTCCAGCCAAAGCCAAATTTCAGTTTTTAAAAAATCGATTAAAAAAACGAAGCTTTTTTCACTTTCACTTGCACTGACCATGTTATTTTTAAATGGGTTTTTTTTAATAGCATAGTTTAACTGCAAACTAAACTGATTATCAGAAATTCCCAGTTTTAAGGAAAAAATTAATTCTTATTCGAAATTTGCAAATTTCTAGATCTTCAAAAAGTCTTCATCATATTTCTAAGTTTATTTCTGTTCCATCTTAAAAAAGATAATGAATCGAAACAAGTAGAAAAATGTAGTATTATTACAATCTGGAAAGAAGATACATTTTTATTTAGACTTCCAAAATAGACTCAAACTGCGTTTTTTTGACACGGGCGCCAAATCCGAGTGTTCAAGTCTAGTCGGTCTACGCAGGCTTTGCGCGGTTGATGTGAACCTTGAATAATTGTTATAACTTAAAAAGTCACAGAGGAGATACTAGTATATTTTAAGAAATAATGATAACCTTTTTAAAGCTTGGGTTTGATTAGACTAGCCATCTGTGGCCTTCAAATTTTCTAGAGGTGCAAGATTATTGACCAGATATATGGGTGTAAAAATTATTTGATCAAGCAACTCGTACTATTTAGCAATTTGCTATTTATATCAAATTTTCAGCCTTTAGGCAAGGTTTTCGATGACCTGATTTTTATTATAGGCTCAAAAACAAGTTGTGGATTCGAAAAATAATGTAGATACTCTGATAGATCTGAAAGCAAGTCCCGAAAAAGTGAAGGAGGAAGCAAAAAAAAACAAGCAAAACAAACCTGACGACAAACCGAAAGAAGACGAAGAAAATGAAATAACAGCAGAGGACGTATCTTTAGGTGACAAATTGCTTTTAAAGGGAAGTGATCAAGGCTATACTTAGATATTCTTTAATTTATTTAGCGAAAACTATGAAAAATAAAAAATGTTTTAAAGCTTACTTATAACGACTCACCTTCTCCAGGCCATTTGTACATTTAGATTTTGTTGCCATAAATCTGATCAATGTTTAACTGCCGTTAACTGATCGTTAGCTGTCTGAAATCAATAAAAATCAATTTTTCGAATTTTATCTTACAGCTCTAGAATTTAACTGTTGAGTCAAAAATAAATAAGAAATCGTAGTTTTTCATAATAAACAGATTTTTTTAAAAAAATTTTAAGTCGCAAAGTTCTTATTTTTAATATGATAATGGACAATTAAGGCCTTTAACAATAAGGAGCAAGATCATTTAAAGATGAACTTAGGACCATTTGAAAATGAAATTTGATCTCCAAATTGCATGGATTTTTCAATGTGTTAACCCCTTCCACACAAAACAATTGAAATTCCCCTCACACCCTAAACGCCATTCGGGGACGCCACTTTGGGCGGTTATTGCGGAGATAATAAAGACGATAGAATATTCATCATTTTTTATGACTCGAGATCAAGGATAGACTTAAATTGGAGACTAAAATTTTTTTTTAAATTTCAATTTTGTGTGCTCGATAAATGCAAGACAAAATAAAGATTGAGTTTCAGGTACTTCATCGGAAAACCATACATTTTTCAAAATCACATATGAATTACAAAATATTTAATAG
>SCLH01001093.1:226403-245783 GCA_004367855.1 Oikopleura vanhoeffeni | reverse complement strand
AAATTGAATAAAAATAGTTTTGGACTTGAACTTTGAAAGCTTATTACGGTAAATTGGCGCAAAAAGTAAAAATTATTTTCAATTTATCGAGATCAAGGTCAGACATACATTTTCAACGTTAAATCTTTTCAAACACTTCTTTTCAAAAAACGATTTTTTCCAGAGTGAGATGAAAATTATAAATAGATAACTTATATCTTGGCTTTCTGAATATGTTCTCTGATTTAAAATATTTCTATCCATCAGCCTACAACATGATTTTTTTTCTTTGCCAAAAAAGAACATTACGAAAATCGTAAAAACCTATTTTTGAGGATAAAAATAGATTTATTTGATCAAGATGTTCAGCCACTAAAAAGAGGACAATCTCTCGGCCCGCTGTACGCTTGATTACTTGGCATGATATTGTGTTAATCAAGGTTCAGCTGTGCTCTTTGTCGCTTCGCATCGAATTGTAACTAAAAATCAAAGTGGTGTATTTCAAAACATAATTATTCGCATAATTGCGTGTTTTTAATTTTTTGAGTTATCAGAGAAATCACTTGAGAAGAAATAAAACTCTAAATAAAGACCAAAGAAAAAAAACAATAGTATCAAAAGTAGCCTCAGGTAAGTGCCTAAATATAAGTCTCCTCAGAATTTTGATTTTATGTGTCGTATTCACGCTAGAATTTTTTAACGAAAATTAGGCAAAAATCCTAGAAAAAGTAGGAAAAAATATCTTTTGAATTGCTAGTCGTATCAAATTTTTAAAACCATTACTCGAAATAGAATTGCGAACTCTATGACACATTGGAATTAATACTCTGTGAATTTATTATTTTTATCTCGTTTTGAGGATTTTAAAAATCTCGCGTCCCCAAATAGCGTTTGGGTGTGAGGGAGTTAACTAGTCAAAAAATTGTATTTTTTAACTTGAAAGGGCTATCAATCACGGTTTTAAAATTTGCCATGACCACCCCCTAAAGAAACAAGAAAGTGCAAAAAGAATGAAAGAAGATTCTGATGAATTGGCTGGAGTTTCAGAAACCTCGGAAATACCGGAAAATTTTGAGCTAAATGATGCTGGACAAGTTGTTGATACAGCAGGAATTCAAGCAGCTCCAAAACCCGTCAGAACAGAATTGGCTGATGAATGGTTGACGAGTCAACAGGAAGCAAATCATGCGATGCTTGAAAAAAATGCGGCAAATACATTTGAAAAAGCGACCGAAATGCAGGCGACAATAGGTTATTTTTTCGAAAACTATCGTTTCTATAAGGATGTTGTAGGGTCTCCAACTTATCCATTGATACATGAAATAACGTAATATTTATATTTTACTGAGTTCACCAAAAAAAGTTTATTCTTAACAATGATGGTTAAAAAAAACCCCGGGAAAGTCTAAATTCAAATCGCGTATTTTTTTTCAATTGAACTCAGGACCGACACTAGTCAAAATTAAACAAAAGTATCAATGTCGATTATGAGGTAACCTCATTGACGTTATCTGATTTTTCATGAACTGATAAAAAACTGTTTGAAAGTTTAATGATCAATAATAGAAATTGATGCCATTACATTCAGGGTGTCCGAGATCTCAAAACTTTTTTTCTTATTAATTTTTGTAACAATTTTGACTATTTTAGATGTCAAACTGATTAAATGCATGTTTTTGGAGAAATTTGGTATTTTTAATGAAATTTCAAAGCTAAAATATTTGAATAACTACATAATATTTGTGGCTAGGATCAGTGAATAACGGCAAAGATTTTGACAGCATTTAATTTTGCTGCTGATTCGTTCGTTTCAAAAAATAAGAATACCAGAAAAGTTTTAAATAATTTTAATCAATTTTTCAAATCGTCGCTGCCAAATTATTCGATGTTGTTCATAAATGGTTTACGAAATGCCCTAATATCTTAAATGTAACATCCCTCGGACAGCCTTATAACATTGCATCTGAGACTAAAATAAATATAAATTTAAAGATGCTCGGAACGATCTGTTTAAACAAACGTCTCAAAATAATATCAAAAAATTAAATGAACAAATGGGAGTTTTTATGGGAAGATTAAAAGAGGAATTTACGCCGATCGAAATGAATTTAGTCGCTGGAAAAGGATCCGATTTGAATGGAAACTTGATTGAACCAAGTAGCTTCGAAATCAGTATGAATGAAATTGCAGACGAAGAAGATGTTTGGGCCACAGTGGGCGATGCATCAAGCGATAACCCAGTTTCTAATTCAGAAGGAATTCTAGATTTGTTGGTAGAAAACTGTTACAAAGGTAAACAAAGGTCTGATTTTCCGGCCATTTCCTGAATATCTTAAATCCAACCGTAGTCACTCTCAAAAGTAAAGATGAGCGTCTCCAAACTGTTAACATTTCGCTTTTTCAACTCATGCCACGTTCTCAGATAATTGTCATGAAAAACCAAGCTTAAAATAGAGACAATAGAAAATTATCCGAGTTGTTCAAATTTTGCAAGTTAATTTGCTGAAATTTTTCTAAAAATTTATCTGAATTTTTTAAGAATTTATTCGAATTTTTTCTGAAATTATACTTGAGAATTTTAATTTAGGATTTTTCGATCTAAACTGATTCAAATTTACATTATAAACTGTTGAATGGTCTGTATTTTAGGATAAAAATTAACAAAATTTGATTAGGTTGCATTTTATTTTAAATTGCAATTCAAACTAGAAACAACATGGATTGCTTCGCAAAATTCACTCAGAATTTTTCATATTTGAATAAATTTAACCATAAAATCATTCGACAAAACTTAAGGATTACTTATTTTGAGCAGAGTGTTCAAAATCATAACACATGCCATAAAAATATCTATAATATATTGTTAACAATTTCGTTTTGAATATTTATCAACATTTCGACTTAATTCCGTTATTTAAATAAATTGGAACGAATAATAAATTTTTTAATAAAGTTTAATTTTTTGGCAAACAACTCTTCTTATAGCCCTCACTCAATTTTGACTAGGTATGCAATCTGGAAGTAGTGAAGTTGTTTCAAAGGCGTGTGCTACTGCTGATCTTCTGACCTATAGATGTGGATTACCTGTTGATGCAGCTTCATATATTGGAGTTACGTTTGATATCAGTGAAGGATATAACAGTCAAGGATTCAGAGGAAAATTAGTAAAACATTGGTGCAGAGAACAAAATAAATACAAGGTAATTAGCTCAATAAAAAAACATAAAAATTATCTTGAGCCAATCACGAGTCTGTTTTGTTTCCAATCTCGATCCTAAGTCGACTTTGACATAAAAATATCACCAACGATGGGTCATTTTGAACCAGCAAGACGCTAGAGTGTGAAATTTGTTTTGTTTTTTTACACCCCACGTAACCAAAATATATTATAAATTCTAAATGAATAACGCTTTATAAGATGATAGTATAAAATTTTCAAAGGATATCTACAGTATTGTACAAATTTTGCGTCTGTTAAAATTGTGTTTGAAATTAATGGTTCAATTAGCGCTTAACCTCAAAAAACGGCGGTTTTTGAATATATACATAAAAAACTTCTGAATCTAAGAACATAAGTTTTACCTCCCACACTCTAGTTGCGACCAAAGATGAATTATTTTCGATCAACTGAAAGGTGTAAAATTTTCAATACATGTTTATTTAGAATCAGTTTGATGTACCTGATGGAATGCATATTCAAGGTGTCTATGAGACCAAAGTTTCAACGGAAACGTTCAATTCCGTTGATCAGTATATTGGTGCTAAGACCGAATTTTCAAATGCACAAACTGGGAGCAGTTCTTTTCGTGCAACAAGTTACGGAATGTCATATGAATATTTTATTCAAGTAGAATTTAGGTGGAATTTCTTTTTTATTTTACGTGGACAGTTATTGCGTATTTTTTGATCATTTTTATTTAAAAAAAATTATCAAATTTNTACTAAATTACAAATCATTTGGAGGTTATTTATGAATAATTTTCGAAATTTAAGTAATATATTTTTCAAAAAACAACACTTCTTAAAAATATCTATTAAAAGTTTTAAAAAAGTACCGGTTATTATTAATTTAACGCAAATATTTATTCACTATATTTCCAACATCTTTTTTTCAACGTTTAGTAAGCACATATATTATAGAGAAAAAGTGTAATCGAAAAAATCATAAATTTGCGAATAATTACCGGTTATGTAATAACAGGTACTTCTACAGTTTTCTTGTAGTTTAATATTTTTGACCCACTTTTTTGACTTTGAAAATTTAAAAATTTCAAATTTTTATTTTTATCATGATTACATTTAGTTTTTAAAAGCACCAAACGAATCCTGAGTGTGACTTTTCTGAAATGATATCACGGTTAAATTTCACCGTGTTTTAACGCTAAAGAGCAACGAATTTTCGAACGTGTCGAAAGTCCGGAAATTTATTGCTTCAAAAAACTAGATGTTATCATGGTAAAAATAAAAATTTGGGATTTTTAAATTTTCAAAGTCAAAAAAGTGGGTCAAAAATATCAAACTACGAGAGAACTGTAGAAGTACCTGTTATTTTGACATAACCGGTAATTATTCGTAAATTTATGATTTTTTTTTATTACACTTTTTCTCTATAATATTTGTATTTTCCCGATTTTTGAAAATTGTGAAAAACATTTTCAAAATGATATTATTTTCTGAGTTTTGACAAGTTAAAGCCAGGTTTTTCAAAATGTGATTCTTGCCTAAGAGATCAATTGGATTCTGCAAAAACAGCAACCTCTAGTTCGAGTAGTTCAATGAGTATGTCACTGCCCGGTGCCGGTGGTGGTGCTGCTTCAACTTCCAATTCAAGAGCCTCATCAAAACGAAATGCGAAACTATCTCTGACGAATACAAAAAATCAGCGAAAAAGCGCCACTTTAAACGAAAACCTCACAAAAAATACAACAAAAACTACGAAAATGGTTGGGGAAATGTCAATAAGTGTTATTCGGTAATTATTGCACTGTTAAAAATCTACGCTGTTTCGAGAATGGCGGTTAGATTATTTTTTTTGGAAATATATTTGCAATTTATTTGAAATTTTAATATGAAAGTTTTTAAGGTATGAAATGTTTCTTCGAGAAGTGAAGCCAAATTACATTCATGAAGATTTTCTAGATTGCTTTATGATGCTACCAACTTCATTTTTCTCACCAAAAGTAAGTCAAAATCAATACATAAATTTTCTTCCAAATATGCAAACATTCGGATTTCTCGTCGGGAGTGAAAAAATGGGAGATTCGCTTCAGAACATTAGACAATAACATTGACGCCCACGAAATACTCATATCTGGTGTAACAAAATCAAAATAATTTGGGCTCTTGACTCACACATGACTTATTGCATGAGCTGTTATTTCTACGTCTTTGAGAAACATTTTTTTTTTCAATTTTTTCTCATTATTGCGTTCTGTCAAAATTTTATAATAGAGAAAATTTGGTTTTCGCCAAAATTTGTTTTTTGTCAACATTTTGAAATAACCTTCGGAAATAATTATTTCACTATAATTTGAAATTTTGAAAAAAAACCATAAAGAAAGAATCTCGACGAAACATTATTCTAACAAGGGATCGGCAAAAAGCTGGGCCACTTTTTTCGACCCACATGTGGCCCAGCGCCTGGGCCAAAAAATCCTTGACCCGGCCCAGGCGGAATTTTTCAGTTTGCCGATCCCTGATTCTAACGACAAAATATTTTGACCAAAAAAAATCTGACGAAAATGTATTGCATCTAAAAAATGTTTCCCAAATTGTATACAAACTTCCAGTAAAATCATAAATTATAGGCTCCAGCAAAATTTCAAGATTTCATTCAACGCTACGGTACTCATTACGTTAAAGCTGCTAAGTTTGGTGGTCAATTGAAAGTAATAAAAACACAAGAAATCAATGATACCTCAGACATTTCTGATTTTCGCTCGGAAATGCAATCACAAGTTAATAAAATTGTGGGCACGGCGACTGCTCAAGAAAGATCAGCTTCTGCTCAGGCTGTCTCTTCAAAATCATTTTCTGGAAGTGGTCAAAGTGGCGGGTTTAGTGTGGGTGGTGGCGCGTCTAGTTCAGAGTCGGAATCACACTCGGATGAACAAGGATAGTTCACAATTTGATTTTAGACATTCTGATTTGTTGAAACATTTGTATTCCAGTATTCAGGTTTAAAAAACCATAAAAAATTAAATTTTTCAGTAGGTTTCTAGTTTTGAGTAAATTTTTTAAACGATTGACATTGAAATTATAATGAGATTACTTTAGGAACGCACGAGCCTGACTTGTGGTTTTTGCACAGAAAAAGGTCACATCAAGATTTTTTTAAATCCTATTTTGACAAAAATCTTGATATTTTCAATATAGTTTTTTCCTAATCTTTTCAATAAATTATTTAGATTGGTATCTTCTAATTTTTTAAAATACCAATTAGTCTGGTTTAAGCAACGACGGATTACTCCTATTATAAATAGCAACCTTATCCAGGGGGCGATATCGCCGGCCCAATATCGCCGAAAAAAACCTACGCAATTTCATGCTTTTTAGGCCCAACTGTAAAGTTTACAGTGTAAACAGATTTTGAAAATTACAACTTTCGAATAAAATTAAATAAGAGAACAAATGAGATTGAATTCAAATTTAGTTTTTAAAGTAAAAATTTTCGCTAAATTCTTTTTTTTTTATGCTACGATAAGATTTTTTTTCTAGTTAATTGTTTTGAAAATAAATTTTCCGGAGTTTGAAGTTCAAATTTCGAATCCTATGATTAGAGAGAACTTAAATCTAGAGTAAACATAGAAAAAATAAATCAATAGCTTTACGGAGTGAAAAAAATATAAATTATACGAAAAAATTTTTTTTGCCATTAGGTGGTCAAATAATTTTATTTTGAAATTTACTTTTTCACTTAAAATTAGAGTTTTTGAAATCAAATATAAATTATGGTTAATTTTCATCACCGGGAACTTTTTCAAAACGCAAAGTTGATATTACTAAAAAAACATAAAGTTGAAAAATTTTTTGGCAAAGAATTTTTTTGAAAATTTTTCGAAAATTTTCCGTTCTGCTTTCTGATTGGTCGAAATCGAAATTGATAATTAGCTTCATTTGACATATGGAAATTGTTCTTTGATGAATTTCCAATCAAGCTTCATAATATGAAATTGTGAAATTCGTGCTCAAAAAATGTTTTTTTGACCATTGAAAGCCAGAAAAATGCCCAAAATTTGAATAAAAATGAAATAAAACAAATTTGAGGGGTTACTTAACCTGGATACTTTCATAGAAGACGTAAAAAAACAGTTTGAGTGATAAAAAAATATTTTTTTTTTTATTTTCGGGTCTGAACCGAAACAATTTTCATAATCGCAAATTCGATAATCGATTTTTTGACTTTTGCCTTACAAAAATGAAGTAAATAATTATCTAGAGCTATATTTGTCGTTATTTATTTATATATGCTTAATTTTAAAAATTCNATAGAACTCTCACTTCCAGAAAAACTTTTTCACAGACACTACCCCCTTAAGCAACGACGGATTACTCCTATTATAAATAGCAACCTTATCCAGGGGGCGATATCGCCGGCCCAATATCGCCGAAAGAAACCTACGCAATTTCATGCTTTTTAGGCCCAACTGTAAAGTTTACAGTGTAAACAGATTTGGAAAATTACAATTTTCGAATGAAATTAAATAAGAGAACAAATGAGATTGAATTCAAATTTAGTTTTTAAAGTAAAAATTTTCGCTAAATTCAGTTTTTTTTTATTCTACGATAAGAGTTTTTTCTAGTAAATTGTTTTGAAAATAAATTTTCCGGGGTTTGAAGTTCAAACTTCGAATCCTATGATTAGAGAGAACTTAAATCTAGAGTAAACATAGAAAAAATAAATCAATAGCTTTACGGGGTGAAAAAAATATGAATTATACGAAAAAAAAATTTTTGCCATCAGGTGGTCAAATAATTTTATTTTGAAATTTACTTTTTCGCTTAAAATTAGAGTTTTTGAAATCAAATATAAATTATGGTTAATTTTCATCACCGGGAACTTTTTCAAAACGCAAAGTTGATATTACTAAAAAAAATAAAGTTGAAAAATTGCGTGAATTTACTTAAAGTATAAGTCATAAATGATTTTGATCGTAAATTACCTGAATTTTCCGATGAAATTAAAACTTAATTATAGCAGGACCTAGCACATTTTCAAATCTTCATTTTAAACATTAAAACCTGAAAATTTTTCCCGTTAAAATTTTCGTTTTCCACAATTAACTTAGTTTGAAAATTCTACCTTCAAAGTTTGTTAATGTCTTTAGTTAAAACCTCTGGTTTAAAATTCGAAAATTCCACTATGCCGCATAGTCTATGCGCAACTTTCCTATGATAAAACTACTATTATTATAAAGCTGAAGTTATCATCTAACTGTTAGCTTATCAGAACGATGCTTTGAATGTTTAAAAATTATTGTGATAATGCCAAATGTTTAACCTTTGACAAATTTCACGTTCTCTTCAAGTTTTCATAATTATCTTAATTTCCGGCTTTCTTAATTTCAATTTATTCAGAATAAATTATTCTCTAAAATAACATTCTTTACATTCTGAGTTGTTTTGAATTTATTTGATTTCTGCCTCAATTATTTCTCAAAAACATTTCACTCGCAGTCTAGAAAACTATAATGAACGCGAATCGCGTCACGCAATCAGAAAAAAAAATCCAAATACAAAATTCTACGAAATAATCGATGGGGATAGGCTGACAAAATTATTATAGGTAACTAATTGTCCATTAATACAAATTTTGAAACTATAAAAAGGTGCATCAAGCAGTTCTGGATCGGCCGAAACCACTCAAAAGCAAGAAGGAAGTAGAACTGTATCAACGCAAAAAAAGAAATCCGTCATGGATTCTCAAGTTGTAGAAGTATCAGGAGGATCACATAAAATAGCTACGGCTATCACGGATTTGTACTCTTTAAGTCATGGGTCGTCACAATTAAATCGGATCGATTGGATCGAACCGGGAAAACCAATCCAATTCGTTTTTTCCTTACTATCAGATTCATTTTTAACGAGGCCGCGAACTAAGGAGCTACAAATAAATGGTCTTTTGATGTTATTAAAAATATAATTTTAAAAAAAATTTTGATAGTGAAGTTAACTTTTCGACAATTTATTTCGATACAATAAATTTAATGGTCTCAAATTTTTTTTATTTACAAATCAAAAAATAAGAGGTATTTATAATAACCTGAAACTTAACAAAAATAACCTAAGTTTTCTTAAATTTATAGTGGTGGCGCTAAAAAGCAAATAAATAAATTAATAACTGTGAGTTTCAAGAAGCGTCGAAACAAAAAGTGAATTGTCGACACTTGAGCTGATTTGAGGCCAGAATTAAAGCATATTGTATGATAGCATAAATTCAAATCACCTCAAGTCTCGACGCCTATTCGAAAATCAAGCGTTAAATTTTCAAAAGTATCAAAAGCGACGTAGGCAGCTTAAATTAATAATTTGAGCATTTTCAAATGTTCCAACCCCTACTCTTAGCTTTCGATCATCGTTGGTCCAATGGCTTAGAAGTATACCTTTGTATCCAAAACCCTTTGATTTCATATTCGAACCAATCAGTAAACTTTTAAACCACTTGGTTGATGATATGATACCAGAAGATATGTATGAAACATGTCTGGTCAAAAAAGAAGATTATTTTGTCATGACAAGAAAACAAAAAATATCCTGCCAAACAAATTTTGCAAAAACTTCAGCTTACTGTAAACAGGTCAGCAATTAATAAGTGGTTGAAGTGTAATTGGTCAAAAAAAAACTTCGTGGCCATCAAGTTTTTTTTCAAAATCGAAAGATATTGTATTTTTTCAAAGTTCGTAAAATATGACTTTTTTTTATTTCCAAAGTCGTTAGATTAAGTTTTTTCTTTCAAAATGCATAAGATGATCTTTTTTCAAAAGTGCTAAGATACGAGTTTGACAGAAAAATAACGATAATTTTGTTTCTATAAATCAAAGATTAATTTGTTTAAAAAACAGTAACATAGAGTTTTTTCACAAATCGTTAGATAAAGTTTTTTTTAAATCGTAATATAACTTTTTTCTTCTAAAATCTAAAACTGAATCATTTCAGTCAATTATCGCAAGAGAATTTTACTTTAAATCGTAAAATATTTTTTAATCGTTAGATAAGTTGTTTTCGAACATCGTTAGATAATTTTAAAATGTTTATTACTTGACTAGTTTCGGTTTTGGACCATTTTTCAAAAGTGAGTATTTTACAGATAAAAATAAGTAGACTTGAAAACTAGTAAATCTAGAGTGTCTGCAGAAATTTCAAATGGGCGGGGGAAATTTTTTTTAGACCCGCCCATTTGGAAAAAAGCGCGAAGAAATTTTCATCTTTTTGAACGTTCAAACTGGAGCGCTTAGTTTTTATAAAATATTTCTCTGTATGACTTGAAGTCATTGACTTCGTTCAAAAATATTTTTAAAGTTTCTTGTTAAAAGTTTTTTGTGATTTGAAATTTCTGCAGACACTACACCTGAATTCTGGTTCAAGTCTACTTATTTTATCTGTAAAATACTTACTTTTGAAAAATGGTGCAAAAACCAAAACTAGTCAAGTAATAAACATTTTAAATATTGTTACAAGTTATAACGTAAGATAATTTTTATTTCGAAAATCGTACTTCAAAAATCGTACTTCAAAACGTACCATATTTTTGTCGAAAATCGTAAATAATTTATTTTTTAAATCGATAAATGAGGTTTTTGATAAAAATAGTAAGAAATTTCTCTAAAATCCTGACCCTAAATTCAGACGTGCACAAATGCAACTGTGGAGCTGAATGTGAAGTAACCTCTCCAAGACTTTGGACTGCACTGAAGTCGTAGAGAAAAAAGAAAAAATTCAACGCAAAATCAATCGTTAGATACTGCGTAACTTTATATAAGAAGGTTTCTATTCCCCTAAAGTTTTGTCACTATACCCGTCTCTGCTCCTGGTTGTACAACAGAATATAGTTAGGGTTCGAATCGGTGAAATTACATTATATTGAATAAGATTTTGTGACCGAAAACATAAATCTTTGATCCAAATTTAAAAAAAATTAAAATATAAAATCATTCTGGAGAATTTCTCGGAAATTTTTGGATACAATCCATTAGAAGGCACCGACGTTAAAACGCGAAAGATTCGTCATAAATTCCTATCATATTTAAGGGAAAGCCAATCAGAGAGCGCCAATTATTTCTGCTAGAAGTGGTATCTTTGAGTGGATTATTGAGACTAAAAATTTTAAACTTGCCGGAAGTTAGATATTATTTGAATAATTATTGAAAATTTAGCGAAAAATATTTTTTCGTTCAATTCAAAATTTTTAATATCCTATTAAACTAATATTTTAGTCCCTAAAATATTCAAATTTTTTTTTTAAAAAATTTCCAAATTTGTTTGTTTTCAAATTTCTGAAAAAAAATTTTCGAAGTGAATTCTTTAATATCGGCACAGTCCGTCGACATCGCAAGACAATGTTAAGTTATACAATAGAAAAAAACTTTTCGACCACTAGATGCTGAAAATTGTATTTGAAGTTAAAATGTTCTTCAGGACTGATTTGAATTATAAAGTGATTTCAAATTCATACCGTTTTAACTGTCGCCATGATTTCTTCGGTCTGAACCCTAAATACAGAATTTCGAACTCTTTGATGATTTTGATAAAGATTTTGGAGAATCAGATGAAGTTGATTGGAACATTTGCGGATTTTCAAATATACAACTCCAGTTTAACATGAAAAACTTTTTTTTCTCGAAAACTGTTTCAATTGGACCTAACAGTATATTTGTGATTGTCTATGATAATCGAGATAGAAGGTGGTACAACGAAAGAGAAACCGGAAGATCCAAACCTGAAAAGGATAAATAATCTCAAATTTAATATCTCAAATTTTAAAAAAAAATCTCTATCGAAAAATCTATTAAAAATCTCAAATTTAATAATTAGAGACCGATTGTATTAACCTGTCACGTCTCCAAATTTCGTCCCAAAGGACAAATTTTTCAGATTTTGCTTATTTTTTGGCTGTGACTTTATTCCGACCTATTTCATTGATACCAACACGTGATATCAAATTCAACAATTAATTCTGGTTACACAGGGTTAAAAAAGTTACAATTGGCAAGATTTTATCCTTATTTCACTTTATTCAACCTTTTTATCACGACAACCAGTTGCTTTCAAAATATACCAATATTGGTTTTAGTGTGAAAACGAGGCAGGCTAGACAGGGATCAGCAAAATTGAATCGTATCGTAATTTTTGGGATCGGATTGTATCGAATCGGTTTTTACGATACGAACGATCATTTTATTTTTACCCTCTCTCGATACCACACGATCAGTTTAATTTTTGAAACGCCGATCCCTGGGCTAGACTGTATATGGAAATTGGAAAGCTTAAAATTTGAAAAAAACGGAAGAATTTTGATAGTAAAAGCTGAAATTCTTATTGGTCGAAAGATATTAAAAATAATAAGATTTCATTTCATGGAAATTAATTTAAATTAACAAAAATCCGAAATTCGGACGAGTTGAAATTTAATTTAAAAAATAGGAGATTCTGATTGGTTGAAAGTCAATTATAATTTGATAAAATTGCGATTCTAATTGGTCGAAAAAAATTTCAAAATTAAATTAATTCTATATTCTTTATAGTCGAAATTTGATAAAAAAAACGAAGATTTAAAATTGGTCGAAAATAAATTAAAAAAAATCTCAAGATTCATATTAATGATACCACATTTTTCTACTAGTTTCGATTTATTATCATTCTCAAGATAAAACAGAAGATTCTAATCAGTCGAAAATTAACTTGAAAAAAGCGGGATTCTGATTGATCGAAATTTCATTGTGAAATGGGGCTTAGTCAAAATAATATTTTTTTCGAAATTCCCTCAACCGAATTTTTAATAAGATCTACAAATGTATCCAAAAATGTATACAAACAGTCTCGTAAACGGATGCATCCGTAACCGGATTTTCGATCCTCATCTTTATTTCTCTATCTTTTGCTTAAACTACGCTTAAAAGTATGAAACCCAACCCCTTTACAAGCAGGAACAAAAGTATCCAAGTAAAAGTAATATATCCTATATCACATTTTTGTTAATACCCGGCCCTGATTAGGAAACGTAGTGTGTTTTTAAGTAGTAGGGCGGGATATTAACACAAGTGTGAATAGGGGATATACATTAAAACGAAATTTCGAAAATCTTTCCATGTGTTTTTATTTTGATTCTGACGTTTTGTTCTTTGTTACAATTTCAAAAAAATGCTAGTTTTATTAACGAGTATAAACTCGAAAAATATTTATAATTTATCTAACTTAAAGTGAAGCATCTGAAGTTGTTTCATTTTCTGAGCTTATGAGTGTGGAAACGAGAGTGCTTGGAAAATTCAAGTTGATCCAATGCCGATTTTAGATGGAGACGATGAATTATTATGATGCGGTTAAGCATGGGACTTTATATAGGAAAAGTTATGCACTTGAATTTCTAAAATGAACTTTTTATTTTAAGAGTCATTTTTACCTGAAAAGTTGGTGCTTAATGTTTTTTTCCACAGTCGAGCAAAAATTAAATTCATGTTTTTTCAAAAAAAATAGCATGCCTTAGATGTTTTTTCATTTTGAAATTTTGCGGTCCTTCTTGATTTTGATTGGTTGAAGTTTCAAACCGATGAAAGGTTTTTATTTTTGCTTTGCTTTCATTGTGTTGTATCGATGATGTGGAATATAAATATTTTATCATTTGCTTATTATCAAGTTTTGTCTTATCTCATGATGGGATTCTCATCAGATGAAAATGGCCAAAATCTAAAAGGGGGAAGTAAAGGCAGTTCATCTTCTGAACTCGTAGTACTGTCAAAAATTGAAAATTTTAAGTGTCTAAAATGAGAAAATGGTTTTTGCTGTTGGCGCGAGAAGGGTTAATAATTTAACCATAATTATAATCCGGTTTCAGAAACATAATAGTTGCAAATCGTGTTGATACGATGACCTTGATTCAACAAAAAAATTCGAAATGTGACCTGAGAGTTAAGATCTGAAATAGAAAATCTGAACACTAACAGTTTTTTCAAAATTGCCATAAAAATGTTCAGTTTATAAAAATGGATTCGTTATACATGAAAAAAAATACGGCTTTCAGTGGAAAAATGGCCAAAAACGGCATTTAGTTATTTTTTGAAGCACTTTTGGGTGAAAATTGAAAAAACTATCAGTTTTTGTTTTGAGAATATCTTTTCGAACGGACTCCACTCAAAAACGTTAACTATCTCTATAGGCGTGTTCAAATCACTGAGTTGTCTGAGTGATTGTCTTGAGTATGATTGTAGGGTGTTGATAATGGGACCGCTAAATTTTATCGGTGTGTAATCACTCAAGCAATTACTAAGACAATCACCCAGACAACTCAGTCGGATTCGAACACGCGCTTTAGATAGTAAACGTTTTTAAGATGGAATTTCGTTGGAAAAAGGATATACATGTTCTGTGAAAAAATCTAATTATTTGAAATAAGGTGAAAAAAATATAACTCTTAAAAAAATTTTGCGCGCGGTTAAGTTAATTTACCGGTTGGTCGAATGCTTTTAAAAAATCTTTTGGAGATTACGAACTATCATTCTTGAAATTTAATACGATTGTTAAGAAGGGATAAAAAGTTATGAGCCTTCAAAAGCCTTTTCAGGCTATAGAACCCTTTAGTTAGTTCTTAAGGGCTCGGTGCATTTTGGCAGATTTGCACTTTTTCATTTTTTTTGTCTTCATGAGAAACTTTTTGCCACTTCATAATTTTGGAATAAAGTATTTCAAACGTAAGTTGCAACTTTTGAGCTCACTTTGTATAATCTGTTTTTTTTCAGATCGATATTTTTTACTTATAATCGTCTTTTTAGAAAACACTCAAAAACGCGCGTTTGCTACTTTAGGTGTCTAAATTAAATTAATTTGTTTTTTTATAAATTAGAAACTTCAAAAAATGGTCTCGACAACCATCGAAAATGTATATCCTATTACGAGAAGGTAGATCAAATTGCCTAGGTAAAAATACAAACAATTGTGTGTTCAATTCAGGGATTTGATTGGTTGGTTGGCCTCGCTCTCACCTCGTTTGTATGTGTTTGTATTTTTACCTTGTAATTTTTACTGTAATTGGTTTGTATATTTTTCTTAGGCGTTTTGATTACCTTCCTCGTAATAGGATATAATCTTAAGTTCATATGATTTTCTACGTCGAATCGAAAATTAAAATTCCTAAAAAGACGAAAAACGAAATTTAGCACACTCGAAAAATATATTATTTCATGAGTTAAATTTTTAAATTTTACGTGGTGAATGGATCGGCTTACCAATTGGGCAAGTCTCGTGAAATATTTTTTTTAATTTTTATTTAAGTATATTCGCGCAAACCGTATTTTCATTCAAAAAAGTATGATTCAGAGTATAAACAGAGCGGAGAACACAACGGGGACATATTTGATAAAAATGAAAGCATTTTCAATATTTTTAGCTGATAATTCCAGAAAAATAAGTTGAAAATTTTGAACATGAAATGGAAAATAATTCAAAATTTTTCGACAAAATTTGACAAAACATGTAAAAATATAATATATAATTTAAGAGCGCTCGAAACATGTATAAGATAAACTAAAAAAAGTTAAAGTGGGCATTAAAAGTGTTTTTGCAACGAAATTTTGACGAAAAACATTTTAAAATTTTTCAGCTTAAAATGTGGAAAATTTTCATATACCCAAAAATCGAAAAAGTAAATTATTTAGCTTAGATTTAATTTCAAAAAATACGCGTTAATTTTTCGAAAGCAACTTACTATTTTTGACTGATGATTTGAAAATTAATTGTTTTATTTTAATAAATATTCAATCTGAAAATAGCGCTAGTTTGCCAACATTTATTATATTTGCGACAAAAATTAAGAACTTATGATTTCGCCAGTGGATTTTCTGAATTTACAAATAATTATTATAAGCTTGACAATAAATTATCAAAACGTTGCTTAAGGGGTTGTATAGGCAGTCCATATCTATTGCACTGGAAGTGCTGTCACTTAATTTTACGATTCTGATCTCAACGTGGCCTGTTTAGTTATATGAATTTGAAAATTGTGAAAAAAAAATGCAATTTTCCAAAAAAATATTGAAATTTTTTCTATGTGTCTAAAATGAGAAAATGTTTCTTGCTCTTGCGCGAGAATAATTGACCATGGTTTTATAATTGTTTCCAGAAAGGATAGTTGCGAATTTTTTGATTTTACAAAAATTGATACGATGACTTGAGCTCAAATAATATTTTCAAACTGTGATCCTGGGTTAAGGCCAGAAATTGGACGATCAGACACTAAATTTTATTCTTTTGTCTCGAAAATGTTCTATTCTGAATGAAAATGAATTTTAAATACAACAAAAAAAATAACGACTTAAGTGGCAAATGGCCAAAACAACAGTTTCGTTTATTTTGAAGCGCTTTTAGGGTGAAAATGAGAATAAAGACAATATCTTTTTTTGGTATAAAAATATAAATCTCTGTGAAAAAATCAACTGTTTCAAAATAAGACGAAAAAAATACGACTTTTAAAAATAAATTTTGCTCGGCGTCAACTCAATTTACCGGTTGGTCGAACTTGCTATGATGAAATTTGGAAATAATATAGTTCTAGAGATAAAAACTTAATATTCCGAAAGTTTTTATCAGATTGCCATAAAAGAATAAAAAGATATGAGCCTTGACAAGCTTCCAGCCTAAACACCCTTAAAATAATAATAAATTTTATCTATCACGTTTCTTATTTCTCTAATTTTTATTAATATGTATTTTGTATTGATAATTGAAAATGACTCATTTCAAATTAGTCGACGTATTGCCTAGAGACAACCAAATGAAAAGTGAAATGTCATCTGTCAAAATGACCGAGGCCCTTAACTCGCCCTTTGCGAAAAAATTAATGAGAATATTCAATCAACTCGGGGGCACCGCTACAAGCTGGACAAAATCAGGATCTGATTGGCTGTCTCATAGAAATGATATGAGAAAGATTAATAGTTTGCGACAAACGTCGCTCCGCCCGAGTTGATGGTAACTAAACTTTATTTTTCTGTATATTGGAAAAGTTTATTTGTTTTGGAAGAAAATCATGTTTTTTGTATTGATTGAAAAAATCCTGAAAATAGACAGCAAATTTATATACCTATTTCTCATTTCATTACTTTTTGAAAGACGTGAATTTAAAAAATAAGGATGTGCTTTTCAATCAGCGCAGTTTGAATGCCATGAAGGCTTCGAGCGATAATGACGTCTCTGAGTTCTGGCAGATTACAGTCAAATTCTAGAAGAAATGGTGGATCTGGCAATGGTGAAATTTGGATATATCAATCAATTATTCGCGATGAAAGAAAACACTATGCCCTGTGCAATCTCGTGGTCAAATGCTCAGAGATATGAAGTCGTTGATGATGTTAAGCAATGGTTAAAGAAAAGATTTCAAATATCGCAAATAATTTGATCAAAGATTAGCTGCGTTGTTAAAGCATTTTAACCGTAAACTCATAGAGCCATAAAAGTGGCTTTCATTTTTTTGAAAAGACCGAAAGGACCGGGGAAATAAATGTTGTCTTTCTTTCATATTTGTGAACATAACCGATTTGAAATATAAAGCTATACTTAATTGAGAACGTGGCCCAGCGGTGATATATCCCGCGTAGGTTTGAGCGTCTCATAACATTCATCATAATAGCGCCATGTTAAGCTAAGCCTGTTAAGGCTAACAACGGATATAACTATTGTATGAAATTTAAAAGTGATTTCTCACATATTTTAGATTTTACAAATTTTTTATACGAATTTCGAATAAAAATTTTGGATGAAAATTTATAAAAACAGGTAGAAATTATTTAACATGACATTTTGAAACCCGAGAAACATTTGATAATTAAGTTTAAAAACAATTTTTAAAACGACTATTAAAAAGACTTATTAAAAAAAATTGAAAACATTTTATAACAATTTCTGAACGGTGAAACAAAATTAACAAAAATTAAATTGCTATTTTTTGCAGACCTTAGATTTTCCATTTAAAACACGGTAAAATATATGGTATTCTTTCCTCGAAATCGTTGAGAAAGAAAGAATTTAAATTGTTTTTGTAAATCTTGACAAAGGTGAGTAACAACACTGAGGATATTTTTTGTTATGGCAGCATCGTTTATCAGAATCAACAAGCTGGATTTATGTTCATCAGACTCAAAATAACTTGTCTTCATAAATTAGATGAGAGTGAAAAATGCAAATTTCATGATTTTTGTGATGCAACCTTATATTCAAAATTGGATATAATATTTAAAATAATTTGAATATTTTTTCAGTTTTCCCTGTTTTTCAAATATTGCAAAAAATTTTATTCACGTTCCAACTTACGTTGAAACAGGTGTTTTATAGAAAAATAAAAAGTCTACAAAATAAAGTTGGGTTTTTGGTGAATTGTCATCAGTAAAGTGTCTTTAGGGTGGTCTTCAATAATTCGGGGCCAAGAACAAATTTTATCAAGATTATTGTTATATAAAAATCTGGAATAATACAAATGTTAGTGTTTGTTCTCCTTATCATGCTGGAAAAGCACTTTTTTATCGTTTTGGAAAAGTCTTTTTATGGCACAATTAAGAAATAACGAGAAATGAATTTGGACAAAACTAGGCAAGGGGTTCTGCACGGACTATAAGCTACACTTTGAAATGCAAAGAGGAGACATTTTAAGAACCGTAAATTTAGTCAAATATATTTTTTTTGATAATACGAAGCTAAAATCCGAAAATTATTTCAAAAACACATTTCAGGGGACTGGCAAATTCGGCGGTTAATTTGAACTCATAATATTTTTGAAGCTGATAAATAGTAGAGGGAAAAGATACATTTTACAGCTTTTGGTAAATATGTTCAAAAAAGTTATATTTGGTCACACACTTTGGTACGACTTCCGCCAATTGGCCATCGAAAACCTCGATTTTACTTATTTTTGACGACATCCTCTATAGAGTCCGGTTACGGTTTTTAGTTGAGCATTTTATTTTTCTAACAACATTTATTTAATTTTCTGCATTTGCCAACTTACTAGATGCGGATGGTCATGAATGAAGATTCGGCTTGGTGCCTCCTAGACTTTCAATATATGTCATGGTTAAATTGAGAACATGGTAGAACAGCTGTATATTGTACTTATAAAAATGAATGATCTTTTATCATTGCCTCGCAACGCCCATCTATAACCGCAAGACAAAGAGTCGACAAGACATTTTGATCATGGTAACT
>SCLH01001093.1:187606-226393 GCA_004367855.1 Oikopleura vanhoeffeni | reverse complement strand
AAAAATCGTACCATATTTTTGTCGAAAATCGTAAAATAAATTTATTTTTTTAAATCGATAAATGAGGTTTTTGATAAAAATAGTAAGAAATTTTTCTCTAAAATCCTAACCCTAAATTCAGACGTGCACAAATGCAACTGTTGGAGCTGAATGTGAAGTAACCTCTCCAAGACTTTTGGACTGCACTGAAGTCGTAGAGAAAAAAGAAAAAATTCAACGCAAAATCAAATCGTTAGATACTGCGATAACTTTATATATCCAAGAAGGTTCTATTCACCCTAAAAGTTTTGTCACTATACCCGTCTCTGCTCCTGGTTGTACAACAGGATATAGTTAGGGTTCGAATCGGTGAAATTACATTATATTGAATAAGATTTTGTGACCGAAAACATAAATCTTTGATCCAAATTTAAAAAAATAAAAATATAATAAAATCATTCTGGAGAATTTCTCGGAAATTTTTGAATACAATCCACTTAGAGGGCACCGACGTTTAACGCGAAAGATTCGTCATAAATTCCTATCATATTTAAGGGAAAGCCAATCAGAGACGCGCAATTATTTCACGCTAGAAGTGGTATCTTTGAGTGGATTATATTGAGACTAAAAATTTTAACTTGCCGGAAGTTTGATATTATTTGCATTCAATTGTTGAAAATTTAGCAAAAAATATTTTTTCGTTCATTTTTAAAATTTAAATATCCTATTAAACATAATATTTTAGTCCCTAAAATATTCAAATTTTCTTTTAAAAATTTTTTCCAAATTTGTTTGTTTTCGAATTTCTGAAAAAAATTTTTTCGAAGTGAATTCTTTAATATCGGCACAGTCCGTCGACATCGAAAGACAATGTTAAGTTATACAATAGAAAAAAACTTTTCTGACCACTAGATGGCTGAAAATTGTATTTGAAGTTAAAATGTTCTTCAGGACTGATTTGAATTAATAAAGTGATTTCAAATTCTTACCGTTTTAACTGTCGCCATGATTCTCTCGGTCTGAACCCTAAATACAGAATTTCGAAACTCTTTGATGATTTTGATAAAGATTTTGGAGAATCAGATGAAGTTGATTGGAACATTGCGGCATTTTCAAATATACAACTCCAGTTTAACATGAAAAACTTTTTTTTCTCGAAAACTGTTTCAATTGGACCTAACAGTAAATTTGTGATTGTCTATGATAATCGAGATAGAAGGTGGTACACGAAAGAGAAACCGGAAGATCCAAACTTACCAAGAAAGGATAAATAATCTCAAATTTAATATCTCAAATTTAGTAAAAAAATTTCTATCGAAAAATCTCTATAAAAAATCTCAAATTCAATAATTAAAAACCGATTGTATTAACTTGTCACGTCTTCAAATTTCGTCCCAAAGGAATAAATTATTTCAGATTTTGCTTATTTTTTGGCTGTGACTTTATTCCAACCTATTTCATTGATACCAACACGTGATATCAAATTCAACAATTAATTCTGGTTTCACAGGGTTAAAACGGTTACAATTGGCAAGATTTTATCCTTATTTCATCTTTATTTCAACCTTTTTATCACTTCAACCAGTTTCTTTCAAAATTAATACCAAATATTGGTTTTAGTGTTAAAACGTGGCAGGCTAGACCAGGGATCAGCAAAATTCGATCACATCGTATCGTTCTACTACTTTTGATTTATTATTATTCTCAAGATGAAACAGAAGATTCTAATTAGTCGAAAATTAACTTGAAAAAAAAACGAGATTCTGATTGATCGAAATTACATTGTGACATGGGGCTTGGTCAAAAATAATAATTTTTTTCGAAATTCACTCAACCGAAATATCTTAATAAGATCTATACAAACTGGCTCGTAAACGGATGAATCCGTAACCGGATTTTCGATCCTCATCTTTATTTTTCTATATCTTTTGCTTAAACCTACGCTTAAAAGTATGAAAACCCCAAGCAAAACCCAAGCTTTTAACAAGCAGGAACAGAAGTATCCAAGTAAAAGTATACATAAAACGAAATTTCGAAAATCTTTCCATGTGTTTTCATTTTGATTCTGACGTTTCGTTTTCTTTGTTGCATTTTCAGAAATAATGCTAGTTTTATTAACGAGTATAAAACTCGAAAAATATTTTATAATTTATCTAACTTAAAGTGAAGCATCTGAAGTTGTTTCATTTTCTGAGCTTATGAGTGTGGAAACGAGAGTGCTTGGAAAATTCAAGTTGATCCCAATGCCGATTTTAGATGGAGACGATGAATTTATTATGATGCGGTTAAGCATGGGACTTTATATAGGAAAAGTTATGCACTTGAATTTTCTAAAATGTACTTTTTATTTTTAGAGTCATTTTTACCTGAAAAGTTGGTGCTTAATGTTTTTTTCCACACAAAAATTAAATTCATGTTTTTTCCAAAAATAATAGCATGCCTTAGATGTTTTTTCATTTTGAAAATTTTGCGGTCCTTCTTGATTTTGATTGGTTGAAGTATCAACCGATGAAAAGTTTTTATTTTTGCTTTGCTTTCATTGTGTTGTATCGATGATTGTGAATATAAATATTTTATCATTTGCTTATTGTCAAGTTTTGTCTTATCTCATGATGGGATTCTCATTAGATGGAAAATGGCCAAAAAGGGGAAGTAAAGGCAGTTCATACCTTCTGAACTCGTAGTACTGTCAAAAAATTGAAAAAAATTTTAAGTGTCTAAAATGATTAAATGGTTTTTGCTGTTGCGCGAGAAGGGTTAATAATTTAACCATAATTTATAATCCCGGTTTCAGAAACATAATAGTTGCAAATCGTTTGATACGATGACCTTGAGTTCAACAAAAAAATTCAAAATGTGATCCTGAGAGTTAAGATCTGAAATAGAAAATCTGAACACTGACAGTTTTTTCAAAATTGCCTCAAAAATGTTCAGTTCGTATAAAAATGGATTCGTTAATACATTGACAAAAAAATACGGCTTTCAGTGGAAAAAATGGCCAAAAACGGCATTTATCGTTATTTTTGAAGCACTTTTGGGTGAAAATTGAAAAACACTATCAGTTTTTTGTTTTGAGAATATCCTTTTCCGAACGGAACTCCATCTCAAAAACGTTAACTATCTCTATAGCGCGTGTTCAAATCTCACTGATGTTGTCTGAGTGATTGTCTTGAGTATGATTGTAGGGTGTTGATAATGGGACCGCTAAATTTTATCGGTGTGTAATCACTCAAGCAATTACTAAGACATTCACCCAGACAACATCAGTCGGATTCGAACACGCGCTTTAGAGATAGTAAACGTTTTTAAGATGGAATTTCGTTGGAAAAAGGATATACATGTTCTGTGAAAAAATCAAATTATTTTGACATAAGGTGAAAAAAATATAACTCTTAAAAAAAATTTTGCGCGCGGTTAAGTTAATTTACCGGTTGGTCGAACGTGCTTTTAAAAATCTTTTCGAGATTACGAACTATCATTCTTAAAATTTTAATACGATTGTTAAGAAGGGATAAAAGGTTATGAGCCCTTCAAAAAGCCTTTTCAGGCTATAGAACCCCCTTAAGTTAGTTGCTTAAGGGCCTCGGTGCATTTTGGCAGATTTGCACTTTTTCATTTTTTTTGTCTTCATGAGAAACTTTTTGCCACTTCATAATTTTGGAATAAAAAGTATTTCGAACGTAAGTTGCCACTTTTGAGCTCACTTTGTATAATCTGTTTTTTTCAGATCGATTATTTTAACTTTATTAATCGTCTTTTTAGAAAACACTCAAAAAACGCGCGTTTGCTACTTTAGGTGTCTAAATTAAATTATTTTTTTTTAATAAATTAGAAACTTCAAAAAATGGTCTCGACCACCATCGAAAATGTATATAATTTAATTTCATATGATTTCTACGTCGAAATCGAAAATTAAAATTTCCTAAAAAAGACGAAAAAAACGAAATTGTAGCACATCGAAAAAATATTTATTTTCATGAGTTAAATTTATTAAATTTTACGTGGTGAATGGGTCGGCTTACCAATTGGGCAAGTCTCGGTGAAATATTTTTTTTAATTTTTGATTTAAGTATATTTCGCGCAAACCGTATTTTCATTCAAAAAAGTATGATTCAGAGTATAAACAAGAGCGAAGAAACAAAACGAGGACATATTTGATAAAAGTGAAAGTAAGCATTTTCAATATTTTTAGCTGATAATTCCAGAAAAATAAGTTTGAAAATTTTTGAACATGAAATGAGAAAAAATTTCAAAATTTTTCGAAAAAAATTTGACAAAACATGTCAAAAAATTAATATATAATTTTCCAAAGAGCGCTCGAAACATGTATAAAGATAAATAAAAAAAGTTAAAGTGGGCATTAAAAGTGTTTTTTGCACGAAATTTTGACAAAAAACATTTTTAAAATTTTCAGCTTAAAATGTGGAAAATTTTCATATACCCAAAAAAAATCGAAAAAAAGTATAAATTTAGCTTAGATTTAATTTCAAAAATGCGCGTTATTCTTCGAAAGCAACTTACATATTTTTGATGATTTGGAAAATTAATTGTTTTATTTTCAATAAATATTCAATCTGAAAATTAGCGCTAGTTTGCCAACATTTATTATATTTTGCGCAAAAAATTAAGAACTTTAGATTTCGCACAGTGGACTTTTCTGAATTTACAAATAATTATTATAAGCTTGACAATAAATTATCGAAACGTTGCTTAAGGGGGTTGTATAGGCAGTCCATATCTATTGCACTGGAAGTGCTGTCACCTTAATTTTACGATTTCTGATCTCAACGTGGCCTGTTTAGTTATATGAATTTTGAAAATTGTGAAAAAATTCAAAATTTTCCAAAAAAATATTGAAATTTTTTCTATGTGTCTAAAATGAGAAAATGTTTCTTGCTCTTGCGCGAGAATAAATTTGACCATGGGTTATAATCCTGTTTCCAGAAACACGATAGTTGCAATTTTTTTGATTTTATCCAAAAATTGATACGATGACCTTGAGCTCAAAAAATAATTTTCAAACTATGATCCTGGGAGTTAAGGCCAGAAATTTGACGATCAGACACTATAATTTTTTTCTTAATTGTCTCGAAAATGTTCTATTCGGAATGAAAATGAATTCTTAAATACAACAAAAAAAATACGACTTTTAGTGGCAAAAATGGCCAAAAACAACACTTTTCGTTATTTTTGAAGCACTTTTAGGGTGAAAATGGGAATAAAGACAATATCATTTTTTTTGGTATAAAAATATAAATCCTCTGTGAAAAAATCAAACTGTTTCAAAATAAGACGAAAAAAAAAATACGACTTTTAAAAATACATTTTTGCTCGCGGTCAACTCAATTTACCGGTTGGTCGAACATGCTAGGATGAAAGTTGGAAATAATATGAGTTCTAGAGATAACAAACTTATATTTCGAAAGTTTTTATCAGATTGCCATAAAAGAATAAAAAGATATGAGCCTTTGACAAAGCCTTTCCAGCCTAAACAACCCCCTTAAATAAATATATAAAATATTTTATCTATCAACAGTTTCTTATTTCTCTAATTTTTATTAATATGTATTTGTTATTGATAATTGAAAATGACTCATTTCAAATTAGTCGACGTATTGCCTAGAGACAATCCAAAATGAAAAGTGAAAATGTCATCTGTCAAAATGCACCGAGGCCCCTTAACTTCGCCCTTTAGCGAAAAAATTAATGAGAATATTACAATCAACTCGGGGGCACCGCTACAAGCTTGGACAAAATCAGGGACTCCGATTGGCTGTCTCATAGAAATGATATGAGAAAATGATTAATAGTTTGCGACAAACGTCGCTCCGCCCCGAGTTGATGGTAACTAAAACTTTATTTTTCTGTATATTGGAAAAGTTTATTTGTTTTGGAAGAAAAATCATGTTTTTTTGTGATTGAAAAAAAATCCTGAAAATAGCAGCAAATTTATAACCTATTTCTCATTTCATAACTTTTTGAAAGACGTGAATTTAAAAAATAAGGATGTGCTTTTCAATCAGCGCAGTTTGAATGCCATGAAGGCTTCGAGCGATAATGACGTCTCTGAGTTTCTGGCAGATTACAGTCAAATTCTAGAAGAAATGGCTGGATCTGGCAATGGTGAAATTCTTGGATATATCAATCCAATTATTCGCGATGAAAGCAAAACACCCATGCCCTGTGCTATCTCGTGGTCAAATGCTCAGAGATATGAAGTCGTTGATGATGTTAAGCAATGTGTAAAGAAACGAATTTCAAATATCGCAAAATAATTTGATCAAAGATTAGCTCGTTTTTAAAGCATTTTAACCCCTAAACTCATAGAGCCATAAAAGTGGCTTTCATTTTTTTGAAAAGACCGGAAAGGACCGGGGAAAATAAATGAATTTGTCTTTCTTTCATATTTTGAACATAACCGATTTGAAATCATAAAGCTATACTTATATTGAGAACGTGGCCCAGCGGTGATATATTCCCGCGTAGGTTTGAGCGTCTCATAACATTCATCATAATAGCGCCATGTTAAAGCTGAGCCTGTTAAGGCTAACAAACGGATTATAACTATCGTATGAAATTTAAAAGTGATTTTCTCACATATTTTAGATTTTACAAATTTTTTCTTGCGAATTTCGAATAAAAATTTTTGGATGAAAATTTATAAAAACAGGTTTAAGAAATTATTTACATGACAATTTTGAAACCCGAGAAACAATTTGATAATTAAGTTTAAAAACAATTTTTAAAACGACTATTTAAAAAGACTTATTAAAAAAAAATTGATAACATTTTATAAAAACAATTTCTGAACGTTGAAACAAAAACTTAACAAAAATTCAATTTTTATTTTTGCCAGACCTTAGATTTTCCATGTTAAAACGGTAAAATATACGGTATTTTTACCCTCGAAATCGTAGAGAAAGAAAGAATTTAAATTGGTTTTGTAAATTCTTGATAAAGGTGACAGTAACAACAACTGAGGAATATTTTTTTGTTATGGCAGCATCGTTATCAGAATCAACAAGCTGGATTTATGTTCATCAGACTCAAAATAACCTCTGTCTTCATAAATTAGATGAGAGTGAAAAATGCAAATTTCATGGATGTTTTGTGATGCAACCTTATATTTAAAATTGGATATAAATATTTAAAATAATTTGAATATTTTTTACAGTTTTCCTTCGTTTTTCAAATATCGCAAAAAATTTAATTCACGTTCCAATTTACGTTGAAAACAGGTGTTTTATAGAAAAATAAAAAGTCTACAAAAAATAAAGTTGGGTTTTGGTGATTTTGTCATCAGTAAAGTTGTCCTTATGGGGGTGGTCTTCAATAATTATTCAAAAACCATTTCAGGGGATCTGCACACGTTCGGTCCGGTTAATTAAACTCATAAATCATTTTTTCAGCTTGATAAATTAGGGAAAAAATACATTTTACAAGCTTTTTGGTAAAATATGTTCAAAAGAAGTCATATTTGGTCACACACTTTGTACGACTCCGCCAATTGGCCATCCAAAACATCGATTTTAACTTAATTTTTGACGACCACCTCCTTATAGACGCTCCCGGTACGGTTTTTAGTTGAGCATTTTATTTCTAACCAAAATTTATTTAAAATTTTGCATTTGCCACCCTTTACTAGATGCAGATGGTAATGATGAGATTCGCGCTTGTGCTCCTAGACTTCAATATATGTCAACTGGTAAAGTTGAGAACATGGTAGAACAGCTGTATATTTGTACTTATAAAATGAATGACCTTTTATCAATTTCGCTCCAACGCCCCACTTATAACCGGCAAGACAAAGAGTCCGCAACAACAATTTTGACCCATGGTAAGCTTACCAAAAATCATCAGTGAGTCATATGTAGGGTCATATCCGGGAGTAAAATCGTCTTTTAAACTAATAATTTTATCAACGCATGAATGTAAATACTCGGGGCAAAATTTTTGAAATCAGAAACTTTTTTTGAAAATTTTTTTTTGGTAAAATTGATGAGAAGTATATCATACCTTATAGTGCTTTACAAAGCCCAAAAAAGTGTTTTCCATGCTCAATTTCTGACCACTAGGTGGGTCAAAATAATTTGATGATAGGATTCATTTTTTTTGAGAAGAGTTGACCCTATAAGTCTATGACATTATTGCTGACGCCTTTAGTTTAGCAAATAGTGCTCCCAGGTATGATCCTAGTCATAAGCTATAAATAAGGAGAATATATTATTGAGTGAAAAACATTTAGGAAGAATTTTATTGCTCCAGTTTACTCATGTCAATGAAAAAAGATGAGCTACAAGTATAAAATTCTTCTGCTGATAAAATACAAATTTTGGAATAATTTTTATATTATAAACTGACTGGTTCCGATGCAAAAATAGGCAAATTTAATCGCGAGATAAAACCTTTTCTAAATTTTCATTTACTTGTGCGATAATTTTTGTCTAGGCACTTTTTCTAGCAATAAAAAGAGATTCAAAAACCGTCTCGGACAAAATTTTGCTGACCAAAAATTTTGTCAATAACCAATTTGGGATGAAAATACAAAGCAAAAAATTTGTTGTCATAGTTCCAATTAAAAATTTCAAACATAATCAAAAGTTAAGCATTTAGTTCCGATAGTTCGAAGTCAAAAATACGATCTATTTTGCTTTCTCATGATTTCAATAAGACTTTCAAATTAAGAAATCTAAAATTCAATTATTTTTCTTACACTTTTGTTACTAGTTCTTTACACTTTTGATAATCTAGGTCGATGGAATATCCCGCGAAGCCCAATTAAGCTTAATTTGGTCAAGCTGATTGGTCATCGAGCTTGATTATCAAAAGTCTGAACAAGGGATATTAAATATTAATCCCGAAACTGAATTCTTTTTTTCGAAATTTATTTCTCAAATATTTAAATAATGCTTTTGCGCAATTCAACAAAGTCAAACTCTATTCTTGTCAGCAAGGATATCCCCTATTCACACTTTTGTTAATATCCCGGCCCTGATTAGGAAACGTAGTGTGTTTTTAAGTAGGAGGGCCGGGATATTAACAAAAGTGTGAATAAGGGATATCTTAATCATGCAAAAAATCATAAAATTACATAAAAACGCTAAAATAATCATAAAATTACACAGAAAAACTCAAAAAATGATCAAATTTTTTTGAAAAAAAAATTATTTTATGCGTTTTTCGTGAAATTAGAAAATAAACAAAGATGTCCTCATCATTTAGTTAAGATCTTGTTCAAAAAGAAGAAGAAAACATAATGCCACGATACTTTGCGGTTGGGGCTGGTGAAAGTGAAGTGCAAGTCAAGAATATTTACATGGTTGAGCTTGAAACATTGGACTGTCAGAAACCTTTTATTGCGACAAGTAACGGCGGAACCATACGATGTGTTCTAGACTGTGACGTCCAATGTGCTGATAATACTTGCAAACGACCTAATGATAACACAGGTTTGGTGCAGAAAATCATAAAAATTAAGAACAATTAAAGGCTTTGTTGGTGTTATACCTGAACAATTTTAATCAAGAATTTCAAGGGTCAAAAAACGGCATCGATGTTTTTGACCAATCTTGTAGAACGGGTCTTTGGGACTCTGCGTTGATTAACCTGTCAAATTAAAAAATCAAATTCAAGTTCATCACCAGAAGAATTGTCAAAGTCGACTTTTTATGGACGTATAAGCAATTATGGGTCAATAATTCACTGAAAGGTCGCTTGAGAGCAAAACGGAAAAAATTTTGGACTTTTGAAATTCCTTATATCAAATCGTCTCAAAATTCGAAATATTGAAATTTCTCTGTGAACTAGCGAGGGTAGGGTTGTAAAAAGAAGCATTTCCGTCCGGATTTTCTATCCCCATCCCCATTTTTTGCCTATGTTTTATTTAAACCTACGCAAAAAAGGGATGGAAAACCTACGCAAAAGCCATTCCTTTTACAATCCTGAGCGAAGGCGTTGATATTGTAGGATCAAATTTTAAAAGGAGATTCTTTCGTAGAGAAAAAAATCTCGATAAACATGTAATTCAATATTCTAGTCAGAAAAATTATAATTTTTTAAGATATCGAAGATTTGAAAAAAAGCTTTTTGGCTGCAAAAAAATATGAAATGATTTTTAGGGAATATAATTTTGCCTTTAATGTGATATACTTCTAAATAAGTTTTTAATTTTTTATGCAGGGAATACCGCGTGAGTTTCGAGTAGCGTTGAGATAAAAAGTGATTTGTCGAGACTTGGGGTGATTTGACCATTTTTGTGAGTATATTACCAATAAGTCAGCCTGCACTCAAATATATAATTTCAGATGCATTGAAAAATACAGTTTTTAGTCTTGAATTTTTATATTATTCAATATATGGAGTTTAAAACTAGAAAATATCCCTTATTTTGGATCGCTTTTAATTTTTCTACATACGGTCAACTCGGTGCGCGGTGATCCGCTGCGCGAGCTATTACTCATCATCTTCTTTCATTTTGTAAAGAAAGCAAAATTACAGCCAATCAGAGACGAGTATTCAACCAACGCTATTAGCGGTTGGCTCCGAGTGGGGAGTATAACACCAATTATCGCTCAAATTTTAAATGAAATGGAAAAACAAACCAGTATTTTACAATTTTTGTCATAATTTATATAATATCGTCATCTCGAAAAAGCTTGTCATTCATGTGCAAATTCGAAATATTATAACTTCACGGAGTTTGGTCCTGATTTGATCGAATGCAAAGAAGACTGTAATTTGGCAGACAACCTCAAAATTGTCCGTTTGAATGACACGTCTCTCCGTGACAGAGATAGCCAGATTGTTTGTGGAAGTTGTCACTGGGAATGCAAAGAAAAATGTAAAGGATTATCAGTGAAGGGAGAAAATTATCAATTTAATTTCTAGAATACATTTTCGAAGATTTTTTTTTTGAGAAAAATGCAAAAGCAAAAAAAGGAATTTTTTCGAAAAAGTTTTTGCCGACAAAAGTTCATGACGGATAAATATTTTGTCGTAAAAAATATTCACCCTATTAATATTGATATTCTCAAATTTTTTTTATAGTTTTGTAATCGTGTATCAAAATCTTGGCACAATTTGCTTCGTGGTATGCTAAAAACCGAGTCAATAATGAGCCAATATGTGATGAGTGTACCAGTTTGTGATAAATGACCCGGTTAGTGATAAGTGACTCAGTTAGTAATAAGTGGCCCAGTTAGTGATAAGAGACTCAGTGAGTGATAGGTAAGTCACTTAGGTAATTTTTTTTAAAGAGGCCACCCTTCTCATGACTATTACGGGAAAACCATAGCTGATATCGAAAAATGTTTTTTTGCATTAAACTGCCAACTAAAAAAACTCAATAGAGAAATGTTATCAAGTTGATTTGACATCCGGTTCACCGGATATAAACCGGAAAGTAATTTTTTGGTAGGTTCGAATCTCGGTGGGCCCAGAATTTTGTTTTCTTAAAATTAGCCGGAAAGTTGAATTTCTATGCTTTTTCGTTCTTATATCACGATTATCTACACATTAACTGCTTGAACTATAATTTTGATGAATTCCCGGAAGAAAAAAACGAGATTCGATTTTTTTTCTCAAAATTTATACCGAAAATGCTTATATAATAGATCTCCGGTTACCGGTGAACCGGTTGTCCGATATAAAAGGGAAAATTTCTGCATTGATCTTTTTTAGTTTGCGGTTGAATGCAAACATTGAATGCAAACATTTCTCAATATCTTCTATGGTTTTTCCGTAATCGTCATGAGAAGGGTGGCCTCCTTCAAAAAAAACTACCTTAGTAATAAGTTACTCAGTAAGAAATAAGTGACCTAGTTAATGATACAGCAAGGTCGGGCGTAAAGGTGAAGCCAAAAGATGGGCATTTTGTTTCCGAAAATCCCTCGTATAAGTAAAATCCGGCAATTAGGTGAAAACTTTTTGCAAACAACTTTCATCTATACGCCGGAACTTATGCGAAAGACTACATATGTGATAAGTGACCAATTTAATGATAAGTGACCAAATAAGTGATAGGTGACTCAATAACTGACCCCAAGTATAAAAATGCTTACTGTCCCCTAGTTTATCCCTTACAAGACTATGATTGTGAAGGTAAAGATAAATGCTTACATGTAAAAATATTCGAATATGATGGACCAACCGTACGAGAAAAATGTATCAAGGAATGTCCACTTGGAACTTATGAGCGACTTTATAAAGGCAATGCGAATTTGTTTTATACGATTTGTGAACCTTGTCCGAATGGATGTTCCCGGTGTGATATCGGACATACTCATGACATATTAACTGGTGAACAGGTAAAATTTTATAAACATATAACAAAGAGGGGGCGTTATCGCCGTCCCAATATCGCCGAATTTGCCGAAATCGCCGCAAAAAACCTACGCAATTTCTCGATTTTTAGCTTAAATACTTCCAGTGCCAATATCGCCTAATGTGCCAATATCGCCGAAAATGGCCAATATTGCCGAAAATGGCCACTATAGCCGAATTATTTTGAGATTTATATTACAAATCACATTGGGGGCGTCATGAATGACGTGATTCTCATGATTGAATTTACAAAATTTACTTTTTTCGAATTTAATTTGATTGCGTTTGGTGGAGTATTAAGTTTTTGAAAAAAAATTATTTCTGTCCCCATAATTTTTATTTGTAGGATAATTTCAATATACCTGCTGTCGAATTCAACAGTTGTTTACCAAATGACAGTAATCCAGCAATACTTGATAAAGACTGCAATCCAGTTGGAGATATTTGTCTGGAATGTGCCGATAACTATTTAAATCATATAATAAATACAACTCACTATTCTTGTCACGCACAAACTTGCCCACACGGTACAGTAAAGAGAGATCAGGAAAGATACAAAAACGTTTATAAGGACAAAATGAAGAAAATATCTATGAATAAAATAGTGTTGGGATCAGTAAGATATCTTACTCAACTTTGAGTCGGTACCATATAACATAGTGAAATTTTGCTTCATATGTGAGTTTATAAAATAATCCAAAATTTCCCGAGTTATTTTTGATAAGAAATTTAACTTTTTTCAAAAAATTAAAAAAAATTTGAATTTTTTTTATCACTCACACTACGGTGGAGATATCAAAATTGTTTTAAACATTTAAGAACCCGTGGGAAAGAAATATTCAATTTCCATATTTTCCAAATAATGCTAAGGAGCGCTCTCACATAAAATTTAAACAAAGTCTAAATCGCAATCTCATCAAGCGGTTAAATATAAGAATGTCTTGATTTGCAGAATTTTTATGTCTACTCAGACTGAGAACAAACAAAACATGTGCATGAAACTAATTTGCGCCAAAAATAATTATACGGTTGTAGTTCATTTTGTCCTTATTTTTTTCTCAGATTGTTTTTGAATTTTTTTAAGGTATTGTTATTTTTGACTTGATACTTATAAAAATGTTTTTCTGTCCCAATAAAGTCTATTTAATAGACGCCTTAGCACGCCAAAACAAAGACGTAGGTTTTGCTCATATTTCGTTCATATAATCCTAATAAAGGTCAACCGTATAAACTTACGGTACTATTTGCATGTTTAAGTAAGGAGGTTTATCATTTTCATCGATAGTTATACTTTTCGTAGACTTATTTCCCCTATATTTTGTATGAAAATTGCTTAGGCGACGCGTAATAGGCGTTGGAACCTCTCTTATAAACGAATGAAAATGTAGGTATATAATTGAAAATGGGTGTGTAGATATCACAAATTTTGTCAGAAATACACTTTCATATCCTATTACGAGGAAGGTAGATCAAAAATGCCTAGGTAAAAATACAAACCGATTACAAGGTAAAAATTACAAGGTAAAAATACAAACCAAATACAAACGAGAGTGAGACGGGCCAACCAACCAATCAAATCCCTGAATTGAACACACAATTGGTTTGTATTTTTACCTAGGCAATTTTGATCTACCTTCCTCGTAATAGGATATAAATATATTGTAGTCAATGCAAAAATAAAAATTTTAAAATATTAAGAACACATTCTAGATATTTGCATTAAAATAATTAATATTTTCCCTCTATTCATTTCTCTAAACTTGAAGATAGGCTATTTAAAAAAATCGATCAAAAAAAATTATCGATGAAAATGGTATACCCCTTATTCACACTTTTGTGAATATCCTGGCCCTACTACTTAAAAACACACTAAGTTTCCTAATCATCCCTCAAATAAGTCTTAGATAATTAAGATCCGGGTTTGTATCTTTTTAAGAATTGCATTAAATCATGGCGCCCAGTTGGTTATCAAAATATGAATGGCGAAGAATTTACATCTGGTTGTGACACAGCCTCATGTGATATAAAAGTGGGAAAAAATTTCCTGACAATGGGTTCAGATACAGATTTTGAAAAATTTATGACAAAATTAGAAGTACTCGGAGCTGACGAAATCGTAGGCAACCATGGCGTTTTTTCATTTCAAATGAGCTGGAAAGTTGATAATCAGACTGTTGTCGTCTTAGAATGGAAACAAAATTATAATCCACTCAAAAAGTACAGTCCAGACGATTTACCAAATGGAAAAATTAAAGAAATACAGAGATATGAACAAATTCAGGAAACTTGAATAAAATATCAAAATTTATAAAAAATTATTTTGCATGATTTTGAAAAACTGTAGTTTAAGGAGAAATGTCCGAATCGACATTGAGCGAATAAATTATGAAATCATACACACAATGGCAAAATTTACATTTATACAAAAAAATTGGCAATGTTTTTTGATTGGTTAAGTCAAAATTCACAAAATATTTTGTTTTCGATTATATTTTTTCATTTTAACCGGTTTATATTTATAATAAAAATTTCTGTTTTTTTGCTATAAAATTTTTTATTGGAAATGTTGCAGCAACATTGTTGCTTCTTTAAATTAATAGATTTTTCACGTCTACTCATTTTTTAAATTCAAAAATAGGGAATTCTATAATTTTTGCTATGAATCATGCGTAGGTGCAAAAAGTCTACGAATGCAGAGAAAAACCGTATGAAAAAAAATCGTATGTCGAAATATTAAACATTTTCTCTAATTATTTTTTTTAATCGAACAGATAAAAATTGTGCATTTGTTTTTATATTATAAATTGGTAACAATTAAAGAAACAAAAAGTTATTTAGAAGCGTTTAACTTATGTGCCTCAAAAGATCAGCTGTAATTTAATAAGTGTCATTTTTAGATGCCAAAGACTGTAAACTAGAGAAAATGTTTAATATTTTGACAAACGACTTTTTTTATTGCATACGGTTTTTCTTTGCATTCGTTGACTTTTTGCACCTACGCATGATTCATAGCAAAAATTATAGAACTTCCTATTTTTGAATTAAAAAAATGAGTAGACTTGAAAAATGAATTATTCAAATCAAATCGCCGATTGTCAATCGGTTTCACATATTGTTTAATTATTTGATTTTTATTTAAAAAATAGTGCAAAATCCCGGATGTTGCTCTTGCTGCTCTCGCAAAAATCTCATTTTCGACGTCAAATTTCTTTATCAATTGTCAAGGCCATGTTTTGACTTCAAAATTCAGCATTGAAAATATGGGTGGTTTCCTTGGACTGTCATTAAATACTGCTAAAACAAATTTTTTACTCAGAGGATCTGCGATTGATTTATACACTTTTGGTCAGCTTAAAATTCCAAATAATAAATATATTGCTGCATTTAAACAGAATGGTTTAATTTCTTCCAGTAACGAGATGCAGTTATCGGTGAGTTTTACATCATATTTGAACATTTTTAAAATTTTAATTTCGAAAACTTTTGAGATTAAAATTTTTTTAATAGTTATATTTTGAGAGATGGTCCGATTGGTCTATTTTTTGTTAGATTAATTTTTCTTTAAATATGTGAATACATCTACATATTTGATTAAAGTTGAAATTTGGCGTTAAAAAGATAGCTAAGACGATTTTTTACTTGTCTCTAGATTTGCAATCAGATCAATTTGAGTATATTTTAAATTCGATAATCCTGAACGATAATAATTCCAAAGGGCGGCATTAAAAGGGTTAGTTTTTTCACTTGGGTCCCAATTTATGTGTCCCTTCATCAAAATAGTAGTTTGCTGAAGTGGAGAAGAGAAAGTAGCGAGTGACTGAGGAAAGCCGAATGAGGATTTTCGATTTCTCAACTTCAAAAAAATGAAAATTAAGGGGGTGGTGTTAGTGATTTTTGGGATTTCAAAGGCTTCGTACGGTTAGACAAATGCAGACTGGACATTTTTGAAACATACATTGGAAAGATCTATCTTTGATCTCACGATTCCATTTGACAGTTCAGTACCACTCTCACCAACCATCTGGTTAACCGCGGTTAAAGACGAGTCCCTCAGTTTTTGTCAAAGAAACAAGGAACCTAGATCTAATATCGGAAAGTTTTGAGATTTGGTGAGAATCTAGAAAATTGTCTGAATTTTAGGGAATCGGTTATTTTTTTATGGTTTTTGCCGCAGGGGTCAAGAATTTGGCTAAATGTGCCGAAAACGGTGTTTTTTGGACGTTTTGATAAAAGGCTTTTTCTGTGGAAATGCAAGAAACGTCATTTTCGGAATGGAACAAGCCCTAGGGGTAGTGAACATCGAATCGGTCGTACTTTTTTGAATTCGCCCTGATTGGCTGTAAATAGACAGAAAAGTGCGCGAAAATTACAATTTTGAAAGTAAAAGTGATAGTTAGAAAATTTAAATGTCACCAAAAGATTCCTTGGTTATGATTTGCTGGGAACAATATTAGCAACTATGGTCTGATTTTGACCACAGCGGATTCTAGAATAAAAAGTTTTTCATTAAAATTATGATATGATTTCTAGCACTGTGTGTGTTGAAAATCAGACCATGGTTGCTAATATCGTTTCCAACAAATCATACCCAAGGAGTCTTTTGGTGACATTTAAATTTTCTAATTATCACTTTTATTTTCAAAATTGTCATTTTCGCACAGCCAATCAGGGCGAAATTCAAAAAAGTACGACCGATTTGATGTTTATCACCCCTAGTGCTTGTTACATTCCGAAAATAACGTTTCTGGTATTTCCACAGAACAACCTTTCATCAAAACGTCCAAAAAACACCCTTTTTCGGCACATTCAGCCAAATTCCTGACTCCTGAGGCAAAAATCGAAAAAAAAGAACCAATTCACTAAGCTTCAGACAATTTTCTAGATTATCACCATATCTTAAAACTTTCCGATATAAGCTCTAGGATCCTTGTTTCTTTGAAAAAAGCTGAGGGACTCGTCTTTAACCGCGGTTCACCAGATGGCTGGTGAGAGTGGTACTAAACTGTCAAATGGAGTCGTGAGATCAAAGATAGATCCTTCCAATGTATGTAACATACAGTATGTTTCAAAAATGTCCAGTCTGAATTTGTCTAACCGTACGAAGCAGAGTATCAAATGGAACGCGTTTGAAATCCCAAAAATCACTAACACCACCCCCTTAAGGGTATCCCGGTCCCAACATTTTCTGCATTTATTATGTCATAAAAATGCACTTAATCAATTGTTTATGTTTGAAAGCACAAATATTTTATCGAGAATATGTCAAATTAGGGACCGGGATACCCTTAACCCGTGTGAGCACAGCACCTTTATAAAGGTGTTTGCATATTTGAAATCATCTAAAATATGCAAAAAAAACATCGTAGACTTGTCTCCTTCGAATACATTATAAAGAATTTTGCAAGGATATTATTATTTTTTTTTGGACATTTTGTTCAAATTTTACGGAGGGTTAATTTTTTGAGATTTTTTTCCAATCTTTTACCTTTAAAAAAATTAAATGCGACCTATTGCGTAAATTGAAATTTGAAAATAGCCAGTTTTTAGGAAAATGTCTTGTCCATGGTTGACAATCAAAATAAAAATTAATTGGTATACAGGAACAGATATTTTTTTTCAGAAGTGATATTTCAGAAATTTTTCGATTAAGTATTCATTCACAAATATTTTAATTATTAATAAATTAATTCGAGCAATTAAATATGTCCAGTAGTCACTTGATTAGTATATCGACCAAGAAATAAATCAGAAAGTGTACTAATCTGCTTTTATAGGGGAAAATAACCATTTTTATGAAAATTGTGATTTTTTCATAAAATTTAACCCTATTAGAAGATAATTTTGATTGATTATATTTAAATCAAATCAGAGAGAAAGATGAGATAAGTCAGATCCATGTTCACGATTGCAATACCAAAATAATTTGTGAACACCACTGTGAGCTTGTTTCACGTGATAATGCTTACCTTGCTCTATCAGTAAATTTTCTAAAACTAAACAAAAAATCTAGAATATCAAATGTGTTTGCAAAAATATATCGTTTGAACTTCCTTTTGCAAAAAAAATGAAACTCTAACTACCTTGGGCTTTGTAATACGCGCTTGAAAAAAAAAACTTTATAAAGCTTCGGTGCCTTGGCGAACTTTTTTTTTTGTGCTCACACGGGTTAGAGTTAACTTGATTTAATTTTAAAGAATTACAGTCCGTTTACTTCAGTCCTAAATTTGGCCGCTAATGACTTTTTTCCATAACTAGGGTGCGCAGGGTTATGGATCACAAATGCTGGTCTATTTTAATTTAAGTTGACTCGGTAATTGAAATAATTTCATGTCATATAACTTATTTTTGTTTAAACAATTATGGTGCCTATTCTTGAAGGTATCTTTGAGATAAATATTTACTCGTAACATTAACTCGTAATGTTTACACATTAATATTTACTCGTATTTATTGATTTTTTTTAAATCATTCACATGATTTATCGGCAGTTTAACTGATTTATCGGAATAACTAATTTCTTGAACATTCGTGGTATTTTTTAAAGTCTATAGAAAATTTCTGGGGATTTTTCTTGGAAATATAATTTCAAAAATGTAAAATTATAACCTTAGCATTTAGAGTCTTAAACTCTTTAAAAAGTCAAGTGAAGATATCGAAGATGACAACAAGATGAAAGTATTAACCCTGCCCGTTAACTCATTTGAGGCCAAACTTAGGTTGGTCGAAATTTAGAGAGTCGAAATTAAGTTTAAAAAAAAATCTCTTAGCCCACCAAACTGAATTACTCATTAGGCCGCTTACACACTTCTTCGCAAATTAGCAGACAATCGGAATGGATCGGTTTGTACTTTATTTCGCTCTCGCNATCTGCTTTTATAGGGGAAAATAACCATTTTTTATGAAAAATTGTGATTTTTTCATCAAAATTTTAAACCTATTTAAAAATAATTTTTGATTGATTATATATAAATCAAATCAGAGAGACCGATGAGATAGGTCAGATCCATGTGCATCGATTTCAATACCAAAATAGTTTATGAACACCACTGTGAGCTTGTATCACGTGATATGCTGTACCTTGCTCTTATCAGTAAATTTTCTAAAACTAAAAATCAAAATTCTAGAATATCAAATGTCGGATGCAAAAATATATCGTTTGAACTTCCTTTTGCAAAAAAATGAAACTCTAACTACCTTGGGCTTTCTGTAATACGCGCTTGAAAAAAAGCCTTTATAAAGGCTTCGGTGCCTTGGCGGAACTTTTTATTCTGTGCTCACACGGGTTAAAGAGTAAACTTAATTTAATTTTAAAAAATTACAGTCCGTTTACTTCAGTCCTAAAAATTTGCCCGCTAATGACTTTTTTCCATAACTAGGGTGCGCAGCGGAAACCCTACAGACTGAACTAAAACTCCTGATAATCATTTATTTGCTATCGGGGGGTAATCGCCACCGAAAAATACGATTCCGAGCAAAGAAAGTTTTTTTGGGCCATCTAGTGGTCAGAAAGTGCGTTTCAAAAACCCTCATTTTCAGCACTAATTTCGTTTTTGAGCATAATCAGCTCATTTTTTTAGTTTTCTTCTGGCAAGGATCGTACTCACATAAAAAATTGGACCATAACATAAATGATGATGTATCTTAATTTAAGTTGACTCGGTAATTGAAATAAATTTCTATTCATATACTTATTTTTCGTTTAAACAATTATGGTGCCTATTTCTTGAAGGTATCTTTAGATAAATATTTACTCGTAACATTAACTCGTAATGTTTACACATTAATATTTACTCGTATTTATTGATTTTTTTAAATCATTTCACATGATTTATCGGCAGTTTGACTGGATTTATCGGAATAACTAATTTCCTTCACCATTCATCGTATTTTTTATAGGTCTATAGAAAATTTTCTGGGAGATTTTTTTCTTTGGAAATATAATTTCAAAAATGTTAAAATAATAACCTTAGCATTAAGAGTTAAAATAATAACCTTAGCATTAAGAGTCTAAATCTTTAAAAGTCAAGTGAAGATATCGAAGATGACCACAAGATAAAAGTATTAACCCTTGCCCGTTAACTCATTTTAGGCCAAACTTAGGTTGGTCTAAATTTAAGAGTCGAAATTAAGTTTTTAAAAAAAATCTTCTTAGCCCACCAAACTGAATTACTCATTAGGCCGCTTAAACACTTTTTCGCAAATTAGCAGACAATCGGAGTGGATTGGTTTGTACTTTATTTCGCTCTCGCAAAATTCTTTCTAAACCTGTTCATTCTTAAAAAAAAAAAATCTTGAAAATGCAATAAAAGCGAAACATGTAGATTAAAAATCTGTTGGAAATTAAGTTTGGCATCAAATGAGTTAACGGGCGAGGGTTAATACTTTCATCTTGTTGTCATCTTCGATATCTTCACTTGACTTTTAAAGATGTAAACATGGTCTTCACCGCCTTTTGTATACTGGTCATTTAAGTCTATAATTTTAGGGTCAAGTTTTAAAATTTTCATATTTTGTAGAGCAAGCTGCAAAAAAATTGGTTGACTAATTAAAGAGTAGGTTTTTCTGTAAAATTTTGGCGGATATTTTTTTTTTAATATTTATTTTAATATTATATATTTTCAAATAATAATTAAGGTTCACGATACAAGAGCCATGCCAATCGGGTGGACAAGTTGGGCCTCAGAAGACCTAGCGGGAGTAGAAACAGTTTGTACTCGCGACTGCACAGATTACACAGATACAGTTCTCAAAACCAGACGCTGCCGATGTCAGTATTTAAGCAGTATAATTTATTCTGTCGGAAAGGAAAGGTTAAAATTGAATCAATAAAAATGACAACGTAGTAGAAACACAGCATATCAACAACAAATTAAAAACGATCTAAATCAACATTCTTCCAAATTTAAACCAGAAAATGAATACCGACTGAATAATCTCAATTTGAAATTCATATCAAAGATAATACCTAAGGAAAAATTGTTGTTTTTCGGAAAATTTGCTTCAAAACATAAATTACGTCATAAAAACCTCTTTCTCGACGGCGAAAACACACATGAGTAATGCTTTGGTGTCCATTTCACTTTCAATGAGTTTATGACTATTGAGCTACAATACTTATCTTGGAAACATCGCCCTACGCTCGTTTTTCTGACCTACGCGATGCGAAACTCGTAGGATTCGATAGTGTTGTATGATATTACGTGATAAATTTGAGTGTGGTTCCTAATAATTAAAGTATTATTATGTCATATTGATGTTTTGAAGCGAATCTTCCAAATACTGATAGTATCTTTGATATATCTGTAATCATAAAAGGATTTGTAACTAAGTTACAAACGTTGCTGTATTAAAAAAACACTTTTCTTGATTAAAAATACAACCTGATTTTTTTCATTGTCACATCCTTTTCTGGTTGCGGGAAAGCGAAATTTGACACGTCACTTTTCTGTCAAATTTGTCACTTTCGGAAATTTTTCTTAAAAAATTTGGACAAAATAACTGGCTTAATTTGAACAAATCAGAAGCCTTTCTTAAGTTCTGATTGGTCGAAAATAAAACCAATCAGAATTCATTATTCAGACTACCAATAAGACAATAATTTTAAACCTACGCAGCCCACATCTCTTGCGGACCTGTCATGGATTCACGACGGAACAACTGATGATACCTTATTTGATTTGAATTGCCAACCATGCGTAGGCCAGCTTAAAAAATATGAATCTTGTTCACTGAAAACTTGTGAATCAGACACATCCTTAATCCTTGAATCCAAACCCTTCAAACATCATCACTGCTGCCAAGATAGTTCAGCGTTTAGGGTAAAATTCATAAATTATACATATTATGTATAGCTGTGTGTTATGTTATAGCTGAGCATAATTATTCATTGATTATTAATAAATAGTTATAAATTATTGGGAAACCATTTTTTCGTAAAAATTCATGTGTTTCTGAAATTTTAAGAAAAACAAATACACTTAAGTGAAAAAAAAATTTTCGTCAATTCTTATAATTTTTTCGTGAAATTGGATTTTAGACAAGATCACGATTTTCGTCAAAATTAAGATTTTCATCAGAATTAAGATTTTCGTGAAAATTACGGTTTTCGTCAAAATAACGATTTCCGTGAAATTTCGATTTTCGTCAAAATTTTATAATCGTCAAAATTTCGATTTTTGACAAAATTAAAGTAAAAATTATAACTTTTTTGGCAGCACTACTTATAAGTTATTCTTGTGTAGACTTGAAACGAGTTAAGCAAAGCCTTATTATAAGCCTTTCAAGATAATATTAAATTTTGTTTCTACAATAAAAAATTGTAAAAACTTAATATTTTAAAATAAATTTTTTCCAAAAAAATATTCTGGCGAAAAAATTTGACAAAAATAGTTTGACTTAAAAATATTCTTACATAAAAATCTTACCCATAGTTATTAATTTTTGAAGTTTATGGGGGGGTTTTGGGCAGTGTATGAATGAAAAAATAACTTGAATTTTTTAAAATTTAAATAACTAGATACAATTCCCAAAACTTTTCACCTCGAAAATTTCAGCAGATTTGAATAAAAACTTTAACTATGTTTGTTTTGTAACAAATTCGCGCTAAATGAGAAATGGCAACTACAACTCGCTCACAAAATTTTCAATTATTTTTATCCTCAAATTTATTGTATTTTATGATAAATACAGCATAAAAATGTTTTAAAGGTTATTGGAACCAACTATTATGGCAACAAATTTGGCCAGGATGCAACATCCGTTGTCGGAACTTATAATGAACATGGTTTTAATGGTGTTTATGAACTAGAATACGACGACGATCCCTTAGTGCAAGTTTACCGTCAGCTCAAAACAGATTCCACAATGGCTTTAAAAAAAGAAGAAGACTACTGGATTCTGACGGACGAAAAAGGACGGTTATTTTGATTTGTGATTTATGAATATGAGTAAATTATTTCAAGGGTATGGTGGTTCCTAATTTGACATATTCCCGATGAAACATTAGCCAAACACGGCTTCAAGGATATTAGTTAGATGAGCCAGTTTGTAAAACTAGCCTTCATATTTCGTAAAACATGTGTCAAAACTTTTTGGCATGCACACACTCTCAGACACATAAGCGAGACAGGCAGACTTAAGTCAAAACCGAAAATATATCACCTTTCAGATTTTATTTTTAAATAAACCTAAATTATTACATAACCTGTAAATTTTTTTTCAATTCTGTGAATTGTTTTTGTCGTAAAGTGCTATATTTTTTTTAGAATATGCTATAAACCACCGTTTTTTGTATTTTTTTCATTTGAAAATCTATCTCCTCCTAGGTTTAATTTCAAAATTAACTCAAAATGTAGGAACTACCAAACCTTTTGCATTCTAAAATAAATTTCAAGGTCACGGATGGCTCGTCTAATTAGAATCAAGTTATTAAAAATTCGATATCAAATATAAAAGTTTCTAAAAAAAATTATATTTTCTGAGTAACATTTTATAAATCACGAAAAATCATGAAAATTTTCAATATTTAAGGGAGTACTGGTCTCATTTTAAGGCCAAAAACAGGGTTTTCAGCGTCGCTTCAATGAAATTTTAGAAACAGCACGAACATATGGATTTCAGTTCAGGGATAACTGAACATAAATCTTGCTTCCAAAATTTGAAAAAAATGAATTATCACAAATCGCTTTTTTCATGACGAATGAAAATAAAAAAAAATTGTCCAACTTATTTTCGTATATGGTTTCAAAAAACAACATTTGAAAAATAATCTAGAAAATTTAATGTCCCTTAATGCGACCAGTACTCCCTTAATACCAAATTTTTTGCAACCTGCTTTCCTTGTCATGAGTTAAAATTAAGCATCCACTATTCAGAATAGTGGACGCTTAATTTTAAATCTATTCTGTTTTCTATTTTTCATGGAAAAAAAATAAATTTCTTAAGGTTAGTGACGACTATCTATTCAGATATTTGTTGCTAGGTTTATAATTTTTTTCAAAAAGTAACCCACCATAAGAAATCCCAGGTGTGACAGTTTATCAGTCAGCTCCCTCAAAATGTCCAATGGACGCGGTTGATTGGGGAGTGAGAGATGTCGACTGGATCAGTGATGGTACGACATGGACCTATAACAGAATTGATGCTGTTAATCGAGGTGCCGGTTTTCCAGAAATCGATATAATTTGCTCTCAAGGGCGAAATACATGCCCAGACAGTCACCCTTATTCTTTCAACTTTGGTAAACAATGCTGCATTTCACCATTTCATGATGTGAATCCTGACGGCCTCAGTGGTGTTTTACTAAAACCCCAAAATGTAGCTACAGAATGCCTTGGTCCAAGTGTTGACCCGTACGTAGATTGTCCTTTAACAGGTAACAGGAATGGTTAGTCATAGAATAAATCAATTTACTATTTTTAAAAAATATTCACGCGTTCTGCATCAGTATTTTCTTTTATTTAGTTTTCGCGGCAGTAATAAGATTTTTTCGCCTAAATCGAGATTTTTTAATTTTAAAAAAAAATTTCAGAACTAAATTGAATTCAATTTGGCAAATTTAAGTATGATAAATTTCTTCAATTTTTGACCAAAAATCACAAAAATGTGATATGATTTTTCAGAGAACATAGAAAAAATAAAGTATGATTCGAAAAAAAAATTGGAAACATTATGTATCATACATAATAAGGAAAATTATCAGATTTTTTTTCTGATTTTTAAGAATTCTAAAAATAAGAACTTTTCATCAAATTGTAAAAAAATTAATTATCACTATTTAAACCAGAAAAAGGGCCTGTAGATCAAATCTGAAAGATTCCTCAACTCGAACGTTTAAGGCGCTGAGCGATAAGGTGTGGCAATATAACTACATGACATGTGCTAAACATTGTAATTCTGTATTTATGGAACCAATTTTTGTACCATGATTCATCAAAATATAAATCAATCTTCAATCCGATTCCTTCATAATAAATCTGAAAAGATACGCTTGTACTTTTTGTTTCTAAAATTGTAAAATTCGAAAAATAATATTATTTAAGAAACATTTTAAGACTGTATCGAATGAAGACAATCTTAGGATATCTTTCACTTCTTCTAGTATTAATTCACCGGGCAGATGAGGGTGCTTTCTAATCAGTCAAAAATTATTTTCGAGCGGTTCAATGTTAGATTTCGTCCTGGGCTGTCCGCGGTAAAATTAAAAAAAAAATTCATAAAATTTTAAAATCCTAGCTCGATTCTGATTGATTTCAATTTTAACTAATCAAAATCATTCGTTTCGGCGAAGTTTGTAATGCATTTTTTCGTGGTGAGTTTGAAAATGCACATTTTCGTACACGATAAATTGTATTTTTTGCCGTTTTAAGCTTTTGAAAAGCTTATTTATGAAGAGGCCAGTTAAAACAAAAACTAAAATTTCGAAATATGAAGTTAAAATTTCATTCAAAACCAATCAGAATCGTTCATTTCGGCTAATTTTTTAATCTGCTTTTTTTTAGTTTAAATTATGTTCTGCCATTTTAAGCTTTTGAAAATTCGGAAAGTTTGAAGAAAAATAACGAAATTTCATGCTTTTCTTCATTTTCTAAAGCTTTTTAATTATACGATGAATAAAAATATTTATTTATTTTTTGTTAATTTTGAAGTTAAATTTCAATTTAAACCAATCAGAATTTTTTTGTTCAGCTATGTTTTTAATTACTTTTAATAGTTGATTTTTTTTATTGCGGACAGCCAATTTTGACCCTAAATCATACGAAAAATTGCAGATAAAGAAAGAAATATTAAGCATCTTTTGATAGAAAGTGATCTCTTGGACCAATTAATAGGGGATGTGGCACAAGCCGTAGTTGGAGGAATCAATTTTGGTGGGTTAGCAGATGATGTCGCGTCAGTTTTCAGCAGCAAAACACAAAATGGTGCAACATTAAAAGGCGGTAGTAGGGAACTTGGTATCACCCCAACAGCGCTCAAAAATAATATCAAAGAAAAACTAGAAAAAGATGTTCAAGAAAAATATGGAAATAATGCTCCAAGTGATGTTTTGTTGGCATTAGAGGTAAAATTAATATATACCAAATGAAAAGAAAAATTCATGAAAAAATAAGCGGGTGGAAATTAACTTTCAATGACGGAACGAACCAAGCTAAATTTCAGCGTTCAGAATAGGAGATTAGTCAAAAAATTATGCAAAAAAAGGGGAGTTAATTCGATCATAAAAACATAAGCAAAAACTATTTTGTTTTTAATTTGGTGAAGATACCCCTTTTACTTTAAATTGCTGACCTGCACATTAAATCTTCAAATGATCATTAATTTTATACCTACGTATTTTATTTAAAATTATCAGTAATTCAGAAATTTTCGAACAAGAAATTTAGAAAATTATTTTTGAAATTGCTTTTAAATAATATATATTAGGTCACTGCTAAAAAAATCTAAGTGTCCATTATTAGTTTTGAAAATTATGAATTTTTAAAAATTGAAATAACAAATTAGTCCGAAAATTTTTCGAAATATTGTATATTTTTTTTAAAATACGAACATTTACATTCGAACAAAATATTTTTCTTAAAAAAGATAAAATGATTAACGGATCGGGAAAATTAATATAAAGGGGGTTGTGGCTGAAATATTTGTAAAGTCATAGCGATTTTGATTTGCTTGCATTAATCTAGATTTTACACGGTCAACCCCCTTAACTTATAAGCATGAAAAGGACTCACTGTTAATGTTCGTGAATTGACTGCAATCTACCGTGTTTATTAATCCTCAACAAAATGTTCAGGCGCACAAACAAGCTGTAGATACAAAAGAAAATGTCGAGGATTTAGCAAAGATAGCATCAGATCCGAAAAAAGTTAAAAATGAAGTTGACGAAAAACAAAAACCGACAAAACCTGTCGAACCTGATGAACCCGTTCAAAAGCCGGTATCAGCTGGTACAAGATTTCTAGTCAAAGCAAAGGAAAGTGTCACTAGATTAAAAGGAACTTTTAAATCTCCGAATGACCCAACAGATGGCGCAACGGAGTCAACAGACGGCGCAACGGATAGCGCAACAGATGGCGCAACAGGGCAAACTGACCAGGAAACCGTTGATGCTGATGCAACGAATACAGACACTGATGTAGATCTATCAGCAATAGAAGATGCTCCACCCGAACCTAAAGAAGAACCTGTAACTCGGTGATTAATTGACGCAATGATTGATTTATAACTAGGGACCCTAGAGAACCAAAAATGCTAATTTATGAAAAACTTGACAAAAATTGAAAAAAAAATGTAATAGAGATCTTGCAAAAACAATGACTTTATTTTTTGAATTTAAATATTATTAAATTAGCGGGAGATGGCGATATATTGAAAATGACAATTTTAACATAAAAGTCAAAAAATCCCAGCAAAAGTCCCGGTTTTTGATATTTTATTTGTGCTTGGTTTAAAAGTCTATCTGAATACATGTACTTAAAAGTTTCAGCGATCTGTACCCTTTCCACAACACTATAAAGAGCTTGAAACTTGATAAAATACTGTACGACAGATTATTTATTAATCGGATCTATTCATGCCACTTCAGTTCTTATCCGAAAATTAAATAAATCCTCACTTGCACATTTGTGTTTTAAAAAACAGAAATGAGCAATAAAATAGGGATGTGAGCAGTGTTCTAAAACGGGATGAGTTTTCAATCCCGGTCCCGAGTTATATTTTATTTCAATACGCGGGATCCCGAATAGTCTCTTTTTTTAAATAATAAAACATTTTTTTTAAAACCGCTCCTATGTTAAAAAACAAAACCCCATCATTTTGCACCGTTATCGCACCCAGGGATCCGCCGACTCTGCTCTAGGCTGCTCTATTTCACTCTTTCAGGTCAATTTCAGAGCACATTTGTGATATTCTTCAACTTAAACCCTAGGTCAACTCGTTCATGGGGGGGGAAGTGAACAGACTAAGTCTAACTCGTTAGGCTCTAAGGATAAAAGCAAAATAGCTTGAAAAACTGTGTTTGAGCAGAGCAGACGACTTTCAACGAAATGTTGCCGAACCCTGATGCGCAAGCCATTGATTATTCGTATTATTTCCTAGATCACCGGAAGCTGATGAGTGGATAACTGGGCAACAGGAGGCAAACCAAGCATCCATGAGCAAATTTGCGCTAGACTCCTTCGAAAAAAATTCAGAAATGCAAGCCACGATGGGTATGGTTCGCATAATATCATTTGTTAATGGCCTTTAATATCATCTACAGAAAAAAGCCAATTGTTAATTTTTTGAAGAACTAAGTTACGAAAATGATACTTTCAAAAAAATATCATTTTGACGATAAAACGCCTCCTACGCGAGAAAATTGCAAAAAAATGTTTTCAAAAAATTCAAAACAACTGATTGGTTGACAAATCAAAAAAAACGGCTTCAAAATAGTGACATTTGCCTTCAAAATTCTCGTCTGGAAACGTTTTTTATTTAATCATATTTTTGGTTAAAACTGACTAGTTTCGAATTTATTTAATTCATTTTCAAAGTTTTTGTTTTTTAGGAATGGTTTTAAAAACAGTTTTTTGCGAGTTGACTAGGCAAAAGCGAAAAATTAATTAATGACGATTAGTCGCAAATTATTGAGAATTAAGGTGCAATCTTGAATAAGAAACAGTGTGCTTTAAATTTAGAAAGTTAAGAAAGAAATAAAAGTTTTTTATTTAATTAATCACAGAAATCGGAGGCAAACCTGTTACTAAAGGTTTCCAAAATTCATTCCAAATTGTTCCCGGAATAGCAAAAAAATTTTATGAGCTTATCCTAAGACGATCATGTAAACGCTTACTTTTTTTAATTTTTTTAATAGCAAACTTTTCTAATTTATATAAATCAAGAATGTGTACAAACGACGATAAGCGTTTTTAGAGGCATGGATAATCCGCAGGGAAGTACCATAGATTTTCATTTTTGGTTTTGCTTCCGGAAGACGGTTGTCGAAGTCGATAATACTATTCATAAAAAGTAGATTTCAAATGTGCGGTAGAGTTTTCTATGAAGTAATGTCAATAGTAGTTTCTCCACCGAATATAGTACCGTGAAAGATTGTAATAGTCCTGGCACAGATATACCCCCCGCTGCTGAGATTGAAGACAGCCACAAGTTTGTTTTCTAAAAGTGTGTAAGAAAGTTCACTCTACTGCTTGACAAGAGTATCGGTGCTTAAAGGATATACCAATTATAAGTAAATTTTCAAAAAGAACCCACAAAAACTAAAGTCTTGAAATTTTGAGCCAAATAACCAAACGGAAACTTGTTAATAAGAACTAATACTGTCTAGAATGCTCGAAACGATTTGTTTAAAGAGACTTCTCAAGCGAATATCGACAAGCTAAATGATGAAATGAATGTTTTTCTCAGCGGTATAAAGGGTGGATTTGTGCCACTTGAAATGAACCTTGTGGCCGGAAAAGGGACAGATTTAGATGGGAATTTGATTGAACCAAGCAGCTTTGAAATCAGTATGCAGGAACAGGTTGACGAAGAAGAGCTTTGGGCCACAGCGGGAGACGAATCAACCGATAACCCAGTTTCAAATTCAGAACAAGTTATAGATTTGTTAATTGATTCTTGTTATAAAGGTGAAATATAAAACAATTTCTGACTTCTAGAAAATTTTAGGAAGACATTTATGACAGTCATCGCTCCCTAACTTGAACACTTACCGATCCAAAAAAAGTGTTACAGTTGGGGCGCTGTGTTCCAGTTAGGGCGCACTCCTATACTTTTCCTTAGAAAACTAAATTGCTAATTAAAATTGCTGGTGAAACCTACGCAATTTTTTGTGAGGAAATGGGAGACGTCAGAACAAAAATTAATAAGGGAAAAGATTAGGAATTTGATTTTCTGAAAAGTGACTTCCTCAGAAATAACCTGCGATTTTCAGTCTTTAATATACAGATGTTTTCCGAAAAAAAACCTAACCTACGCAATTTATCAAAATCACTTTTAAAGAAATAAAAATTTACTCAGAGCCGCCAGGACAAAAATGAAAAATGCAGGCGTTTTAGAAAATGTTTTCCTAAAAAATGAATCATTCAGAATCAACTGCAATTTCTGGTATTTAATCTACAGGTGTTTTTGAAAATAGTCCGTTGCCTCCAAGTGTTAAGAGAGTTTTTAAGCACGTGGATTTACATTTTTATGGAAGAAAATTCTTTATATGAAACATGCATCAAAAAAGGCATTTAACTCATTGTAAAAATCTCATTCAAAACGTTTCTTGACCGTAAACCAGTCAGTTCTAGCATCACTGATTGCCACCTTCGAAATTTGTATCATACTGGAAATTTGTATAATAATGGAATTTCCGAACAATATATGCAATTAAAAAAGACGACCAAAAATCTATAATCCTTTGAAACAATAAAAATATCTGATTCAGGTATGCAATCCGGAAATCAAGCAGTGGTTTCAAAAGCTTGTGCTACTGCTGATCTTTTGACATATCGATGTGGACTACCAGTTGACGCAGCTTCTTATATTGGGGTCACTTTTGATATTAGTGAAGGATATAACAGTCAGGGATTCAGAGGAAAACTGGTCAAACATTGGTGTAGAGAGCAAAATAAATACAAGGTATTTTTAGTTGCAGGATTATTTCGGGATATGGTTAAGTTTTTCAGAATAGACTTTTTATTAGCACAAAAATACCATTAAAATGTTTTCCTTACTTTAATGATTTCAATATTTTGAAGTCTGGCTCTCTATGACCACGTGCGGTCATTTTGTTTATATTTTTCTGTGATGATTGATCATGAAAAAATAATATCTTCTGGAATTCCAAAGCTGATAAATGTATATTTCTTATTTTTTTCACATTAAAAAATTTTGGCTAAGGTAAGTTTTTAGAAGTTCATTTTTTGAGGTGGCGCTAGTAGTAGTGACTCACTACACTATGCAAAAAATGTTTTCTTGATAGCTATAACGGTGTTGCCGGAGAGGAAGGGGGCAACTTAAAAAACGTTACCTAAGTAAAACAACTTGTGGTTATTTCTTAAAATCTTGAAAATTAAATGATGAATAAAAATGACAATTTGCTCGAAGTCAAAAACAAATGATTTTTATATTTCTCACCTCTCATTACAAAAAATTGGCAATTTGGCACCACTTGTTGTAATTTCTGATTTTTCTCTGATCATTGATCATTAAAAACGATTATTTGCTTGGATTCGGAAGCTCCCCCGTCGACATATGAAACCAATGAAATATAATTCAAAATATCACAGAAGGTTCTACGCGGCTTATCACCCCCTAAATATTGTGAAAACTGAAAAAATTAAGATAGATTTTGCAGAAATATATTTTACTAAAAACCATAAACTTTTATATCAATTTTTGAAAATTATATAATTTTTAACAATGAAACAATTGCGTATGCGGTCATCACCCGGATTGAGTTATTAGTGCAAATGTAAGCGATTTGTCTCGTGAGCGGTTTTGCAATAGTTAGATATCTGGCCTAGTGTAAATAAAAGTCTGAATGTGTAGAGTACCAGTATCTGATTACTGAGACTCAAGGAGAAGGACAACAAATTTCATAAAATAAATCCCTGATAAATACCGAATCTTCATCGTGAGGTGCGAGTTTTAACATAACGTAGACAATAGGGATATCAAAACATTTTCACTTTTTTCTAGTGTAGGTCGATAACGTGTCATAATTACCGTACCCTAAATGAGAAACACTCGATGTGGCAGGTTCACGAACCTACGCACCCTTTTCATTATTTAAGAGCAGCCAATCACAGGCGCGGTTAGTTAATTAACTCGTAAATTAGAAGAAATCAAAAACATTAACTTTCATACGGCTCCTATTTGCCCTCAGATTCCAATCACATGCCTCACATTTGGGTTAAAGCTGGAGTGCCGTAAAAATAAGACCCAAAATGAAGTTACAAACGATTTTGGCTATGGCTTCTGAAATTAAACAATGCCGTAAATTATTTCGAAGCCCGCATAATTTACCTTCGATTCATCGTTATTTGCAAGTTTGAATACCTGCCCAAAAATTGCTAGCAATCAATAATATTTTAATTACGTACGGTTCCCTAAAGTAACTTTTTAAAAGGTGACTCATGGCATGACCATGGTCGTGTGATGTGATTCAAATCATTTGACCGATTTAGCCAATCAGGGCCAATGTAAGTGTCTTTTTTAATTCTCGTTAGAACATTTTGGGAGTAGGTACAGGGGTTTCGGTGCATTTTGACAGATTTTGCACTTTGTTTTCTCTTGAGGGAAACTTTTTGCCACTTCGAAATTTCGGATGAACAATTTGGCAAGTTTGAGTGGAATAAATTTATTTATTTTTGATTTAACAAGGGACTCAACCGATTACCCAAGCCGTAGTTACGTGCAAAAATTATGATCTCAGAGAATAAACAAGAGCGAAGAAAAAAAACGAGGAGATTTTTGAATAAAGTTAGAAACCATTCTAAATATTTTCAGCTAATGATTTCAAAAAAATGAGGTTGAAAATTTTGAACAAGAAATAAGGAAAATTTTCAAATATTTCTAATAGTTTCGACTAAAAATCACAGAAATGTCATATTATTTTTTCAAAGAGCATATAAAAAATATGTGGTCACCTACGCGAAAAGTTAAAGTGACAATTTTGAAAGTGTTTTTCGTTGATTTGAAACAAATAATGAAAAATTTCACGAAAAATAGACTTTTTTTCATAATGTTCGCACTTTTTCAAAAATTCTCATAATTTGTCGAATTCGAAAACTTAATTCGAACTCAAAATTTTCTAAAAAAGCAATAATTCAAAAATTTTGTAGTTAAAAAAGTTGCCTGATTATGAAAAATTATTTTGATGGTATATTGAGAAGAAACCATATAAACTCAGTAAAAATTTTTCTCACAAGAGCCCATATCCGTATCTGTCAAAATGCACCGACCTCCTTACGTGTCTTTAAGATGCTTTACGTGTATTCTTTGATAATTTCGAGTCAAACAAGAGGAAAAAATGAATTTTTCAATCATGAAAATGAATATAAAAACTTTATTTTGAAATTAAAGTCGATAAGCAGGTTCTGCAATGTAAATCCTATATTATTCGGGCCAATTTGACGTTCCGGACGGCATGCACATATTTCAAGGCGTCTACGGACGAAATATCTACAGAAACATTCTCATCGGTTGATCAGTACTTTGATGCAAAAACAACATTTTCAAACTCAAACTGGGGAGTGTTCTTTCCGAGCAACAAGTTACGAGATTAAAAATTTGATTTAAAATGTCTTTAAACTCTCAGGACATACAAAAAATAAATGCTGAAAAATTGCGTAGAAATAAATAACTCTAATCAATAAAAAATACGGGGAATTCAATCTCAAAAATGAAGTCATTAATGGCGCACTTAGGAGTGGGGCTCGCAAATTTAAGCCTCTTTCCGATTGCATTTCTCGCCAACTAGCAAAGGTGATATTCCAAAAACATTTGTTACTGCCGAACCAACCTTCGCGGTAATGTTGGAAAGCTTAACAGTAATCTTGATACAATCCCACCTACGCGACACGTACGCTTTCAAAAAGCTTCGTCTAAAAGACACGCGTTCTACCCACTTCCTTCCAAATTTCTATCATTTTTTATTCTTTTTTCGTGTCAGGCTCCGGAGAAGTTCTAACAAATAATGCAAAATTGCTTTTTGTTTTAAAATTTTGGCTTTCAGCGAACAAAAAACGCGAAAAACCAAAAATTAAAATTTTGAAATTGGTCAAGTTTGGGAGGCTCAGGCAAAAAAGCTTATCTCCTCCACCAGTTTGAGGATAAAGTTTCGACTCATACTGGCAATCTGAAAGCACAAGACTTTGTTTGACAATGAATAGAGAGTTTTCGAAATTTTTGTCTGGCGTTCTCTGTGGGGGCCATGTCAAAAAACTTTTTCAAATATTTTAGCCAATGTTTAAATGGTCAGTTTGGAAGGCTCAAGCAAATAGATTCTCTCTCCACCAGTTCAAGAGGTAACAGTTTCGACTAATACTTGCATCTGAAAGCACGAAACTGTTTGAGAATGAACTAGAGAGTTTTTTTGAAATATTTTGCTCATGCGTCTCTTGGGGGCCATGTCAACTTTTCATTTTGAGACTAAATTTTTGAAATTTAGAAACCAGAAAAAATGCTTCAACATATATTTTTTCGTAAAAACAACACTTTAAGAATTTTGGTGCAATCTTTAATTCGGAAGCGTCAAAAAAACAAATTAGCGCACTTTCAATTAATCATAAATTAATCATAATTTTGTTTTCGTTTTTTAGCTTTTTTTGGCCCGCCGAAAGGCAAAATTTAAAGGACAAAAGCATTTGGCATTATTTGTTGAGCTTCTCCGGAGCCTCACACATAAAAATAATTAAAAAAAATGAAAATGAAGGAGTAGGCACAAACTGCGGTGTCTTTTACAAAGCTTATTAAAGCGTAGGTGTCGGCGTAGGTGTGGGATTGTATTAAATTTCTGTTAAATTCAAATTACGGCGAAGGTTGATTCTGTTAGTCACAAATTGTTTTTGGAATATCACCTTTGCTAGTTTGGCGGGTAAATGACCTTGAAAGAGGCTCAAAATCGGCGACACCTACTCCTTAAAGCAGTTTGAGATTAAAACTTGAAATTTTGTAAACGTACCCTAATGATAAAACACTCGAGGTTGCAGGTTCACAAAACTTACGCACATATTATGTTATATTTAGAGCGACCAATAACAGGCGCGGATTCCAAAAGCGTATGAACCTCTTTTGAGCGACAAACAATTAGAGGGACGTTAGGTGTTAGAATTGTGTAAGCCTCCTGCATATATTCTTTAGAAGAACTCGCCAAAATCGTGTTCTTGGCAGAAAAAGTGAAATGGCAGGAACCCGGCCAAACACGAAGTTCTTGAAGCAAAAGTCAATGTCAGAACTTTTTAAATAGATCGAGTTTCGCACAAAAAAATTCGGAACTCGCCAAAATTGTGTCTTGCACCGAAAAGTGACCGCGTGCAGACCCAAACCGCCCGTCATTCCAGAATTCGAGAACCTGGCCGAGGTTTGCCGCGAAAAGTAAACAAACTCGTCCCGTTAATCTTAGAGTGTATCAAACAGGCGCGCGAAACTCAATTTGTGCAATATTAATGTTTTTATACAATTTAACTGAATTTGTGATCTTAAGAGTTTGAAATGAAAATGGTATAAAATACCAGAATAATTATTAATAAAACTCATGATTACTAATTATCTACAGCAGGGTCGGCGTATTGGCTGAAAACTTTTTTTTGCTGAAACTTTACCTATACGCCGGATTTAACCTATTACTCCGGATTTCACCTATACGCGGACGTCGGGGAAGATACGCTCTGATTGGTCAATTAAAACAAGATCTAGGAATTTTACTTTTATTAATTTGAAACAATAATTTTACAAAAATATTAATTTATTTTATTCAAACTTTCCGAAATTTTAGCAATAACGTCGAAAAATGAAAAATCAGATAAAAATAACATCTGGTTTAAAAACAGCCGACGAAACATACGTATCTCATATTTTTTCAACTGTGTAAAGAATCCCGGTGCCTCACCTGCCTTCTGATTTTCTGAGTAAAAAGTTACCTCACAATAAATAAAGATACATTCAATCTCGAAAAATTAATAACAAGTATTTAAATTAAGATAATAAATAATAGTACAATAAATATCGAAAATTAATTAAACTACGATTAATTTTTCAAAATGATAAAATTTTAATTTTTAAACAGGAAAACCTACCCATTCAAGTTTTTAAAAGTAATCAATGAACATTTGATTTTTAAAAATTAAATACCTAAAAATTTATATAATTAATTTTCAAAATAAATAGAAAGTCAAAATTATTTAAAACAAAAACAAAATACAATTAACCTTTTAAAATAAATAAACGAAACATTAATTTTAAAATAAATACAAAAAACAATTTTTCTAAAATATATGAAGGAATAATCAATTTAAAGTACAATTTATTTTGGAGAGGAAAAAATGATTCCGACATCGAAATGATTCGGAATTTTGATTTTTTCTAACTTTTCTGACAAGAAAAATATTTTCAAATTAAAATTGTATTTAAAAACATTAATATTATGCTTAAAAATTCATTTTCGCGCCGCTGGTTAGATACCACCTCTTACATGACGGGCCGGAGTTTGTTTACTTTTCGCAGGCAATTCTCGCGGCAAGGTTCTCGCTCCTGGAATGACGGGCGTTTTTGGTATGCTCTCACCCCGTAACGGGTTTTCGGCCGAATGTGCACTTTCGGCGATATGAAGGCAATAGTATATTAATAATAAACTAAAATCGCGTAAGTTTTAGCGATAAATATAAGGCCGCCCTGTAACTAACTAAAAATACACAGGATTTAATCTCACAAAAAGAGATCAATTAGATTTCTGGCAAAAACCTCACAAGTAGTAATAGTGTATCGCGAGTGGTGGATTTCCTGGGTGTCGGCGGAGGTTTCGCATCAAGTAAAGTGAAATGCGAATGCCAAACGCGTCCAGCTACCGCTTTCGTTAAACCTAACACAATAAAATCAACAAAAAAGTGCCGTTTTAAATGAAAATTAAACAAAAATACAAACGAAAACAACAAAAATGGTCGGAGAAATGGCTATTAGTGTCATTCGTAGGTTATTTTTTATCTATCCAATAATTAAAATAATTACGACGTTTCCAGATTTATTCCATTTTTCAAAAGTATGTTTATTTATATTATTGTGTTTCTAATTATGTTGTGATAATAAAACATATTTAAGGTATGAAATTGTTCTAAGAGAGTCAAGCCGATTAATTACATGGAAGGATTTCCTAGTTGCTTTATTGCTTCCGACGTCATTTTTTTCCCCAAGGTAAATCATGACATTTTTGTTGAATTGAGTATTAGTAAATATCTGTATTTTTATGACTGATAAATTATTATTATTATATATAAGTTATAATTTATAAGTTATAAATAGGAACCCACTTAAGTTCTGAGTTAACTTCAAATAATTTTGTATGAGTTATTTCTCCTCTTTTATTTACAGTATTCATTTTTGAGAAAAGAACTTGATTGTGGAAAATCTCTTTTCTGTTTTTAAAAAACATCAATGCTTACGCTCAATAGCCACCGCGCATGACTTTGTGTTCAACCTACTCAATGAAAATCTAGAATTTTTGAAATATAATTTCCTCAAACTCAATTACATTCACTACATTAAAAAAAACAAATATTTTTTCAAATTGTCTAACAATTAATTGATTTTTGCGTTGCGCTCGAGTTCAAATTTCTCGCCGACTTTAAATTTAAGCCATTATTAAATATTGAGTACGGCTAGCGTAGGGACCCGCCTCTTACGTTAATATCTAGGCACCCGGAACGATTCAAGATTTCATTCAAAAGATATTGGAACTCACTACGTAAAAGCCGCAAATTTGGGTGGTCAATTTAAGTGATTAAAACTCAGGAAAATCAATGATACTCAGATATATCCATGATTTTCGTTCTGAAATGCAATCCCAAAGTTAAGCAAATCACCGGAACTGCTCAGCACAAGAAACGATCGCTTGAGCGTCGAAGTCCAACTTCATCATCGGTTTCGCGCATCGGGTGGGTAGTGGTGATTCAGTGCTGGAGAGTTCCGAGTAATGCAGAATCACGGTCTTTACAGCAGTCAACAAGTCTAGTTGAAAATATAATTTATCAATGCTTACATAAATTATTAAAATAAGCGAAGGTTTTTCTAAACATTTTCACAAAGGTTTTTTCCAACAAAAATAATAAATTTCGAAAATAAATTCTTATTTTGCTCTTATAATGTTCCATGGAAAGTTTATGAATAGTTTAGCTTTTGAATCAATATTTTTTTTGCAAAAGGTCTTTTGTTAAAAATATTGTTTTAAGTACATGTTTCAATAAATAATGCGTTCAATTAAAACATTAAAAACATGTTTTTGAAAATCTTCCAAAAATCTTTTTTAAAATTAACTCAACCGAAGAACACCACATTTTATTCTGAAATTTTTTTTTCATCTCTCTTTATTATTTTTGAAGGGATGTACTACGAACGCAAAATATGCTTCTGTGTAATTCGACACAATAAAAATTAACGCTTAACAGTTAAGGCTGATTTGGCAGAGAGATAATTGTTTTGTTACAGTTCATAAAATATTTTGAAATTTTGAATATAATTTTCGGACTTCCAATCAATTAACACACAATTACTAAGCTTAATAATTTTTGTATTTTCGATTCATTTAATAATTCTTCATGCGTTTGGTTACGTTTTTTGATTATTAATCATTTTCAACCATTATCAGATAATAAAAATATTTTCGTTACAGAATTCGAAACAAAAAATTATTGTTCGAAATTTTGTACGAGAATATCTTTATTGTCTAATAATATTGAAAATGATTAATAAATCGAGAAAACGTTACCTAAACGCAATGAGAATTAATAATTT
>SCLH01001093.1:160141-187585 GCA_004367855.1 Oikopleura vanhoeffeni | reverse complement strand
AATTAATAAACTAACATTAAAAATATATAAATAATCATTAATAATATTACAATAAAATAATATTAATCAAAAATATTATAAAATTATATTAAAACAATAATACAATAAAATAAAATAATAAATATTAAATATATAATAGTGATATAATAAATATAAATAATTTATAATAATAAAATATAATTATATTTATTATAAATTAAAAAATAATATTTTTAAATATAACTTATTACAAGATAATAAAAAAATAATATATAAATAAATAACATTAATATTAATTTATTATTATATATAATATTATAATATAATTCAATAAAATATCTAATTCGTGAATTGAATTTCTCCCGAAATGATGCACCAGACAGCCCGGCACTTTGGGATCATTTCACTTGCCGGATGTGTAAATAATCCCGCCCGAGAATTGCTTTTTCTCTTCCGTTATACACATCTTAGCAACTACAAGCAGTATTTATCAAAAAATGTTTTAAAAAGACGGACACTTCCTAAGGCCAAAAAAAATAAAACCAATATCTGTTTTTTACCAAATTGAATTAATAAATAAAATGTGTGAATTTGATTCTTGATTCTGCGGGTGATGAAATTGATACTGAAGAAAGATTAGATTTGTTTGCTTTCTCGTCTTGTCAAATAAACATGCGCTCAATTTGAAGAGGTAAATATAGTCCACTATTATCAATAGTATCAATTAGATTGTTGTTCCAGTTTGACAGCTTCATAAATGTTTTTCACTTATAAATACTCAATCTTATTGTTATTTTTTGGAATTAAATTATTTTAAGGAGAAAAAAATTGAAATTATTTCTTTGAGGCTGTGAAAATCACAAAATAAAGAAATTATTTTCGACTCTATTAATGAAAGATCTTTTGATTTTTTGACACGAGAAATTTAAAACAAAATTCTACACTGGTAAAAGGCCCCCTTTTGGAAATTTTTTTCTAATCTAGATTTCTTAACTTTCAAAAACGCACGTAAACTTTTCAGGTCGCGAATTATCGACCGACCAAGATTGCTTAATGGCTCAAGAAGTACAGATCAGAGAAATTATTGAAGCAGCGAAAGATAGAAAATTGTGAAAAACTTAAGCATTTAACAATTTGAAGTATCGAATCGTTGTTAACTACTATACGAACTAAGCTCTTCCAGATCGACTCTGGTGTTTAGTTACCAAATGATATTTAGGGGTCCGGTGCATTTTGGCAGATTTGCATTTTTTTTTTCTCTTGATGGGAAACTTTTTGCCACTTCGAAATTTTCGGATGAAAACTTTTTCGAACAAAAGTTGGCACTTCTTAGGTTCCTTCGTTTAATCTGATTTTTTCAGATCGATTATTTTTTCTATAAATCGTCTTTTGAAAAAACGGGAGAAATCGGTTGAAGGCGTAAAAATTTAAGTAAAATATTTATTTAATTTGTATTAATTAGAAACCGAAAAAAACGGTCTTAACCACCGAATTCAATTTATTATATTTGGTTTCATACTATTTCTACGTCAAAATCGAAAATTTAAAATGTCGAAAAAATTCGAAAAAACGAAATTTTGGCACATCGAAAGAAATATTTTTTTACATGAGATGAAAGAAATAAATTGAATTCGGTGGATGGGTCGGCTTAATAATTTGGCAAGTTTGAGTGGAATAAATTTTATTTATTTTTGATTAACAAGGGACTCAACCGATTACTCCCAAGCCGTAGTTACGTCGCAAAAATTATGATTCAGAGAATAAACAAGAGCGAAGAAAAAAAACGAGGAGATTTTTGAATAAAGTTAAAGAAACCATTCTAAATATTTTCAGCTAATGATTTCAAAAAAATGAGGTTGAAAAATTTTGAACAAGAAATAAGGAAAATTTTCAAAATATTTCTAAATAGTTTCGACGAAAAATCACAGAAAAATGTCATATTATTTTTCAAAGAGCATATAAAAAATATGTGGTCACCTACGCGAAAAGTTAAAGTGACAATTTTGAAAAGTGTTTTTCGTTGATTTGAAACAAATAATGAAAAAAATTTCAACGAAAAATAAGACTTTTTTTTATAATGTTCGCAACTTTTTTCAAAAATTTCTCATAATTTGTCGAATTCGAAAACTTTAATTCGAACTCAAAATTTTCTAAAAAAGCAATAATTCAAAAATTTTGTAGTTAAAAAAGTTGCCTCGATTATGAAAAATTATTTTGATGGTATATTGAGAAGAACATATAAACTCAGTAAAAATTTTTCTCACCAAGAGCCCATATCCGTATCTGTCAAAATGCACCGACCTCCTTACGTCTTAAGATGTCTTTACGTGTATGTCTTTGATAAATTCGAGTCAACAAGAGGAAAAAATGATTTTTTCAATCATGAAAATGATAANTTATTCAGGGTCAATTTGACGTTCCGGACGGCATGCATATTCAAGGCGTCTACGAGACGAAAGTATCTACAGAAACATTCTCATCGGTTGATCAGTACATTGATGCAAAAACAACATTTTCAAATACTCAAACTGGGAGTAGTTCTTTCCGAGCAACAAGTTACGAGATTAAAAATTTGATTTAAAATTTCTTTAAACTCTCAGGACAATACAAAAATAAATCTGAAAAATGCGTAGAATAAATAACTCTATCAATAAAAAATACGAGGGAATTCATTCTCAAAAAATGAAGTCATTAATGGCGCACTTAAGGGAGTGGGCGTTGCAAATTTAAGCCTCTTCCGATGCCATTTCTCGCCAAACTAGCAAAGGTGATATTCCAAAAACATTTGTTACTGCCAGAACCAACCTTCGCGGTAATTTGAAACTTAACAGTAATCTGATACAATCCCACCGACGCCGACACGTACGCTTTCAAAAAGCTTCTTAAAAAGACACGCAGTTCGTACCCACTCCTTCAATTTCTATCATTTTTTATTCTTTTTTCGTGTCAGGCTCCGGAGAAGTCTAACAAATAATGCAAAATTGCTTTTGTTTTAAAATTTTGGGCTTTCAGCGCACAAAAAACGCGAAAAAACCAAAAATTAAAATTTTGAAATTGGTCAGTTTGGGAGGCTCAGCAAAAAGCTTATCTTCCTCCACCAGTTTGAGAGATAAAGTTTCGACTCATACTGGCATTCTGAAAGCACAGACTTGTTTGAAATGAACTAGAGAGTTTTCGAAAATTTTTGTTCTGGCGTTCTCTTTGGGGGCCATGTCAAAACTTTTCAAAATTTTAAGCCATGGTGTTTAATATGGTCAGTTTGGAAGGCTTCAAGCAAATAGAATCTCTCCTCCACCAGTTCAAGAGGTAACAGTTTCGACTAATACTGCATCTGAAAGCACGAAATGTTTGAGAATGACTGAGAGTTTTTTTGAAAATTTTGCTCTGCGTCTCTTGGGGGGCCATGTCAACTTTTCATTTTGAGACTAAATTTTTGAAAATTTAGAAACCAGAAAAAATGCGTCAAACAATATTTTTTTCGTAAAAACAAACACTTTTAAGAATTTTGGTGCAATCTTTAATTCGGAAGCGACAAAAAAACAAATTAGCGCACTTTCAATTAAATCATAAATTAATCAATAATTTTGTTTTCAGTTTTTTAGGCTTTTTTGGCCGCCGAAAGCAAAATTTAAAGACAAAAAGCAATTTGCATTATTTTGTGGCTTTCCGGAGCCTCACACATAAAAATAATAAAAAATAATGAAAATTGAAGGAGTAGGCACAAACTGCGTGTCTTTTTACAAAGCTTATTAAAAGCGTAGGTGTCGGCGTAGGTGGGATTGTATTAAATTTCTGTTAAATTCAAAATTACGGCGAAGGTTGATTCTGTTAGTCACAAATGTTTTTGGAATATCACCTTTGCTAGTTTTGCGGGTAATGACCTTGAAAGAGGCTCAAATCGGCGACACCTACTCCCTTAAAGCAGTTTGAGATTAAAACTTGAAATTTTGTAACGTACCCTAAATGATAAACACTCGAGGTTGCAGGTTCACAAACTTACGCACCATATTATTTTATTTTAGAGCAGCCAATAACAGGCGCGGATTCAAAAGCGTAATGAAACCTCTTTTGAGCGAACAACAATTAGGGGACGTTAGGTGTTAGAATTGTGTTAAGCTCCTGCATATATTCTTTAGAAGAACTCGCCAAAAATCGTGTTCTGGCAGAAAAAGTGAATGCAGGAACCCGCCAAACATCGAGTTCTTGAACAAAAAGTCAATGTCAGAACTTTTTAAAGATCGAGTTTCGGCACAAAAAAATTCGGAACTCGCCAAAAATTGTGTTCTTGCACCGGAAAAGTGACGCGGTGCAGACCAAAACGCCCGTCATTCCAGGAATCGAGAACCTGGCCGAGGTTTGCCGCGAAAAGTAAACAAACTCGTCCGTTAATCTTAGAGTGGTATCAAACAGCGCGCGAAACTCAATTTGTTAGCATAATATAATGTTTTTAATACAATTTTAACTGATTTGTGATCTTAAGAGTTTGAAAATGAAAATGGTATAAAATACCAGATAATTATTAATAAACTCATGATTACTAATTATCTACAGCAGGGTCCGGCGTATTGGTGAAACTTTTTTTGCTGAAAACTTTCACCTATACGCCGGATTTAACCTATACTCCGGATTTCACCTATACGCCGGACGTCGGGGAAGATACGCTCTGATTGGTCAATTAAAACAAGATCTAGAATTTTACTTTTATTAATTTTGAAAACAATAATTTACAAAAAAATATTAATTTATTTTATCAAACTTTCCCGAATTTTAGCAAATAACGTCGAAAAATGAAAAATCAGATAAAAATAAGCATCTGTTTTAAAAACAGGACGAAACATACGTATCTCATATTTTCCAACTGTGTAAAGAATCCCGGGTGCTCACCTGCTCTGATTTTCTGAGTAAAAGTTGACCTCACAATAAATAAAGATACTATCAATCTCGAAAATTAATAAAAGTATTTTAAATTAAGATAATAAATATAGCTACAATAAATATCGAAATTAATTAAACTACGATTAATTTTCAAAAATGATAAAAGTTTNTTTTTTCTACTTTTCTGACAAGAAAAATATTTTCAAATTAAAATTGTATTAAAAACATTATATTATGCTTAAAAATTCATTTTCGCGCGCTGTTAGATACCACTCTTACATTGACGGGCGAGTTTGTTTACTTTTCGCGGCAATTCTCGCGGCAAGGTTCTCGCTTCCTGGAATGACGGGCGTTTTGGTATGCTCTCACCCCTACGGGTTTCCGGCCGAATGTGCACTTTCGGCGATATGAGCAATGGAACTATTTAATATAAAAACCTAAAATCGCGTAGGTTTTAAGCGATATATATAAGGCCGCCTGTAACTAACTAAAATACACAGGGTTATAATCTCACAAAAAGAGATCAATTAGATTCTGCAAAAACCTCAACCAGTAGTAATAGTGTATCTGCGAGTGGTGGATTTCCTGGTGTCGGCGGAGGTTCTGCATCAAGTAAAAGTGAAACTGCGAATGCCAAACGGTCAGCTACGCTATCGTTAACTAACACAAAAAATCAACAAAAAAGTGCCGTTTTAAATGAAAATTTAACAAAAAATACAACGAAAACAACCAAAATGGTTGGAGAAATGGCTATTAGTGTCATTCGGTAGGTTATTTTTATCTATCCAATAATTAAATAATTACGACGGTTCAGATTTTTATTCCATTTTCAAAGTATGTTTATTTATATTATTGTTGTTTCTACATTATTGTTGTATAAAACATATTTAAGGTATGAAATGTTTCTAAGAGAAGTCAAGCCGAATTATATACATGAAGATTTCCTAGATTGCTTTATGATGCTTCCGACGTCATTTTTTGCCCCAAAGGTAAATCATGACATTTTTGTTGAATTGAGTATTAGTAAAATATCTGTATTTTTATGACTGATAAATTATATATTATTATATATAAGTTATAATTTATAAGTTATAAATAGAACCCACTTAATTCTGAGTTAACTTCAAATAATTTTGTATGATGTCTTTCTCCTCTTTTATTTATCAGTATTCATTTTTGAGGAAAGAACTTTGATTGTGAAAATATTTTTCTGTTTTAAAAAACATCAAGGCTTACGCTCAATAGGCCACGCTGCATGACTTTGTTTCAACTAATCAATGATAATCTAGAATTTTGAATATAATTTCCTCAACTCAATTACATTCACTACATTAATAAAAAACAAATATTTTTCAAATTGTCTAACAATTATTGATTTTTTGGTTGCGCCTCGGAGTTCAAATTTCTCCCGACTTAAATTTAAGCCATTATTAAATATTGAGTACGGCTAGCGTAGACCCGCCTCTTACGTAATATCTAGGCACCCGAACGATTCCAAGATTTCATTCAAAGATATGGAACTCACTACGTAAAAGCCGCAAAATTTGGTGGTCAATTTAAAGTGATTAAAACTCAGGAAATCAATGATACTTCAGATATATCAGATTTTCGTTCTGAAATGCAATCCCAAGTTAACAAAATCACCGGAACTGCCTCAGCACAAGAACGATCAGCTGCAGCGTCGAAGTCAACTTCATCATCGGTTTCGGCATCGGGTGGGAGTGGTGGATTCAGTGCTGGAGGAAGTTCGAGTAATGCAGAATCACGGTCTTTACAGCAGTCACAAGTCTAGTTGAAAATATAATTTATCATGCTTACAAAATTATTAAAATAAGCGAAGGTTTTTTTCTCAAAACATTGTCAACAAAAGGTTTTTTCCACAAAAATATAAATTCGAAAATAAATTTTTTATTTTGCTCTTATAATGTTCATGGAAAGTTTTATGAATAGTTAGCTTTTGAATCAATATTTTTATGCAAAAGTCTTTTTGTGAAAAATATTTTTAAGTACATGTTTCAATAAATAAATGCGTTCAATTAAAAATTAAAAACATGTTTTTGAAAAATCTTCAAAAATATTAATTAAAAATTATACTCACCAGAAGAACACCACATTTTATTTGAATTTTTTTCATCTCTCCTTATTATTTTTGAAGGGATGTACTACGAACGCAAAAATTCTTCTGTGTAATTCGAAACAATAAAATTAACGCTTAAAAGTTTAGGCTGATTGGCAGAGAGATCATTGTTTTGTTACAGTCATAAATATTTAAAATTTTGAATATAATTTTCGGAACTTCCAATCAATTAACACCCATTACTAAGCTTAATAATTTTTGTATTTTCGATTCATTTTATAATTCTCATGCGTTTTGGTTACGTTTTTGATTTATTAATCATTTTCAACCATTATTAGATAATAAAAATATTTTCGTACAGAATTCGAAACAAAAAATTTTTGTCCGAAATTTTGTACGAGAATATCTTTATTATCTAATAATATTTGAAAATGATTAATAAATCGAAAACGTTACTAAACGCATGAGAATTAATAATTTTTGTATCATTATATACTGACTACTAAATGAAGGTTAATCATTACTATTTAAACATCATTAAGTATTATTTTTCAAAGACTTAATGATCTTTAATTACTAAATCAATGCTTTATCTCAATTAAGTATTTTTTGACTCAAAGACTTTTAAATTTATTTTTCCGAAATGATGCTTCTTCCAAGCTTTTCAGACATGGGCACTGGCCGTTTTGGCTTGATTACTAACAGAAAGTGGCACTATAGTGAACAAATATTTATTTTGAAAAACGGAAAGTATACCTTTGCAGTGTTTTTGATATTTTTTTGAGTATGGACTCATTTGCAATGTTTTTATACTTAACTTTATACTAGTTTGAATTTTCAAAATAATTGAAAAAATTAACAATTTTTAACTTTGCGTATTGTAACATTTATATCAGTTAAATCTGGCCAGTGAACCGCGCTCTCTGGTGCCTCAAAAAAACGTTGCAAATTGAAAGCTCCATTTTGCAAAGAAAAAGTTATTTGATTCAAATATGCCGCTCAATTTATAATTTGACCATAGTTTATAATGCCATTGCCGGAAACAATACTTGAAATTCGTTTGGACCTACTTAATACTTGATACGATGACATTGAGGGCAAAAAATATTTACAGTTAACCTGATTAACCGGTTGAGTCAACATGCAATCGTGAAAATTATTCAAAAATCTTGTTCGTGAGATTACGAACTAGCAATTTGCGAATTTTCATACTAATTATATTAAACATACCTTCAAAATCATTTTCACCCGATACAACCCTCTTTAACTGGAAAATGCTCATAATTGTATATTCCTCAGCAATATATCTGTCGATTAATGAAGGTCTTAGAGAAGCATTAAAAATGCTCGAAATTGATACGGTGGAATAAGTTGATGTGCTGAGAACCCAAATCAGTACAAAAATTTTCGATTTACATAAATTCGATTTTCTTTTCTAAGTATTTTAAAAAGATGAAGTTAAAAAATAACGTTATGCGATCGATTTGACACCATAAGAAACTTCAAAAATCACGCCTTGACGTAAGCCAACTTCCTCATCAGTGTTTACTGTGCTTCTTTTTGAGACCATTCAAAAAAATCGAAAGCCACTTTTTTTTCGGAAATTTTTTGGAAAATACAACAAAAAAATCAGTCATTCGACGTTGTTACTGGCAACGTGCCAAAAAATCCTTGTGATCATTACTTAAATTGTTCCGAGGAGTACTGAGATAAAATTTAGACGCCACTTTGCAATTATTGGTATCCCTGGGAGTGAGATAGAGAATTTTGAAGTCTGAAATTGGGAAACTCGTCGGTTATTGGCGTTCTAGAATTGTTAAACAAGACAACTACGCGGATCAAAAAATCTATTGTGATTTAAGTTTGACATACTACCACGTTACGATTGTCTGTGAATAATTTGAGACTTCAATTGACTATACCTGTCTGGGAGGAGATATTTCAGTTGGAAAATGTCCACCTTGTTACGATACGTCCTATTGTTAATGGCAAAATATTATTGTGATGTATTTTTCGCAAGATTAACCCTTGATTAACAATCTGTGGCTCAGATCCTAAACATCCCAGAAAAAGCAAAAAACGGGATCGTAGAACTTTCTTTCAAACACTATTATAGAGAATTCAATTCGGTTCCAAAAAAAAATTGAAATTTTTTCGAATGTTGTGTTCCAGAAAGGGGATTGAATATTAGGGATCTGTTCGCCTATGTTCACTTCCGGAAATTATTTCGGAAATAGACATAAATTAACCAAATGTGAGATAAGTCAGTTTTTAGAAAGTGTTTGTGCATGCATAACAGTTATAAATAAAATCAATTATCGATATCTAGGGCAGCACATTTTTCTTCGAGAGTTAAAGTTTTAAATTCCCAACTTCAAGTATCCATGAAAAAAATTTAGTTCATCATAAAAATGAATTTAGAGCAACTTTCAAAATGTCACATTGTACTTCATTACCATATTACTGTAAAAATAAAGTAGATAAGAGGTTCAATATCTGCTTTTAGTACAGTGGAAAAATAACAGTTTTCATACAAAAATCAGTGATTTTTTGCCATACAAAATTTTTTGACTTATTAAAATTACTTTGATTTATGGAGATAAAAAAATACGCGAGAAAACTACTGATAGGCAGAATACTTGTGCATCGTTTAGACATAAGTAACTTTGAAAAGAACAAACTGTGGCAGTGTATCCGTGATATGTATTGCCTGTGCGTTCTTCTCACTATATTTTCTGAGAACAAAAAAGTAAAATCTAGAATATAGAACAATGTCGGATGCAAATAGATCATTTCATGCTTCCCTTAATCAGAAAAAATTGAAATTCCAACTGCCTCGTAAGCTTTCTGTAGAACAACGTCAAAGTAGAGCCACAATGTGTCGTGGTGCTATTGACCGGATTTTTTTTATATGCCCCCAAGGTTAGGCAGCTAATCTACAAATGCTTACATTTTCGATTTGCTCATACGCTTTTAGTTTCTCAGAAATATTCATCGTGAACTATGTCGAATTTATCCAGAATCATATCTCCCTTAACTGGGTAGCTTTTTCATTTTGAGAAAATCGCTGTATCGCATTTCATTAACATATGCTTTCAGCGAACATGATTTGGGAGATTTTCGTGACGTAATTCAAATTATTTCTTAGGAAAATTAGGATTTGACCTTCATTAGCAGTTTACAACATATGTGAGGGATGCAACAACGCTGAAATCGTCATTGATTTGATTTTTGTAAGATATGTTCAAGTTTAAAAATTCTGTGCAAATGGTCAACTCAACCGGTTGCAACACAAGTTTGTTTATGAAACAGTTTATACAATCCTAGAAACAGAGCAAGCCCAACTCTTTTAAACCAGCCTCTTTCCCTCTAACATTGAAAAAATGACTTTTTAAAATAAAGAATATATTTGGGTGGCAGAACAATTCGGGGGGGATTGTTGCTGCCCCCGAAGTGTTAAAAATGTTCTCGGTGGGAAACAAATTGTGAAAAATCGGTGGGGATACAAAAATGGAAGAAATTTGTTATTGGCCCCGAATTCTGATTAATTTAATTGATTTTTTCTGAAATCGGGTTTATAATTTTGCTTTTATTGCCCGCCGATAATCCAAAAAACTTGTTATTTCGAATAATTGGGGGCATTCAAAATTATATAATTTCAACATCAAAAAAATACCATTAATTTAACCCTATGCTGAAAGTATTAGATGGAGACCATATAGCTTTTCTTTATTGTATATATTCGACCGTTTTAAGTCATTTTATTTCAGTAGCGAATGTTAATTGATCATTTGATTATACACTGTACTGAAAGAGATGACTTATAAACGTCGAATTTAATGATACATAAAGTGAATACTAATATGTTTACTCTATAAGTTAAATCTCAGAAAATCAATAAAATTGAAAAAGTATTAATTTCAGGGTTAGCGTGAACTCTGTCTGTCAGTGTCACACAGTAAGGGATTTTTGCAAATAAAATAAATAATTTTTAAATTAACCCTATGTAATAGTATTAGATACGGTCAGGCTTAACTCGTGCCCTGTATCACGTAAGGGAAGCTTTTGTTATTCAGTCGCGTTTCGTACGAGTTGAAAATATCTTCCCAAATAATCGGCTACATGTTAGTAGAGCTACTGTGATATATGAAAAAAAGATATTTTTTCTTCAAGATAACGCAGTTTGCAGCAAAAACTCAAGAAATTCGAGATAATTGTTTTTGTGAAAGGCTAATTGGCTGAAATCACATTTGGATCGACTGATCAAGCTGCAGTTACCTGTGCTACAACCATTGGATTTGAGTGATGCGTAAAATTATTATCAATATATGGACCTGGCTTCAATTTTAGTGAAACACTGTCATCTTATCTGACTCGAAACAAACAAAAATATCTTTAATTTATACCATTCATGCCTCAGAGACATCTGCCCCGAATATCCAAAAAGCCTTTTGAAGAATTCGGGGTCAAAAACAACAAATTTCAAATCCCCATCCAATGTTTGTTAAAAAGCATTTATTTAGTAAAGTTCGGGCAAAATGAAACATAATTTAAAATTCCCCCGAATACTCGTGGAAAAAACATGCCCCCCTGAATATTTCCTGAAAATTAAAATTCGGGAGAAATTTTTGTTGTGTTTGCCCCCGAATTGACTCCCTTTTACTTATTGATTTTCCCAACTTATTTCAAGGACAGTCAAGCCATTCTGGAGAAGCTTCAACTACGCAATCAGCAACTGCTGATCGAACTGTTTCTACGCAGAAAAATAAGTCTGTTATGGATTCTCAGGTTATTGAAGTCTCTGGTGGATCGCATAAAATTGCTACCGCCATAACTGATTTGTATTCACTTAGTTTTAGATCATCACTCGTCCAGTGGCTCAGGCGAGTGTTTAAAAGTTTTTATCTCTATAAGGATGATTCATGGCCAATAATGACTGATTATGACAAATCATGACGAATAATGACGAATCATTTTCGATAATGACGAATTATGTTGAATCATGACGATTCATGAATAAATCATGATGGATCATGACTCATGATTCATGACCAATAATGACCGATTATGACAAATCATGACCAATTATTTTAGATCATGACGGATTATAACGAATCATGTTGGATCATGACGAATTATGTCGATTCATGACGATTTATGAATAAATCATGACGGATCATGACGAATCATGGCGGAGCATGAAAAGTCATGACGAAGCATGACCAATCATGACGAATCATGATTAAATTTTATCGTAATTTATGGCTCTGTAACACTTAAAAAGGAGTATACCATTATATCCAAAGCCTTTTGATTTCATATTCGAACCCATTAGCAAACTTTTGAATCATTTGATCGATGATATGATACCAGAAGATATGTACGAAACATGCATTGTGCAGAAAGAAGATCATTTTGTTTTGGCAAGGAAACAAAAAATTTCGTGTCAAACAAATTTTGCACAAACATCAGCATATTGCAAACAGGTTTTAGCGTCGAGACAAAAGTGACTTGTCGAGACTTGAGGTGATTCGTGGTCGAATTCGAAGACGATTGCTTAAAAACGTAGCTTCAAATCACCAAAAGTCTCGTCGTCACTTAAAAACTTACCGAAATGTCAAATGTTTAAAATTATTTTCAGACTTGTACAAATGCAACTATCGGAGCAGAATGTGAAGTGACATCTCCAAGGTAGGGATCGGATTTTTACAAAAACTGAACCGCACTTTATGGCAACTTCGCAATAATTTTGAAAATCTGACCCCTGTTCCAAGACTTCTAGATTGCACAGAAGTCGTTGAGAAAAAGGAAAAGATTCAAAGAAAAATTAAGTCTTTAGATACTGCAATAACTTTATATATTCAAGCAAGGATGCCCTTCACATCCAAAAACGTTGTAACACCTAATGTCGGCTCCAGATGCAACGCCGCATATATCAGGGTTGAACCAGTGAAAATTTTTGCAGGGGGTTTTGCAGGGGTTTTTCATGCGCACATTTTTTGCAAAACAATTTACTGTGACATCATTTCCGCACACGATATTTTGCCGTCGTTAAAAAGTTTGAAAAGCTAATTGATATAAGATGCCGGTAAAAGTTTTTTGAGAATTTTAAAACAAATTTATCTTTAATACGCGAAAAGTTATTTCAAAAAACAAATTGTTTTCAAAATTTTCTAATTTAGTAATTGTTTATAAACAGTTATCAATTTTGCCGCTGGTGCTTCTCCGGTCGGACTCGTAACAGGTGTATACAAAAGTTATGTGACTAGACTTGACCAGATTTGGAGAGTCGATGAGGTTATATTGAATTGCGGCATTTTGTCACATTCAACTTCAGTTATATATGAAAACTTTTTTTCGGGCAAAGCTATATAACGATTGGATCCAACCATCTCGCATTTCGTGTGTGTAGAGAATCGAGATCTGCAGATGGTTATATACAAAGATATGACTAGAAGATCCAAATTACCATAAGAAGATAAGATTATAAAAAATGAATAAAATTAATTAAAAATGGACATGTTTAAAAGACAACTAGTCTATTTCCTGCATCTGTCATTGAAATTTTTATTGTCATAAATCTTGATTAAGCATAAAAACTGAATTGAGAACGTATAGAAATCTGGCATATTGAAAAGATATACAGGGGTTTAAAGGCTTTCGCTCTTCTTTTCTCAAACATGGTTACTACTTGATTACCGCGTTTTGATTGTTGAATTTGAGAAAGACTAGGTTTCTCAGATTCCAACCAATCAAAACGGCGGAACATCTACAGTGTACCTAAGTTTGGGAAAAAGAAGGGAAAACTTCCACGCCTGTATCATGAACGATACATGTGTATGTAAGTTTATGTATGCAAATAATTGGCAAAATTTTTTTAATAGACATTCTTGTGACATTAATCGTACATAAGTATAAATCGTGTTTATGAAAGCAAACTGGTTATTTTTCACGCATCTCAAGGCGGAAAATTGAAAATAAGATAGATTTACAGGCTGCTCTGAATTTATATAGTCATACTAGTTCGGATGATGGGAAATGTCCGTTTCTGATACAAATTTTATCCAAAAAATTGCGCAAGAAATTTAAACTGGATGTGCCCACAATCAGAAAAATATTTCCCTCTTACCATTTGTTTCCATCTTTTCGATTTTTCAGCCTTAAATTTTTTAAGGTTTTCATGATAAGTTCACTTTAGAAACTGTGTAAGAAACAATCGCAATGTGAAAACTATCTCGCTTTGACTTGGTTTTTCTGAGTTTTAAGATAAGCAATCTACGCATTTTCGACTTTAGTTACCTAACAGGATTCATATAATTTATCCAAATAAGTGAATCACTTGTTTTCAATTTGTGCCGTTTGCTAGCCTAAAAAGTGTTGAACAAGTGTGCTAGGGCAAATTCCAACTAATCCCCATGCTAATTTTAGATGGCGATGATGAAGTTATTTATGATGCGCATTGAAAACTGGTCTCCTAGTGGAAAAATTCATAAAATTTTTAAAAATGCGGTTATAGTATTTATATATATTAAGAAAACTGTGACTTAATTTAAAGTGATTTCATATGATTTAGTAAATCTAATTTTTAAAAGAACCATGATTTCGACAGAACATTCGGAAAATTTTTCAAAAATTCTCCATTCTCGAAATTACATATTTAAAAATTTCATGTTCAGTCATTCTGATTTTTCAATTGTTCGTAATTGTTAAATTTTTTTATCATAACAACAAATCTTTGATTTTCAAATGTCTGACTTTTTCAACTACTTCTAATAGTAATGAAAATTTCATAAATTGAATATCACGAACAAATATCATTAAATTTCAAATTTCAAAAAGTTGCGAAACAATATCCAATTTTTCTCACAAAATTTCGTAATAAGAAGTAAACGCTTGAAATGACAAATTTAGCCGAACATTATCTACATGTAGAGAAATATTAAAGTTTCATGCCAATTTATACACTTTGAATAGATGTAAAAACCTCAAAAAGAGACTGTCGTCGTTAACTAAACGTAGCTTGTTGCCATGAAATCCCCAGCGACGATGTAGTCATCGATTTTTCTTCTAGATCTACATAAGACGTTCTAGAAGAATGGCTGGCTCATCGAACGTGGAATACTGATTTATCAATCACTACTACACGCGATGATACTAAAGACAACCTTTCCTGGCATTTCCTGGTAATGCACAACATACGAAATACTTGAGACGAACGTACAACAATGGTCCTACAGAAACACGAATTTGGAATATAACCAATTTTTATACTTTTATGAAAAAACATCATGAGTTATTAATATTTTAAAAGAGTGATTACTAAACATTTTTTAGACCATTATTTACACTTATTGCGAGACAAAACTTACTACGATTTTGGCAAGAACGCTAATATCTTTACCGATTTTCGAAAAATAATCTAACGGTTAATTTTCAAAACGCCTACACGAATTCTTGGAAAAACTTTTTTAACATTTTTTTTAAAAACTATCTTACATTTTGAATTATTAAGAATATTGACGATGTTTTGAAAAACACAAGAATGCCTTTGGTTTTGAAAAACCACCTACATGCTAGCGATATAAAAGTTAACATTTTGTTAATTTGATAAAAAACTACTGTCAAAAATTTTGCCAAAACTTATCTTACGCAACCGTAAGTCAGATCTTTAAGAATAACCTTTATCTTGGGAACTTTTTGAACAAAATAGCTTGGGTCTCAGATTCTTAATATAACTGATCCATCAAAATTCCAAAAAAGATTACCGTTACAACAATTCTGATGAGTACTTTTTTGTATGGCTCCTAATCAAGTCGTCTGAAATCCACAAGCCTGGATTATGTCATCACACTCAAAAACCCTCTGTATCCCATCAAACTGGATGCGGACGGAAAAAGAGAAGTTACTCTTGTGCGCCCGACTGCAAATTCATGGCAGTGAAAAACTCGACAATATGGTTGAACACTATTTAATGTCTGTATTTATAAACATAAGGATTGTTATCATTTCACCCAAAGACCCAACTCTATAAATCGCCAAGAAAAGAATAGCAAACACAGATTCGACATAATGGTTTGTGAAAAAACAATCTTCCAATTTTTTTAGCAGACATATTATCGGTATAATAAGCAAAATATTTTAACGAAACTGAATTCAAATTTGGCAATTATTTAAACGGAAAACGATTAGAATTGACAATAAATCCATTTGTATATTTCAAAAAGTGAAACAATTTTGCGACAAAAAAAAATCAATTTTATAATTAAACCCGACGAAAAAATTGTTTGCAGAAAAAACGGAATCCAAGTTATAATTATTAAACCAGAAAAAAGTTTTTGGACGAAAGCAAGAGCAAGAGAACAATCTAATCTTATAAAGTTTTGGACAAAAACTTATTTTCAACAAAAAAGAGTACAAATTTCGACGTACAATCATTACTATCCGTGTTTTTACTAGAAGAAGGAGCTCCCGAACTCGATTTGCAACAATTGTTCTGGAGGAATAAAAAGTTTTTCGATCAAAAACACTAAATTTGGATTATCAGTTTAAGACAAAAAATTATTTTCAGTAAAACAATTGGAANCTACTTAATGGAGGTTACTCATTTTCTACTTAAATATCTTTAACCCCCTCACACCCTTTGACTATCTAAAGGCAAAAAAATTTTCGGGAGCCAAAACGGCGCAGAACTAACATCGTCACAGACGTACAATTCAAATATGTCATAGAGTTTGCAATTTTATTTCCAGAAATATTCTTGAAAATTTTATACGATGAGCTGTTCGAAAGTTATTTTTTCCTACTTTTTTTTAGGATTTTCGTCAAAATTTCTTAAAAAATTAATTGTGTGAAAACGATACATAATATAAAAATTCTGAGGAAGCAAGTTTTTAGGAAAGAATTTGAGAATTCTTTTGATACAAGTTTATTTTATCTGCAGTCTCTATACAAAGAATAATTTTTATGAATTTTTATAATTTTACAAGTGATTTTTATGAAACTCAAAATAATGAAAAAAAATATTTTTCAAATAATTATTTTTCGAAAGAATTGAATGGCAATTTAACCCAAATAGCGCCGATAAAGACAAATCGATCAAACATAGAACATAAGGTGGTACTGATTTTGAGTTTTCAGCTGATTAGCAATATGTTTCACATTTTACTGCATATATTTCGACGCGCGGCGATATGAATAATTGTTTTGTGAGCGATCGAGATATCATATTTCAAATTTGAGACCAGCTTTCAATAGCTACAGTTTCACTCTTAAATTTGTAACTTATATGATATTGTAAAAAATGTATAGTTTTTCAAGAAATACAAGGTGAGTGAACCTCTCTTTTCTCTCGCAGTTATCTAGTTTACAAACTTCGAAATTTAGAAATGTTACGTGTTGTTCACTTAATTTAATCTTTGATCTCAAGCAGTGACAAATAAGTAAATTGATAGCTCCCAGTTTCCCGTGATAAATTCTCAAAGTTTTGCCTTTAGATAGGCTTTTCGGTGTGAGGCGAAGTTCTCGTTTCTGGGTGTGAGGAGGTTAAGTACTGTTTTTTTAGAAGACTTAGTGATCTTAAAAACTNGTGGAGAATTTTCAAAGGCGTCTAGGTGACTTTGAAAGGAAACTTTTGGAAATATTTTTGGGCACCGACATCATACTGGTGGAGTAAAGAGATATTTTTTACCTCGAAAAATGGGGAAATTATCGTTTTTAGATGATTCCTTGTTTACCGGTCGGAGTTAAGAAATGAAAACTAAAATTGACGGTTAAATGTTCTTGGCTATCGGATGCAAACCCGTTGGGAATATCTGTAACGCGTTTTATCCAAGAAGGGGTCGGTTCTTAAAAAAAACCTACCTTTAGGTAATAGAACTTCCTTTTTCGAAAAAACTTTAAATTCTTAATGATTTCTTTCAAGGGTCACATTTTTGATATTAACCCCCCATTTCACCGGTAGAGATATTGAGGCTGCTTGGTCAAATTTACCCGTGATACATCCCATAACATTGCGATTTTTTTTTCGAATTAACTAAAAACGAACGTCAGCGCATTTTGATTCATTCAATAACAATTTCTTTAAAGTATTATGTAAATAAACATTTGATTTATTATATGACCGTGATTTTTTTGTAGAGGTTTTTCTCCTTACTATTTCGTTGATGTTAATTTACCTGACATGAAGGTTTTCTTGGAGCTGCCCGATGGTGTTCTAACAGGTGCAACCGGTGTTTGCCTATAATCTACCATTCCGTATGTGAAACTTGAATTCATACCAGAATCGGAAATTTATTTCCAAAGGGATCGTGAACTTGACAGGGTTTCGAGCGGTTAGGACGGGTCTGGTTTGAACCGCCGATAGATTTGCATTTGCTTTGTTTGGGGCCAAATGAATAATTTTGATTGTTGCTGTTCTAAATTTGTGGAATAAAAATTTGGTGCCTAAACTTTTTCCGTGCACTAGAAGATAAATTAGTCGAAAATTAAACCGCAAGTGGTACATTCTGTAAATAGGGAAAAGTTTTTTAAATCATTTACTGTCATAGCTACAGAGAACAAAATTTTGTCTTATAAAAATCTAAAATGGAGCTAGAGAGCTGGTGTAATTATAAGCCAAATTTCAGCATGAAACAAGCCGCAATCTAACTTGTAAAATTTGAACTTGAAAGACCAAATTTCGGGGAAGTTCTACAATAAAAACTCGGAAAATGGTTTTAAGGGGTTTAATACATGTTACGCGTTGTGACAAAAATAGAGACTTGAGGGGGTATAAAAATCCGAAGTAGCCATTCGCAATAATTTTTGGGAAATTCAGAGAAATTTTCAAAATCCAAAATTTTCAACTGACCGGAAATGTGGTGTTTACAATAATATCAAAAATTTCAGTTGGAAATGAATGAGGTACCATTTCGTCATTAAAACCGGAAGTTTGACAGCAAGTCCTGTGTGCCAGTCTGAGAGACTTTGATTAGTTTTACTCTGTCGGAGACGCAATCACAAAATGGAAAGTTTTTGTCGTTTTTACTTCATTTATTTCTATATGTCGAAATTAATGGTGGAAACCCTATCTATACGGTATGGACCACACCCTTAACCCTTGTGAGCACAGAGCCACAATTGTGGCTCCAGCATACCTGAAATTATCCAAAAAGGCAAAAAACGGGATCGTAGAATCTTTTCTTTCAAACACTTTATAAAGAATTTATATTCGGTACCAAAAAAATAATTGAATTTTTTTTCGAATGTTTGGTTCCAGAATTACGGAGAGTTGATTAATTAGGATTTTTCGCCTATGTTTCACTTCCGGAAAAATTATTTCGGAACTAGACATAAAATACAAATGTGAGATTAGTCAGTTTTTAGGAAAGTGTTTTGTGCATGCATAACAGTTAAAATAAAAATTTATTGATATCTAGGGCAGATATTTTTCTTCGGAAGTGAAAGTTCTAAATTTTCAACTTCAAGAATGAAAAAATTTAGTTATCATAAAAGTGAGTTTAAGCAATCAAAAAATGTCAACAGTTGTATTTCATTACCATATTTACTTGAAAATAAAGGGAATAAGTGTAATAATCTGCTTTTATAGGGAAAAATAAACATTTTTTTATCAAAAATCATGATTTTTCCATCAAAATTTTCGACTTATTTATAGATTACTTTTGATTTATGAGATAAAAATCAAAGCCTACCAAACTTTGACGTATGCCAGATACTTGTGCATCGTTTTAGACATAAATGTAACTTTTGAAGACAACTGTGACAGTGTATCACGTGATATGATGTGCCTTGCTTTTCTCACTATATTTTCTAGAACAAAAAAGTAAAATTCTAGAATATGAAATGTCGGATGCAAAAATATCATCTTTCAAGTTCCTTATGCAGAAAAAATTGAAATTCCAACTGCCTTAAGCTTTCTGTAAACAACGTTGAAAGTAGAGCCACAATTGTCGCTCTGGTGCCTTGACGGAACTTTTTTTTATATGCTAACAAGGGTTAAGGCTTAATTTGACATTTTTTAATTTGAAGAATTAAACCGCTAACAATCTTCTCTGCTATATTTAAAAACAATCTTATGTTTTTATCAAAATTTTCTCGAAAAAAGAGAAGACAGATTTTTATTCCTCTTCAGCCAGATATGGACAACAAATTTTGTTCTTTTGCCAACTTTTTTGTTTTCTTTCCGCTTTTTTCTGTTTTTTATTTTTTTTGTTTTTTTACCTTTTAGCTTCAATCATTTTTAAAAGTGTCTTCGTCTTCGTCTCCCATCATAATAATTGTTCAGTCCGAAGTATTTCTACATTTTCTCTAGAAAAGCTGTTTCAAGTGAGGTGAAAGGTTATCCCTAAAGAGGTGTAAATGTCTGTTCGTCAACTATTTCAGAGTTTATTTGAGTTTTCCGATTGTTTCAGAACTGTTTTTGTGCAGCTGATTTCAGATTTTCACAGAGATAGATTATGTTGTTAACAGATTTTTGAGTTGTCGTAAATATTTTGAGTTTGTTACAGATTTCTTTGTAAAATCTCGATAAATCATTTTTTCGCCTCCAAATTATCAAATTGATATATCTTCATTTACAGATAATCGTCAGCTAAATTTTTAGCATCCCCAGTTAAATTTGTACTGATTCCCTTACTAAATGTAGTTTTTACGTTTGATAGCGGGTTGACAATATGAATCATTAACGTATACTGATGTATTTTCTGGGCAAAAGTATTAGCCTTGAAAACAGAATTTCTTTGACATTTATGGTATGCTCGACTTGAATTTCCATATAAATTTTCCAGGGCTGATTCCTGCACAATCGGTGACTGGGCTAGTCCACTTGTGAATATTTGCTAAAAAAATATTTATCAAATTAATCATAATAGAGTTTTTAATATTAATTATTAAATAATAATCTATAACAGTACATCGAACTGTGTAATTGACTGTTAAGGGGGTTATATCTCTCATTAAGATTTAAAGGCCTTATTAAATAGGCATTTAAGAAATGGCTTCCATAATTGATACGTTTGAGGGATAATTATGTTGCTTAGTAACCAATCATGCAATTCTTTTTTTCGAAATTTCTCATTTGTTTGATTCTTTCTAAGTATTTTGAAAAGGATGAAGTTAAAAAATAACGTTTGCTCGAATTAGACCACTAAAACTTCAAATAATATGAATTGACGAAGCCAACAACCTTTATCATCAGTGTTTACTGCTTTTCTTTTGAGCCTACTTTCAAAAATCGAAGCACTTTTTTTTCGGAATTTGGAAAATACCAAAAAAAGATATAATCGAGTTTGAGCTCGAAATTGCAAAAAAAGCTCTCCATTATCTCTTGCATATTTTCTGAGGAAATTCGTTATGAAATATGAGCCCTTTTGCAAACATATCCACGGAGGAGAATAGATTTGAAGTCTGAAATTGTTAAAAATCGTCGGTTATTGTGCGTTCTAGAATTGTTCAGTCGCCGGATCAAAAAAGCTCTCTATAAAAATTATATTACTACCGTTACGGACTGTAAAAAGTAGCTCAACTTTATATACCGTCGGGAGGAGAAAGATTTTGAAGTTTTGAAAAATGTCACCTCTGTTACATTACTGTACCTATTTGGATTGTACATGGTCAAATAAATTTGTAATGTATTGTTTTGCAGGGATTAAGGATAGATCTACAAATTAGCATTTTCGGTTTTTCTCATAAGCTTTAGTTTTCAGAATATATCACCGTGTATATGTCAAATCTGCCAGATATACCCCCTCTAACCACCGAGACATATAGGCCTTTGAAAGCCACTTTAAATCAGTCAAAAATGATGGAAAAAAATGATTCGCAGAAAATTTCTTCTTCTGATAACCATTTTGTAATTTCAACAATGTTAATCTAAAAATATTTTCTAAAATATTTCGGATACTAGGTCAAATTTTTATGAAAAAAACTTGATTGAAAGACGATTTTCGCTTTAAGTTTTACTTCCGAAGAAATACTTTTTGATCCAAATTTAAATGAAAATTCAAAAAGGCCAGTTTTAAGAAAGTGTTTGAGTACAATTTGCAAAGAAAATTAGCCTTCTGGACATATCGGAGCGAAAATATCTTTTTCGGAGTGAACTTTCGAAATATCTTATTTTGATATAAGTATAGATAAAATAATATGTTTGAAAAATATATATATTAAAATCATATCCAATTGGTACCTCTTATACACAATTATTGCCTTTAATATTTAATAATCATAATTTCATTAAATCGAAGAAAACTAAACAATTTTTTCCTAAAAAACGTGATTTTTTCATGAATATCTGTGACTTATTTATAAAATTTTTTTTGATTCCCAACAAGATATAGTCAATCAGACAAAAAGTAATAGAGTAAAACAGAGCACTGCCGCAGTATTCAGATTAACATAAGTTCCTGGAGCCTACCATAAAGGTAGATATACTGTAGTTTAATTAACCTTGCTTTTCAAACGTTTTTCTAGAATTAAACATAAAATGTCTAGAATAAGAAATTTTTTTTTTTCTTAAATTTAATCTTCAACTTGATTATCAAAGGAAAATTGAATTTATCTTATAAATTTTGCTTAACAACCGCTAAAGTATAGCCTCCTAAAAGGTTTTTATGCCTCGGCAACTCTTTTTATATGCTTCGAGTTAACCATTACACACGAATGTAAAATATTGTACAAAAGTGCATTTTTTTAATCCAAGAAATTCGATGTAGAATTTAACGCTTAAATTTTTTTATGAGAATTCACTATGATTACACAAAATTGTCTGAAATTTCAAATATCGACTTAAACAGATGCATGCTCCGTTTCGACTGAGAAGCGGACGAAAGACAAAACAAAATATATTTTGAAGCTCTCCTCTAAAGTTGAGCTCCGCTCATACAAATAGCTAGTAGAAGTCTAGTATGAAAATATTTCGATCGAAAAACATCAGAGACGATACGCTAAATGTACGAGTGCATTAGGACTACATGTAAGGTTGTCTGAATAACCTTTCTTTTTCCAAACTCGGTTACACTTGATTTCGCCTTTTGATGGTTCAAAGTCTAGATAACAATCAAACCAATCAGATGACAGTTTAAGAAAAAACTAACTTTTAATTAATCAGATACTCTGTCATATACGTAATGGAGTTTCTAACTTTGTATACGAAACATACATTTAGTTCTAACTCCAATCACTGATGCAGATTTTCAAGGAACAAAACTGACTTTTCAAAATTTAATCAGACTAATACTTTGTCACAATGGGATTTTAAGTTGTGTATATCGAAAATTAATTTATTAATCATACGTATGTTTGTAAACTCGGATATAACATAAATAATTCCACTTACCGATAAATATCTCTAATTATAAGTTTATCTCTTTTGAAGTAATCAATCGCAGTTTAGCTCTTAAATTTTAGTATTTTTTTGCACATTTTTTATTTCGGCTCTTTTTGAATGAACATAACACACATCGCGCTCGGCCCGTATACTCGACTGATACAGACGCTTTACCCAGATTCACAGGTGACAAATCACTCTTATCCTATACGATCAAGGTTAAAAAGTTTTACAAGTAAACATAGATAAATATTATAGCACGAACCAAAATTTTGTACGCCTATTTGTAGCACTTTTTAGCGCCTCATATACATTTGAAGTTCAAAAAATACACGTAATCAAAAATTGTCATTCATAGATTAAGATTTAAAACAATTTTATTTAAATCTATCTTTGAGGCGAAACAAAATTAGAGAAAACGAGAAAATATTTTGAAAAATTAGAGTTTACAAAAACTTCGTTACATCAATATACTTATCAGAAATAATTCTGAAAAATGCTTTAGTTAGGTATATTATTTAATCTATCATATGTAATAAAATACATAATTTGAAAATGGCTGAGTTTTGATAAAAGACAGAAATATATCGAAATGTGACTTATCGTAAGAGTCGCTTTTGAGCCTTGAAATTAAATTACTGATTTTAAAAAGACAAGTTTCAAGTATTTGTTTGAACTTTCTTAATAAGTCGTAACTTTGAGATGGTCTGTTGTGATATGATTATGATTTTTTTGAAAAAGGGCTTGTACAATGTTAGTTTAACAATAAGTGTGTAATGATAGAAATATTGGTGTTTGTGTGTAATGGTTAAGGGTGGTCACTGACCACTGTCCAGGGTAAGAATTTTGGTCTTTTTCAGTTTTGACCAGTGTTTGTGAGAGAAAATGTGATGAGAGCCAAATACGCAGCAGTTTTTAAGAACCTAGACAATTCTTGATTTTTCAATTCGATAAAAATTTCAATGTGACCTTAAGGGGGTTCTATAGGCAGCCCATATCTTTTGTACTGAAAATTATTTTGACTGGATTTTAGAATTTTTTATCTCCACGTAGATTGTTTAATTATATAAAGAAATAAAAATTTGAAAAAATTTAACATTCTGGAATTTTTTCATAAAATTTTAAACAAGCTGTATTTGAGTATATGGTTTCTATAGGCAAGTCGTATCTTTTGAACTAAAAGAGCTAGAGGTTGATTTTATGATTTTTGAACTCAACGTGGCTTTTTTAGTCATATAAACTCAAAAAATCGTAAAAATACCAAAATTTTCGGAAAAAATATTAAAATTTTTCTGATATCGTAAATAAAAAAAATCTTTTCTGCTCTAGCGCTCGAACGGTTAAATATTGGTCATAGTTTATAATACCGTTTTCAAAAACATTCAACTTACGAATCGTTTGGTCTTAAAAAAAACTGATTGGACGAATTGGATGTCAAAAATAAATTTTCAAATCGTACTCCTGGGAGTTAAAAAATGAAATCGTTAAATCAGGCACAACAGTTTTTGTTAACAATTATACGAAAAACTATATTCACGGAAAAATAGTTTGCCTGTAGCATGAAAAAAAATACAACTTTCCGTGGCCAAAATAGCAAAAAACAGTCCTTTTCGCCAGCTTTGATACCTTTTTAGTGAGAATAAAAAAAAGGAACAACAGTTTTTTCGCCTTTGAATTTCGCAGATAATGTCAAATTTTGAACATCTCTAAATAGACAAAAAAAAAACAGCTTTTTCAGAAATTTTTTGCTCTCGAACCTCATTTACCGGTTGGTTCAACATTGCTATCTTAAAATATGATTCAAAACTTCCAAGATTACGAACAAACTTATCAGAATGTATTCACTTCCTATGTCTATGCGAGAGAAATAGGCAATTCAAAAAGTCATTTTGCCTATAGAACCCCTAAGCTAGCGCTAGAGAGCATTCAAAGATCAAAATCACGTTTTTTAATATTTATCTCCTCCAATACTTAAAGCAGTTTATTTATTTTCATACATTCGAGAGAAAACTGCTTAACCCTTGTGAGCATACAGCCACAATTGTTGCTCCAGCATACCTAAAATCATCCAAAAAGGAAAAAACGGGATCGTAGAATCTTTCTTTTCAAACACATTATAAAGAAGTTAAATTCGGTTCCAAAAAATAAATTGAAATTTTTTCGAATGTTTGGTTCCAGAATTACGGGAGTTGATTTATTAGGATTTTCGCCTATGTTTCACTCCGGAAAAATTATTTCGTAACTAGACATAAATAACAAATGTGAGATTAGTCAGTTTTTAGGAAAGTATGCATAACAGTTAAAATAAAAATTTATTGATATCTAGATTATTCCCAAAGTGAAAGTTCTACATTTTCAACTTCAAGTATCCCATGAAAAATTCAGTTATCATAAAAGTGAATTTAAGCAATCAAAAAAATGTCCACAGTTGTACTTCATTACCATATTTACTTAAAAATAAAGGAGGAAGTGTAATAATCTGCTTCTATAGGGAAAAATAAACATTTTTCATCAAAAATCATGATTTTTCCATCAAAATTTTTGACTTATTTATAAATTACTTTCGATTTATCAGATAAAAATCAAAGCGGACAAAACTATGACGTAGGCCAGATACTTGTGCATCGTTTTAGACATAAATGTAACTTTTGAAGACAACTGTGACAGTGTATCACGTGATATGATGTGCCTTGCTTTTCTCACTATATTTTCTAGAACAAAAAAGTAAAATTCTAGTATATGAAATGTTCGGATGCAAAAATATCATCTTTCAACTTCCTTATGCAGAAAAAATTGAAATTCCAACTGCTTTCTGTAAACAACGTTCAAAGTAGAGCCACAATTGTGGCTCTGGTGCCTTGACGGAACTTTTTTTTATATGCTCACAGGGTTACCCTCCGAGGCATAGAGCCTTTTGAAAGGCTCAAGCCACTTTAAAGGGTCGACTCGGCAGACTGGAGTCAATTTTAACTTACGAAATTAATTAGTTGGCTTACTTTTTTTCTGCTTATTATCGTTAGCTGAACCAGAATAAATGTGCATCCACTTATAAAAATAATGTTTGCCTATTTTAGGGAAGATTTGAGTCCGAACTTTATTTTTTGAATTCGTAAAATTTTCAAAAAAAATCAAAGCATTATGAAAATTTTCCGCATTTTTTGTCCAAAATTTTTTCTAATCGTTTTTTTGAAATCTATGAATAAAAAGCTAAAAAAAAGCTACTTTAACTTTTTCATGCATGTCTACATATTTTTCTGACTGCTGTTTGAAAAATCATAAATATGTTTATTTGTCATTTTTTGTCGACTTTTTTAGAAAAATTATGAAATTTTCCGCAAATCAAGTCCAAAATTTTTTATTAGTGGTTTTTTGAACTCTTCATAAAAAATCAGGCAGAATCACATATAAATGTTTTGGTATCTATTAAATATCCGTATCAACTAATGAGTTGGTCGTGCGATTATCATTTCTAAACTATCGATGAAATTTTTAACACTCGGCTGTACACTCGATAAGTGCCATTTGGCACTAAATTTTAAAAATTTTATGCTAGTAAAAAATCCCAATGAAATTGCGGGGTTTAAAATGTGTTTAATTTCTTCGCTTATAACACAATCTGCTCGAAACAAAAATTATTCTCTCTATATTTTATTCAAAATCCTTCACTTTATGATTATGGAATAAACCGAAACGTCAAATAATACATTTTTTAAAAGAACCTATAATAATTTCTATAGATAGTAAGAACATTTTTTAATATCAAAACGCAATTGAAGGTCAATTTTTATCTCAAAAAAAGTTGTTTTTCTCTACTTTTTGGCATTTTTGACCATTTTTCATAAAAAAAACTTTCATATCAAGGAAATTTTTTAATACGCAAAAAAGGAACCAGACTTTTTAGCGCATTACATCCGACAATGTTTGAAGTTTATTAATATCGTCTTCAAAAAAAATCTATAGTCGGGTTTAGTTGGAAATGGATGTACAGTGGAAAGTGGTTTTTTATATTTTCACAGATAATTTAGTTATGTTAAGAAATTAAAAATATAAACGTTCGCAAGAATGAACACTTTTATTGAAGATAAAAAATAAAAAAATAATTTCACATTTTTATCTACAATTAAAGTGTTCATTTTGGAATGTTTTATATTTAATTTCTTAACATAAACTAATTATCTGTGAAAATATTAAA
>SCLH01001093.1:80621-160120 GCA_004367855.1 Oikopleura vanhoeffeni | reverse complement strand
AAACATTATTTGATGACAATTTGTCATGAAACGATGCGTCATGAATGAATGCGTCATGAAACGATGACGTAATGAATTGAATTAGTCATGAAACTTAGAGTCATTGATTGAATTTGTACATCAGTTCCGATTATGGATCCTCTGAACTTATCAAGCAGAAAGAAGCATTCAATGCGATGGTAGTTACAGTAGGGCGTTCGCAGTCGTCAACCTACGGGAGTCCACCTACGGAACATAATGGACAAAAAAAGTTGAAATTTTCAACTTTGTTCGGCAGTCAAATCTTACAGCTACAGCATACAGGCAACGTCGAATTTTTGAGCAATTTTGAATTCAGTCTTTCGAATCTCTAACTGGTAATCTTCCTCTCACCAGCTTAAGTTTTTGAAGGTGCTTTCGTTGAACTTTTGCTGTATCAATAAATGGCAGAATTGCAAAAAAAAAATTCGAAAATCTGCTTATATTTATTTTCTTTTTAAATTTATTATGGGTTTTGAATTAGAAAAAATGACAAAAATTGATGATGTTTTTTATTGCCAAATTTTTAAATTATAGATACTATAGTAGTAAAATAATCACGTGCCTTCTCTTGCAGACGAACAAAAATTTAACGATGTTGTTAAAAGTGAATACTAGTCGGCATTTCTGAGAGCCGTTTACTGCGAGCTTCGTTAAAATTCGGCAAAATATTTATTTCGAATTTGAAGTAAAAATACCAACGCTTGTTCGTCGCTTATAAATGGAGGCTGCATAGCATGAGGAGCTGGACTTGATGTAAAACGGTTATGCTCGTCCGCCCGAAAGTTCCCTCTATAATTAACCCATTACAACCAGACCGAGCAACTTTCCAATTGCCGATCCCGCCCCAGGCACTAAAGTGAGCCTTGCAAAAGTCGTTTCCAATTTTGTCAGTTAATTAAGAGTGAAGATTGAAATAAAATAATTTTGAAAGTCAAAATTGGAGCATTTTATTTGCCCATCTTGTAGAAAATTGTAGGATTTTTTTTGGTTTTAGGATTTTTATCAGAAAATAGTTTAAGGCCAGTAACCGACGCCATTTTAGTGATTTTCAAACTCTGTCAGAGCTGAATAAATTCCAGTGATTTTCTCGTTGTGACACTACAAAATATTGTCTGATTTTTCGAAAAAAGTAACCGAATTTTTGTATGATCGTACCGGTCGCTTACCGGTCCAAAAATTCAATTTTGGCCGTTTATAAAAAATGATTTTTCGAGGTGACATCAGAATTTTCACTTTTTGTTAGTATGCTAAATTCAAAAACTCCGGAACCAAATGAAGCCAGAAATTTGAAATTTTGTCTTATTCAATTTTTTTCAATAAAAAACTTTCAAAATGGGTGTTTGTTCTTTGAAGATACTTTGTTTTCTTGGATTAATTTGCAAATTTTGCTCAAAACGTAGTTAAAAAATATTTTTAGGAAATCGTTTTTGCCGGAACTTAAATGAGTGGTTTTTCGATATTTTTTCGGTACTTAAGGGTTGCATGACTGGCTATCTGGATCTAGAATGATAGAGAGCTTATTTTCAAAAATTTTTTTTATTAAATTTTGGTTTTTCGAGATTTATAATCCCAGTTCTGGGCAAACAAATTGAAAGATGTCTTTGAGATCGCTATTCAATCATAAAATGAGACTTATATCAACCATTTGTTGATTAGGTAAAAAATTTTTCGAAAATAATTTTTTTATTGTGACTTTCAAGATTCAATTCACAAGTCAAATTGTGCACAAAAAATTAATTCAACGGATCATTACAATATACAGTGAGTTGAATGAAAATAATATTTGAGAAAAAGTCAGAAATTTTTGAAATTTCTTTTTTTCGAAAAATAAAATTTTTATTTTTACATACCAGATTGCAATTCACATGCAAAATGTGCAAGCAAAATTATTCTACGGATTATTACTTTAAAAGATTAACGAGTGAAGTGAATTGAAATAAACTTTGTTAAAAATAAATTGATGAAATTTTTTAGATCGAAAATTTTTTATATCGAATTTTTTTTAATTTTTCCGAATAAACGATATCAGAAAATGAGAATTGCAGCAAAAATTACTTTTCTCATGTCTGGAGTTCCGAGATAGTAGCGTCCGTCGTGTTACCCTATTTCTTGATCTAAGGAAGAAGTTGAAATTTTTTTTTTTCGAAATTTATTTTTTTTTTATTTTACATTCAGATTAAATCACAGGCCAAAAATTGTGCGAACAAAAATTAGATTCAACGGATAGACTTTAAAGAACAGTAAAGTGAATGAAAATAATACTTCGTAAAATAGCGAAATTTATGAATTTTTGAAATGATACATACGAAAATGAGAATGCAGCTAAATTAATTTTTTCTCAAATGTCTGAAGTTCCGAGAATATAGCGTCCGTCGAGGGTTACTCCCTTAAAGGTGCGAAAAAGTGGACAATTGTTTGGAACAAAAATCAAAAGCAAAATCCTTGTTTTAAAATGACTACAAAAACATTCTCTAGAGATTTGGCAAATAAAGTTGTTAGCCATTAGACATTTTTAAAATTATTATTGTCAAATCAGAAAGTTATATAATATATGATAAACCGACCTCAGAGTACCAAATCCTAAATATTGAATGCATACAAACAACACAAGATATTAGCACCCAATCAAACCGTTGATTGCGAATAGGCCGTATTTCATTGGTAGGTTGACAAGATCAACCATCAAATGCTCAGATGTTCGCATTTTTCAAATATTTACGATTTTGTGACCTGAGGTCGCGGTAATCCATATAGTTATTTGATTTAAACTCGTGCTTACTTGATAAGGTAACAACGACTAGTAGTGATGGCAAAATAAAGTACTTACTCGAAATACGTCAAAGAAAATTTGTTGACATTCTCGACAGAATTTAAAAAAATTTAACATTACATCATCCGTGCAAAAATACGACGTGCTCGTATTTATCAAGTGACAGTAAGGTCCAGAAAATGGCTTGGTAGAATATCGCATGTCATTATTCTTATCCTATTACCTGATCAATATCACGTATGTAATTAATCACGTGACGTTTTTGGACCACGGTTAATTTGGAAACTCAGAGTTCTGTTGATAATTTTCAGCGGTCGATAAAATTTTAAATTTCTTTCAAAAATTCGATGATTTTTCTTTCATAAACAGCATAGGCTCAAAAACATCGTTGAATTAAAATTTCGGAATACGTCAAAAACTTTGAAAAAATCCAAACATTTGGTGTGAAAATTTTTCACTTTTTTCTAGGACATAACGGGTCAGCCTTTTTTGAAGTGCCAAAACTTTCCTCGATTTGTCTGATAGAAAACCAAAGCGATACGAAATGAAGATAAGGACTCGACCTGAGCTTAATTCTAATAATTGTTTGTAGCAAGAACTTGAAAAATGAACTTGCTTTCACATCTGGAAAGATGTATGAATTCTGATTCATCTAGAAATATGGTTTTCCGATTATTATCGAAAAAAAATCATATTTTCAAAATTTAATTTGAAAATTTTATTTTAATGAATGTCAATAATCACAATTCAGAAGGATAAATCGAAAAAGAAAATTTTTTAAATTCTTTTTCAGTCTCTCTGCAGGCCCGGATCACAAAACTTGTTCTCTTATGAACCCGAGAACAAGGGGATTTTGTGATCCGGGCTCTGACGAGAGACTGACAAATAGTTTTAAAAGATTAATTTTAAATAACATCCTTCTGGTTTGTAATTATTGCACATTTAATATAAAAAAAATTTCAAATTAATTCGAAAATATGTATTCTTTCGATATTTGTTAGTTACAGAAAGTTGCCTGGATATGAATCATCACTTGGATGGGGGTATATGGAAGAGATATATTAATCCAGTTGAAAGTTTTCATCAGAGCCCACTATGGGTATCTGTCAAATGCCCGAGCCCTTAATCGGTGTTCAAATGATTCAAATCAGAAATCTCAAAAAAAGCAGAAGTATCAAATGTTTCTGAAATGATTTGCTTCACTTGTTTTCAAATAGCAAGGCCCATAATAATCCTGTTTTCGTCTCATGTCAATTTGCAACACCGCCAACGATTGAGGGTTAGTTAAAAAATCTTTGACTCGAAATGTTTAGCATATCTTTATGTATCAAATTTTGTTGTAATTTTCTTTTAATCAATCGAACTCTCGCTACAAAATTAAGTCAATGGGGTACCGTTTCCAAGATATGTTTGCTGAACTTTAGGAAACTAAACTAAATTTACTAAAAAAATTAACAAAGATGTGGCTTTTATCGTGCAGAACGTCACTTGGCCTCACTAGAATGAATGTCTCCTCCAAAATCAGATAAACTATTTAACTCTTGGCAATACACATGGGGTCGACTTTATCTTTATGGGTAAAGATAAAAGCCCTCAGCCAGACTAGGATCTTGACTATTGAAAGAAACAAAAGACCGTCGCATTTTTTACACAATAAAAACCCCTACATTGATAATAAGCAATGAATATCGAACTATCATCGAGCGGCCAGCCAATCCTAAGTCATTGCATTTTGAATCATTTTGTATAGCCATGAATCTGTCGTCCGCAGTTCCATCATTGAGGGGCCTCAATCCATATTCACAATTAAAAAATGATTTTAATCTTAAATTAATTTAATTCTTAATTATAATCTTATTATAAATTATAATTTATAATCTTAAAGTAATTAAAAATATTTACATTCAACTAAAATGCTGAACAGTTACTAAGCTAACTAAACTAACAAATGTTATGATTAAAAAAAGCCGGAGGAATAGATAATACTTTGAAAAATTTAAAAAAAACCTCTAACAAAATTGGTGGACTCTCTATTGTAGTCCGTTCCAACGGACGAGAAAATTCACCATTTTGTCAGCATATTTTGCAACTTTTAGAGTCAAAACGTTGATCGTTCCTCTTTTACAACCTGATTGAAGATAGCTAAAAATTGACAAATCAGTCGCATGTTATTCCAAAAACTTTAATGTAATTCATAATAAATTGCATACGATGTATAATATAATATCAAAGGTTTCACATTTTTATTAATTTAGCGTTATTAGAACGTGAAAATTTTTTTATATATTAATCTTCGTTGATTCTCAGGCTTAGCCAGGTTACTTTTTAAAAAGTGCACGAAAAAGAAAAATTTCAAATTTTTTTGTGGAATAATTGTTTATTTTATGAGTAACAAAAATGCTGAGTCTCAACTTTTTTGCGAGTCCGTCAAGAAAAGAATAGGCTTGAGCTTATTGGGTACATGTTTAGATTTAAAATTATTCCTTCGTGAATATCGTGATTCAGTAGTCAGAATGGATTATTTCATTAAATAAATATTTAAAAATAACTTAAAATATTTGCTAATATTATTAGTCAAGAGTATTGGCTAAATACCCAAATATTTCCAGTACGGGAAGTAACTTTCATATATTTTATTTTAAAACATATGACGATAGTCAGGTATTAATATTTTGGTTCAGGATCGGCAGACCAATAAAAAACCTGATTCGGATCGAATCTGATCGGATCAAAGATTTTTTAAAACCTCGATCACATTTATGAATAACCATTTATGAAAACCCACTTTCGGAAAAATAATTGTTTAATTAAAGGGTTAGGTAGCGTACCCACCGTGGGAGCCGGAATTGGCTGAAATTTGTTAATGGGTCACGTTTTGGTCTAACTTGGACATCATATCAGGTCAAAAAATTTCGCATTAATTTTAAAACCCCTAACCAGGCTTGTAAAAGGGAAGGGGAAGAAAGGGAAGGAACGTTTCCCTCTTCCGCTTCCGGGAAAGGGAAAGGAAGGGAACCAACTCAAAGTAGGGGACCGTTCCCTTTACAAGCCTGCCCCTAACCCACACAAAATATTTTTACTCGAAAAATCAGGACCCCCAGTAGAACTCATGCCAATATCGCCGCAGGGTGCAAGCAGGCTTGTTAAAAACAATTTTTATAAAATTTGGAACCATACGAAAAAGTGCTTTTAGCAAAAAAGGTAATTTCAGTTACTATCAGAAGATTAATTTCACACAGTCAATATTTCAAACTTATTATATATGCGTTTCCGATTTAATTTCTCGCGAATAACCGCAAAAAAATTTTTTTGAAAAATTTTCGTTATTTTTTTCAAAATTTTCGAACGAAATTCAAGATCTTGATCCTACTGTCCAAACATCATAGCCAACTTATCAACGCGCCATTGGCCGCGAGCAGTTTCTTTTAAGATTTAGATTTTTTTTAATTTCTGAAACCATACAATGATAAAGTGCTTTAGCAAAACAAAGTTCACTATTAGAAAATAATTTTCATCAGTTCCGTTCGTTGACCAAAATAGAAGGTAAAGGAGAGAGATATACCAAATCGAAATAGGTGCGTTACCGAATTATTTCTCGTCAAAACACGAGAGTGAAAAATATTTTTCCAAAAATTTTTCACAAAATTCGTCATCCTAGTGCTTTGAAATTTAAATATTGATTCGGTGGCCCGCGATTGAAAGCATTTTCTGTGTTAGGCTTTATGGGAAACTCCTGAGGACACTGATATATTTTTTCCAGAAGAAACATTTTTCTGGAAATCGTTTTTTTAATTCGTTGTCCTTTTCCTGATAATGGCTGAAATTAAAATGTACGATTTGACGTCGATTATGAGCTAAAACGCGTTAGTGCGAATAACAATTTCCGATCAAATTCATAATCTGGGATTCTACGATATATACATTTATTTAAACATAATACCCACACACATGAGTTGCTTTTTCTTAAAGTCTACTAATTAGTCAGACATAGCACGGCCCTCCTCCGTGAAATCCTAGTTGAAGATGTGTTATTTTGACAAACTCAAAGAGATGCACGAAAACCTATTTTTCACAGACACCGCCGACAAGACGCTTGTTTTGACGATCAAAAAACAGAAAGTTTTAGTTTTTGCAAATTAAGCGGTTCAAGTTGGTCCATTGTTGAAAAGATTTGTATAATAAACGAAAACTTTAAATCGGGTTTTTAAAAGCCGAATTAAATTTTGAGATATCATCAAATTTTGAAAAATTTATATTTTTTATTTCAATTTTATTGAAAAATCATGCCGATAAAAGGCGGATTATTAAATATTTAATGTTATTTGTCACAATTGAGCTCCCATAAATCGGCCGAAGGCGATAAAGGGGGATACACGGGGCTATAGTTAGAAGTTTCGTCCCCAAAAACCGCTAACTACTACGCGATTCTAACTATACGCGTACTTCCTAACTATACGCGTTCTTCTGGGAAAAACTGTCGCTCTGATTGTCAAGTGTACATATCCTAGAGTTAAAAATTGCGTCTTAAAATATGTCAAAGATCAAGATTCTTGGTGATTTAGGGTAATTACAGATATTCTGAGACTAGTAATTTCTAGTACTTTGATTTCACCAAAAAAAATGAATAAAGTTAATTGAAAAAAATATGAATTCACAGAAGGTTTCAGAGAAAAAAAATAAGACACTGCGTAAAAACTATCATTTATCGTCTGTTCGAAGAAAAAAATTAATAGCCGTCATTTTCAAAACAATTGTTGCAACTAGATTTTTCTCATTCCCTGCTAGGATGAAGTATCCTTCACGATTTTGTTGAAGTGACTTTTTTATTTTTAAACTAGTTTTGAAATTGTGTTATTTCACTCTCTGAGAAGTGTAAGACAGACTATAGCCATTTTTGGAATATTTTGTCTAAATTTTTTGGATTTCTGTGGTCTTTTCACCTTTAATACCAGTTGTAGTTAATTTGCTTTTATTATCGTTTAAATTATTTCTAATTTCAGCTCCTGAGGACAATTTATGATCATTTTTCAATTTTTTGTGACTTTATTTTTTGAATTCCATTGAGAGTAAATTTTACGCCCTAAATAGCGATTTCTGTGAGGAATTTCGTTTATTTTAAAATAGTTCTTTTCTATCAAGGTTTCGAATTTCGGCAAGCCTAGGACAGGGGACCCGTATGACATTTTTTAGTAATATTTTAATCTAAATGTGTTGAATTTTTTTGGGGGGGTTGATTTACCTTAATACAAGTTGTGTGAGTAATTTTTGTTATTTTGAATATTTTAAAATTTCGGAATTCCACCTCTCGGAGGACAAGCATAGGACAGCTATGAAAATTTTTGAATATTATCGACATTATTCTTGAATCTTTGCGTCAATAACCCTTTTAATACATTTAAGGAGGAATTTGAGTTTATTTTAAATATCTAAATAGCTCGAACCATATAGTTACAAGGAAGCCTAGGACAGTCTATGATCATTTTTGGAAATTTCAACCAAACTTTTGAAACATCTTTGGGGTCGAATTTTTACCCTAAATAGGTATTTGTGTGGAGGAATTCTGTTTATTGTTGGAAATATTCTCAATTTCGAATTTCAGGATAAGCCTAGTAACAGCCTCATGATCATTTTGGGAAAGTTCTCAACCAGCATTTTAAATCCTTTGGTGTTGATTTGATACCTAGGCCGCAAAGATAATTGTTATAACTATTTAGCTCTGTCAACACGTAAAAACAAAAAAATTTGGAGCCGGAAAATCACTGTACATCCATTTCCAACTTAACCAGAATATAGAATTTTGTTTGAAGACGATATTAATAAACTTTAGACATTGTCGGGTGTAATGCGCTAAAAAGTCTTGTTTTAATTCTGCAGAGTAAAATTTTTTCTAAATATCAAAATTTTTTTTCTATGAAAAATGGTCAAAAATGGCCAAAAGTAGAGAAAAACAACTTTTTTTGAGATAAAAATTAACTTTCAATTGCGTTTTGATATTTAAAAATGTTCTTACTACACTGTATATGACTGTATATGAAAAAATGGCGACTATTACACCCGCAATTTTATTGGAAATTCTTTGCTAGCATGAAATTTTTATAAATTAAGTGTCAAATGGCACTTATCGAGTGTACAGCCAAGTGTTAAAAATTTCATCGATAGTTTAGGACTGATAATCGCGCGACAAACTCATTAGTTGACATACGGAGATTTAATAGATACAAAACAATTAAAAAAGTGATTCTACCTGATTTTTTATTGGAAATTCGAAAAACCATAAATTCAAAATTTTGGACATGATTTGCGGAAAATTTTCGTAATATTTCAAAAAAAGTCGATAAAAAATGAAAAATGAAAATTTTATGATTTTTCAAACAGCGGTCAGAAAATATTTAGGAATCCATGAAAAAAGTTAAAGTGGCTATTTTTTTGGTTTTTACCAACAGATTTAAATAAACAAAACAAAAAAATTTTGGACAAAAAATGCGAAAAATTTTTATAATAAATTGAATTTTTTTGAAATTTTTACGATTTCAAAAATGAAAACTCGAACTCAAAGCTTTCCTAAAATTAATAAAAATAATTTTATCAAGCTGAAACAAATTAAGATCGGTTCAGATAACTATGATAATCATAAAAAATATACTGACTTATTATTTTCGTAAGTTATAATGTCTCCAGTCTGCTGGGTTTATGGCACCCCCTTAAATCAGCCAAAAATGATGGGAAAATTGATCTCAGAAATTTCTCTTTCAGATACATTTTCAAATTCAACAATGTGAATCTAAAATTTCACTTAAAATTTTTTCGGATTCTATGACGAGTTGATTGAAAGGCAATTTTTAAGTCTTACTTCCTAAAATAATTTTCGACCCAAATCTGGAATTAAAATTTCAAATCATGCCAGAGTGGTACTCTTATGCCATATTTGCCTCAATATTGTAATAATCATCAAATAATTTCATTAATTTGTCATTTTCATGAATATTTTTAACTTATTTAAAAATATTTTTGAATTCCAACAGATATACTCAATCAGAGAAAATAATTGAGTAGAACAGAGTACTGCGCAGTTACTGAGATAAACATACATTTCTTGGAGCCTACCATGAAGTTGTATCACGTGGTGTAATTAACCCTGCGTTTCAAAGTTTTTTTCTAAAATTAAAAATAAAAATTATAGAATATGAAAAAAATTTTTCAAAAACCAAACTCTTCAACTTGATCATAAAGGAAAAATTGAAGGTTGATCTCATAAGAGTTTTCTGTAAACAGCGCTAAAAGTAGAGCCTCCTGAAAGGCTCTCGTGCCTCGGTGGAACTTTTTTTCTATGCTTCGGAGGGTTAAGGATGTTGTCAGTACTACTCAGAGCATCAGATAATTTAACCTATGATCAGAAAATGATTTAGTTTGGCGTTCCGAAAAGCACTGAAAAGCCTAGGCTGCCTACTTCACTTTCATGTATGATTAGTCTTTTGTGTTACTTGGTATTCAGTTTTTATTTATCTCTAAAATTTTTCTTGAATTTCAATTTTTTTTAAATGTTGCAAATATTTTCGAAAAAAAAACAATGAAAAATTGAATTGAAACCTTTTTTGAGCTCTATTAAGAGTTAAATGTGTTTATTTGCAAAATTAATTAGCTAGAACACATTTATGGGTAGAAAATTTTACGCTCAATTTACACCAACTAACCATTTGTGGAAACCCACTTTCGCGATAAAATGATTTTCACAAAGGCTTATGAGTTTCTATTAAAGGGTAATAAGTTTCATTAAAGGGTAATTGGTTTGCATTACAGGGTGGGTTTGCTCGAAATTTGAAAAGTTGTTTTCAGTCAAAAATTTGGATTTTTTTTTGAAAAATTTCTTAGATTTTTTTCAAATTACATGTGCAGAGAACAATTATATGCAGTCGAAACCCACAAACTTTTTGGAATATTTTTGAGCAAATACAGGGGGGACTGGTCGCCGGAATTGAATTTTATCTATAAAAAGTTAGCCATACCCTTTTCCCAACGGAACTCCATCTCAAAAACGCTTACTATCTCTATAGCGCGTGTTCGAATCCCACTGATGTTGTCTAAGTGATTGCCTTAGTGATTGCTTGAGTGATTACACACCGATAAAATATAGCGGTTCCATTATCAAGACCCTTGCCTATAATCATATTCAAGATAATCACTAAGACAACATTAGTGGGATTCGAACACGCGCTATAGAGATAGTAAGCGTTTTTGAGATGGAGTTCCGTTCGGAAAAGGATACAGAGCGTTTTAGGATATAAGTAACATAAGCCATCTTGTAGAACTATCCTTTAGCTTGTGTAATAAAAATCTCAGTTTTTTTGTACTACAGTATGTATACACTCCTTCACATATAAGCGACACAAGAGGACCTAAGTCAAAATGATAAAACTATCTCCTTCCAGGTTTTATGTCGATATTATCTAAAATTTTGACATAGCTTGCAAAAGTGGTAGGTCAAACTTAATCTTGGTCAGTTTTTCAAATTTCGCTATATTTTTTCCAGAATATCGAAAAAACCACCGTTTTTTGACAATTATTCGTCGGAAAAACTATCTCCTCCTAGGAAAAATAATAAAATTCTGTAAATTTATTTTAAAAGCTAGCTAACACAAAAACAAACTTTATCTCGGTCACTTTTTGAGATTTCGACCCTGAACTCGAAATATGATTTTTAAGAGGACCCATGAGAAAAATTTCGAAAAAAAGAGCTTCGATTTTTTTGAAAGAAGGCTCAAAAGAAATTCACAAAAACACTGATCAGAAAGTTGGCTTACGTCAAGGTGATATTTTGTAGTTTTTGTGGTTTTATTAAAGCAAACGTTATTTTTGAACTTCGTTTTAAAAAAAAATACTTAAAGAAAATAAAAACGCGAAAACTTCAAAAATTTTTATCACCTTAAATAAATTTGAAGCATTTTCAATGACTCAAATGCCTTATAAAACCAGCGACCAGTAAGGGGTTGGTTGAAGCAAATTAGATATTTTGAATCGGCTTCCCTGAACAAACTAAGAATGCGAAAATGTTCATTTTACAATAGATCGCGAGAAAAAAGTTCAAGTGGTCACTCTGAGAAAAGTGCCAAAATCGATTCTTAAAAAGTCATGTTCGGCTTCGTCTATTAACCGATTATCATTTCTTATCATTCAATAATCATTTATTTTCATTATCTGAGGACTCTCAAGGGCGAATTTGAAATTGCCAGCTGAAACTCGAAATATGAATTTTTCGGTCATTTTCGAAAAAAAATCTGAACAAAAAAGTGCTTCAATCAAAATATATCGTCTTGACGTAAGCAAAATTTATCGTCTGTGTTTCACTGGCTTTCTTTTGAGTCTAATTACAAAAAAATTGAAGCACTTTTTTTTTCGGAAATTTGACAAAAAAATCATATTTCGAGTTTTAGCTGGAAATTTCAAATTCGCCTTTGAGAGTCTTCAGATATTGAAAATAAAAAATTATTGAAAAAAAATCATGATAATCGGTTAATAGACGCAGCCAAACATAACTTTTTAAGAATTGATTTTGGCACTTTTCTAGTGCCCGTAGAGCTCGTTTGTGCGGTTGAAATTTTTTTGTTTTCTCTGAGTAACCAATTGAAATCTTTTCTCGCGATCTATCGTGAAATAAACATTTTCGCATTCTTAGTTTGTTCAGGAAAGCCGATTCAAAGATATCTAATTTGCTTCAACCACCCCCTTAAGCATCAATAACAAAGTTTCTTTTTCTCAATGATGCCTTGTTTTTCAAAAATGGTTTCTACAAATGGTAACTTGGTTGAAAAATCTCAAAATCAAAAAAATCTTATGAGTCAAAAAACTCAATATAAAATTTGCTACAAAATAATTTAATAAGAAATTCTCATACTTGAGGCTTAAATATTGACGACGAAGGATATAATATTAATATGTATCTTGACTTTTTCCCAAAAAATAATTTTGAAGAGTAAAATGTAACCAGTAAAGATAATTATCAGTTCCTGTTTTTAGTTTGAAATACCAGCGTCCTCCTGCAGATGAGTTAGGATATCTGCAAGACGACAACGCGTTCACGCTAATTAAATACTGAAATTTTTTCCTCACAAAAAAAGTTATTTTTAGCCTATTTTATGTTGTCAGAGCGAAATTGGCTGTTTTTTGTACAGATTAAGACGTTGGTTAACTCGCTCTTACCGGGTCAAGGGTAAAATGTAAAAAGGTTAAATGTCAAGAGTTGAAATTGACACCATAATAAAATTAACAAATTAACAGTACTTTTTGTAAAAGTATGGTATCATCTGATAGAGAATTCAATTTGGTGTATTCGCAGCCAATTTTTCATGCGTTTAGAAATAATTGCATTACATGTACTACATTTTGATCTTGACCCTTCTCATCTATCAACCAACTTTCAAGACTTTCTGTATTTATTTTGAAATTTTCTTGGCCACCATACTGATGACATTTTAAATTATCTCAATGCTGTGCTTTTAGCACCCAAATTGGTCTTAATAAAAAAATTGGATTTAGTCTTATTTGGGTACAGAAAGCAGGAGCATGTTTAGTGTACACAAATGTGTACACTGGACACTGACTCGTTATTATTTCTCTTACATTTCAAATCACTGTAATAGCTGGCATCTGCTGAAATTATAAAAAAATAAAATATAAAAGTTAGCTTCATATTGAAGACAGTACACCCTGCGACTATAAAAAATAAATGAAATGAACTGCAAATTCGCGTTGCAGGTATGTTCTATTTGCTGTGACAATAATCTTTATTTTTGCTAAAACATCTAAAATAATTATGAAATTGGCGAAGTGAACTAAATTGAATACGAGGAATACGCCAAAACAATAAATTTGTGTCTAAGACACTCTAAAAGATGAATAAGGGTAACGTTTTTTAATCTTGAAGAATGAAGTTACGATTGTGATTCAAGCAATTTTTGACAATTTTCGAAGGCGAAAAAACGACAAAAGTTTTTCCAGAATGTATATATTCATATACACATAATTGAATTCACAATAAATAACTGAGCCTTAAAATGTATTGAAAACCTCAATTCTGATTTGTTTTAGTTTCAACCAATTAAAATCGAGCTGAAACTTCAAAATTTTCGAAAAAATTCCAAATTCGACATCAGCGCAAAATTTAAAGTAAGATGTTTACTCTCAAATATATGGGACATTTGAATGTGCAGGACCTCGGTCAGCCTATGTACCCATTATTCATTTTTTTCAAATAGCTATCCGACTAAAAGTTTTTTTTTCAGAAGTTCGTAGTTAGTTCGTAAAAAGAGTGTACTGTACGTCTTGATCAATGATTAAATTACAACCTACGCACAACACATGAGTTCGTAGGTGTTGATTTACTGTGGAGGAGTCTATGATCAGTTGACGAATTTCATGTTTTGAAGCAAATTTTCCAAAAAAACTTTTTCTTGTGAAGACCATCATCTCAATCAGGCTTGTAAAAGGGAACGTTCCCCTACTGTTGGCTATTCCCCCTTCCCTTTCCCTTTTTGCGTGTCCGTTCCCCTTGTTCCTTTGGACCTCATCCCCATTCCCTTCCCTTTCCCCTATAAAGGAAGGGAAAGGGGATCGTTTCCCCTTCCCCTAAAATAGAGGGTATATTTACCCTTTCTTCCCCTTCCCTTTTACAAGCCTGATCTCAATTAGGATACAATTTACTCTTGGAAAATGGTCATTTACGTGACTAAGGCAAGCTGTAGGATTTGTCTCAGTTGGCAATTATAATTTCATGTAGCTCAGTTTTTGACAATTTAAAATGACTGGAAAACGACTAAACGATTTTTAAAATTAGGAAAATGGTTATTTATTGTCAATGTTTCCTTCTTGCTGATTTTTCCTTAGAGTTAAGGGGGTTGTATCCGCTGGAAAGACTTTATGAGAGGGCCATAAGTTATGGCCCATAACGCTTCACTACAACTTAAGATTAGTATGAAAAATGTTTGATTGTTAGTTCGTAATCTCAAGACAAAAAAATTTGGATAATTTTTACGATTGCATGTAGAACCAACTGGTAAACCGGGAGCAGAAATAAATTTTTAAAAGTTGGATTTTTTTACACCTAGTATTAAAAAACGTGAAATAAATCGTAAGTTTGCTTTTTCAATTTTCCCCCTCAAAGTGCTTCGAAAACGACGATGTCGTTTTTGTAGTTTTTGCCACGGAAAGTTGTATTTTTTCTACATGTTACATACAATACTATTTTCAGATTTACAATAGGTTTTCCTCACAATTACAGAAAAAATGGCAGACTTTTAATTTTGAGCCGTTCGAACGCTAGAGAGCAAAATTTTTTCTCATGATCGACAAGCCTTACTTGACTTTACAAATCGAAAAATAAGCTCTCTATCACTTCTAGATTGCCAGATAGCCAGTCGATACAACCCCCTTAAGTACTCGAAATAAATATCGAAGAACCTACTTCATTAAGTTCCGGCAAAAACGATTTCCTAAAAATATTTTTTTTAACTAACCGTTTTGAGCAAAATTTGCGAAATTAATCCAAGAAAACAAAGTATGTTCAAAAACACCCATTTTGAAAAGTTTTTTATTGAAAAAAAATTGAATAAGACAAAATTTCAAATTTCTGGCTTCATTTAGTTCCGGAGTTTTTGAATTTAGCATACTACACAAAAAGTGAAAAATTCTGATGTCACCTCGAAAAATCATTTTTTTTATTAAAAACGGCCAAAATTGAATTTTTGGACCGGTAAGACGACCGGTACGATCATACAAAAAAGTTCCGGTTACTTTTTTCGAAAAAATGCAGACATATATTTTGTAAGTGTCACAACGAGAAAATCACTGGAATTTTATTCAGCTCCTGACAGACGTTTGAAAATCACTAAATGGCGTCAGTTAAGTAAAAAAAGTCTTTTTAAGGTAATTCCTGTCTGGTAAAACATGTTTACTTCCTAAATAAGTTCAAATATAATTATATCAGTTATTTTCAATGAGTTGATCGAATGGAAAAAAGCGCACTAGACAATTCAAACAGAAGAAAACAAATCTATCAAAAAAATGGGGACAAAAATATGGATCAACGGACCTCAGAGTACAAATCCTAACTATTTGAAAAATGCGATTTGATTGGTTGATCCTTTCCTAATCTGAACTATGAAATCGGTCTATTCCTCAATCAACGGTTTTGATTGGGTGCTAATATCTTGCGTTGTTTGTATCATTCAAATAGTTAGGATTTGTACTCTGAGGTCCGTTGATCCATATAAGATTGTCTGTCCGAGTTTCATGAATTATGTTATGTTAGTGTAAGACTTGCAACTTGGTTAAAAATCACATCTTTGAAAATGATAATAAATCGAAAGGTTAAATAAAAATTATGTTGTTAAATTATTTCATGAACTAATGATTTTTTAAAATTTGGCTGAAGAAATAAGCTGATATTTTTATAACCGAAACATTTAACTTTTGCCATGTACCATAAAAAATTCATTTAACTAATGACCTTCACTAATGACCAATTTTCTGGTTCGAGAAGTCTAATTTTCGACAACTAGACATCTGCCACTCAATTTGCAAAAATAAGTTCATGGGAAAAGTATTAGTACCTGCAATTAATGTGTTAAATTTAAAATTAAGATTTTACTTTAATTTGATCATCAGATAAAATTATTTGCCATCAGTTTTTTTGAATAACTTATTAATAATTGCCAGACAAATTATGATCAATGGTTTGGGTTGCGCACAGGATAACTAAAATCTAAATTGCATTATGCATAAGTTGAAAAAATAATCTATTGGGTTTCGGGGTCAAAAATCATAAAAAATATTATTTTTTTGAATTTTTTTTTGCCAATTGGTGCTTGAAATATGCTGTTTTAAAATTTCTATATTTTATTCAAATTGATGTTTTCGATATCAAATATATAAATTATTGTTAATTTTCATTACAAAAAACTTTTTTAGGCCGATATTATATTATTTTTTACCATTTATTTATATTTTTATTAAATAATCAATTATGGCAAGTGGAATGAATGCAAATATAGAGTGTAATATTGGTTGGTTTCGAGGTTCTTGCTGCAATTTTTGATAGAATTTGGATGTAAGATTGTTTTAACAAGTGAACATGGAGTTTTGATTATTTGATTGTTCGATTTTTTTTGGTTTTTATTGGCCGGGAACATAATTTTATTTCTAAATTTTAGACCAATCAGAACTTCACTGAATCAATTATCCAATAAGAAATTCACTAATCGTATTCCGAATCGGGAATCGAAATAATTCCCATTTCGGGATTGAAACAAATCCCGATTTGGAATACTGAATTTCGCTCGTGAAAACAAAATGTGTATAAAAGAGTGAAAATATATTTGCATATTTTTGATGATGGTGAGAACGGCAGTAGGTAAATAAAAAATTAGGAGTTTAAATAAACTTAGGTATAATTTATACCATAAAACTTAAAAGAAGGAGCTCACGAACGAATTACAATATACATTTTTGAAAATTTACAAAAACTTTTTAAGAAATAAAATAACCCGGCTTCAATCTTGATAGAACATGTGTTTCTTGGCACCAGGAATGAATATAATTTGGCAGTCAAGCAGCAGACAGAAAATAAGAAAAAAATAACTCCTCGAATGAAGTTCTCCAGGAGTTAATTTCAGATTTGAGCAAAGGTTACCTTGATATTTTCAGTTAATTTTTGAGCTACAGGAACAGACTCGAGAAAAATTTAAATATCTGTTTTTTAAGGATTTCACCGACAATCACAAGATTTAACTCTGCCATTTGCAATTCTATGAGGTGTTTGTACGCCATGTTGATCAGCAAATAGAAAAACTTGATGTTCATATTCACTTGGTACACAAATTAAAGCCAAATCCTGGCCAACAATATCCACATGAGTTTTGAAATATTTATAACTAAAATACCCCTCGTCTACCACTTGATGGCCACAACTGCTTTTTGAAATTTCTAAAAGTCGCTCTTGTTTACATGCTGTAGGCTGGTTTTGCGGGTGTTGATGGTGTTTTGGATTGATGCAAGTTCCAATATCAGCCCAGATAGGTTCGGTGACCCTAAAAATAAAATAGTAGACATTTTGAACAAAAAAAATACAAAAATTCAAACTTGACAATTGAAAAAGAAAATTAAGCAAACGTTTTTTTTGCTTTTTAAAAGTTGAATATTATGTCGAGGCAAAAATAGAGGCTGAGATGGGTATCAAAAATCTCAACCTGCTATGCTGAATGATTTTTTAATTTTTTTTTTAATTTCCAATTTTTTTGAAAAAGTTTTGAGATTTTATTCAAATATTTTAAAATTTGAGAATTTCAAGTAACCGAAATAATTCAATATGAATATCAAACAAGAAGGCAGAAAATTCTCAGTTTATTTGGGTGAAAAAGAAATTTCGAAAAATTAGATATATTTTTTACACCGATGACAGGCTTATTATAATGTCGAAAATTATTTTTTGTCTAGCAAAACAAAATTAAAAATTAGATTTTAGCGTAATTGTTAATCTCAATCTGTAAAATTTCATTATTTTTTAAAAATAAAAAGTTGATTCTATTGAAAATATAAAAATGTACGGGCTGGATCAAAATATGGCTATAGTGAATTTTAAGGGTGTTTGAACTTTTAGTTTCAAATATGAAGTGATGCTAATTGAAAAAAAGCTTTAGTACTTACACTCTCTGTTTCAGTCCAACATTAGGGTCCACAAAGCTCTCATAAGGTCCATCTTCACAATATCCTCGATTTTTAATTTTATTTTGCCGAGTATTTCGTGTATTAATAACGCTGTCTCGGCGAATTCTGACAGAATGAGTACATCTACCACCTCGTCCAGCAAAAACTTGATCCGTTGAAAATTGCATAAAAGGCGTATCTATCGAAAGTGCCTCTCTATAAGTTTCATAAATCGACTGATCTTCGTATTTCATCAACGTTTTGAACATACTTTGATGCATTTTACAGGCTTCTCGATGGCTCAAGCTGACGACAGTACTAAAAATTAATTTTCAAAAACAAATTTCAAAAAGTTCTGTCTAATTAATTCTGGATAATTTTAATTAAAAATTTGATTTTAGGAATGATAGAAACTTACAAATTATCATTGAGCGTTGTTTTATCTGTAAACTTGCGGGTAATTGATGTGACAAATTTTTCTCGTTCGCGGGATTCTAATACAAATTGAAGGACAAGATTCGGATATAGTTGAGTATACTAAAAATAAATAAATAAAAAGTAACATTATTTTTTTGTCGACGAGCTGCATGATTTTTTTCTTAGGATTTTTAAAGAAGGTACTGCCCGGCAAGAAAAGTATGTTGAAAATGGTAGATAAACTTATTTGAACCAAAACTTTCGTTTGTAATTATTTCGGGGATATCTACTGTATTTTAGAAGATATCAAAAATATGTGACTTTATATTTAATTATTAATTTTTAGGCATGTGAACTTTTTCGTTTATCCATTTTCAAACATATTAATTTTTGACATAATGAGTTTTTCTAAGTAAAAATACATAAAATCAAGTTCAGCTATAAATTATAGCTGAACTTGATTTTATGTATTTTTACTTTGAAAAACTCATTATGTCAAAAATTATTATGTTTGAAAATGGATAAACGAAAACGTTCACATGCCTAAAAATTAATAATTAAATATAAAGTCACATATTTTTGATATCTTCTAAAATACAGTAGATATCCCCCAAATAATTACAAACGAAAGTTTTGGTTCAAATAAGTTATAAATTATAATATATTTTGATTTTCGGGCAATAAATTTTTTTGGTAATTTGTCCATTTTCAAGTTTTCGAGGAATTTAAGATTATAGCCTATAATCTAAAATTCCTTGAAAACTTGAAAATGGACAGATTACCAAAAAAATTTATTGCCCGAAAATCAAAATATATTATAATTTATAATTAATATTATCATTTTAGTGTGATGCTTAATATATTGTGATATTGTTATTATAAAGTTATATTGATATCGTAGCCCTAAAATATTATGTTCAGTACAAAGAATTTTCTTAGAATAATTTAAAAAATATGCAATTTCAGAAATGGGTTCTCATTTTTAAGCAGTAGCTGACATTTTTTTGAAATGTTTTTATACTGAATGTCATATTTTCCAAGGGCTAAAATTTGAATATAATTAAAAGAAATGTTTAGCAAAACAAAGTTATGCCGTTCCTACTTTCGCTTAATAATAAATTTATAAAGTCAATCATGAACAGTCAGATCCTTAACATGGAAATCCCTGTAATTCAGTTCTTTGGCACAGTATAGCTAGAAACTGATCAATTTTGTCGAAAAAAAACTAATTCTCGTTGTACAAATTTCACCAATATTTTTCACCGGTCTCTAGTAGTGAGTCACTACCTCTTGAATTAAAAAGCCTGATATTTCAATAAATTAATGTCAAAATTTTGTGTTAACATGCTAACAAATGTTAAACAAAATTTTTCGTTAATTTTTGTTTATATATCTGATTCATTAGTTTTCTAAATTTAAGGTTCTTACCAAAGAATATAATGATGTTGGGATAAATAATTTAATATTTGTCATTTCTGCTAATAAATGTTCTTTTAAATGAAATCGTATCACCCACGAGTTGCCAGTTCCAAAATCAACTAAAATAATAGATTATTATCAAGAAATTAGCTTGCAGGATGCGATTTTTATGACGACTAAGTTCGAACTTGAAAATTGCAAAAAAACGGTATCTTTTGATAACTAAAAATGAATCGAAACGTTATAAATTATGTTCTACAGTTAAATTCAAGTGGCGTCGAAACCAAAAGGGATTCGCTGTACTAAATTCAATTTGTCTGCTTTCAGAGCCTCACTAGGATTTATCTTGCAAATTTAAAAAATGATGATTTCGAACGGGATCAAATAATGCTATTCTGCAGAATTCGAATGAATGATTATATTCTAGCCTAGCCTCGTTTTTAACAAATCACTTTTGGTCTCGACGCAACTTGAAACTCAGGTAGTACATATCCCCATTTTTATTATTACATATGAGATACGTTTTGAAAAAATGAAGGAAAACGTGTGAACTGGAATTTGCAGAATTTCCAGGTTTTAATTTTCCAGGAGTTAAAAAATAATTTTTAAATTAACTAATGTATTTATTATCTAAAAAATACTTATTTGTTAGTACCACAACAAGTACTTTATAACTTTAAAAAGACACTGTGTAAGTTTTAATGCCTTATTGGAGGATTTCCTGACTATTAACCGCTTTCGGAAACGGTCTAATATTAATTTTGGGTTTTTAAGGGTATGGTAGAAGCCACGATGTATATTAGCTTCAATCGACCGTAAAATTCACCGCCGGACAATAAAGAAGCCTAAAAGACGCTACTTGCATAATCAGCTCCAATAAAAACAGCCACGGACCTATCACTTTCGATGATAAACGGAAACTGTGAATTTTGCAAAATGTCAGCATGTTCCAATATACAAAATGTTCGAGCCTTATGCAAACTAAACAAATAAAGGAATTTTTTCCGTCTTTCAACGAAAATCTATATTAAAAATTGGAAATTCAACGATTGAGAATTTTCATATTCTTACAAAGTCGGCTAGAAAAGCGATTCCATACAACCATATTTCTCTCTTCTTTTCTTATCAAATTTGGAGAAAGAACGTGACTGTACACTATTTGGCTTTTCTGAATCTCTCCCTCTCTTTTTCCTATCCAATTTGGAAAAAGTACACTACATGGTTTTACGGAATTTCCTAACTTGTCGACTCTTAAAAGGATATATCAGAAAATTTCCTTTATTTCTTTCAATTATTTTTTCGAAGATTCATTCAAATTACTTTATCGAACTCGATTATCGAAGGTATTAAAAATAAAAATTATGTAAGTTTGTTTTTCAAAGGAAGTGACTTGTATTTTTGTTTTTAAGAGAAAAAGTTATTGAGAAACAAAGTTCATTTTTGATTCGAAAAATATTCGCCGAGAAAATACGAAAAGAAGTTTAAAAAAAAATTTAAATTAACAGTTTTCAAGGAGGTCAAAAATGGACAAAAGTTGATAACGAGCAAATGTTTATATACACATATTTAAAATAAATTGAAAAACTGGGTCTGAAAATACACTGAAATCCTTCATTCTGGTTGGTTTAAATTTCATCCGATCAAAATCAAGCTAAAATCTGAAAATTAAAAGAAATAATATTTGTGAGCAAAATTTCACGAGAAAATTCGTCAAATTTTCACGACCGCCTAAAAAGTTTATTTATAGTGTTTTCACATTCAATTAAAACTGTCTTGTTCATAATTAGTCATATAAAAATATTTTATAATCAAATTTTTTTTAAACGTCAGGCAAAAAATTTAAAGTGCACTATTATAATTTCGAAAAATTTATAAACTTACTTGATGGATGAATTTGAGATTCTGAGATTCTCTGTGATTCTTCCCAAGCTATGCTTCTTCTGACGACATTTGGCCTGACTGTAGCTGTCATCATAGAAATGATAGCTAGTTTCATTTGTAGAGACTAAAAATATCATTTATAACTCCTTGCTCGCCATTATTTTTCGTTCTCTTATTTTCACACAAAATAATAATCTCACCTGCATCATGGAAAAAAACTGAAAAATTGGTAACAAACTTAGAATTATTAAAAACAAATGGTGATTTTTTACTCGCAGTTTTTTACTACAATTCCAATTTGTTATTTGATTGGTATTTTGGATGATTTCCAGCGGGCGGCCGGTTATATTACTACGATTTCGCTACCTAGAGCGCCGACTAAATTTTCCGGTGGGTCCTGAAAATGTGATTTTGCAAAAGATAAAAAAATTCTTCAAAAGTCTTATATGGTCTTAAAAATTGCTAAATTCATTTGTTTTAACTGTGCTAATTGATATCGTAATTATTTAGCATTTTTGATATACTTCCGTGATAGAAGTTTTGAATAATGTTTTTATCAGACAGATAACAGTGAGTCATTAATTTTAATCATAAAATGTCAAAGTTGCACACTTGACGAAAGAAATATTATTTATTTATTATCATTTTTTCAGAATTTTTGAGCTTAATTTTTGAGACATTTTAACAATTTTTACCATGTTGTTATAGAGAAACACACCTCTCGTTAATTTGAATATATCTAATAAGAACGCTCATCGGATAAATCTGCCACGAATATTGTTTTCTCTAAAATTTCGCGATAAAATTTTGATCAATTTAGGTAAAAATAAATAAATTGAAAACTTCAATGTACTTGAATATTTTCTAAAAAAAATTGTTGAAATTTTTTAAAATGTCAAAAGTTATAACTTATAAGGCATAGTGTTGTAAAGGATTTGAATTGAAAGATAAATTTACCTGTTCTATTTCCCGTTATCCTAAAGCTTTGCGAATACGCATAAATTTTGAATATAATTCAGCAATATTTTAAAGAGAAAAAAATTGTCCTAGCAGATGTATCCGGTGAGCGTTCCTATTAGATATATTGGAAATTTTCTGTTGAAACAAATAATCTTGAATAAAAATTTTATTATATCGTAAAGTAAAAAAACAAAATTAAACACAAACTTTTTTGGAAGTAATTTTTTGCTTTTCGCATTTATCAAATAAAACAGACATGAGAAGGCGTTTCGATTTGTTTTATCTGGGAACTTTCGCTTGATAAGCTGAAATGAGCAAAATAACTTTGACTGATATTTTTTACTGTCAGTCTTTTTCATGATCATCTAAATTTGATAATCAAATGATTTTTTTAGTTAATTTTGTACAACAATTTTGTATAACAATTTCTTACACTCATTCTCATTGTAACTTTTCTCTAGAAGTATTTTGCTAGCCAAAAAAATTCGCATATATAACGTATTCCAGACGCTTATTTATCAAATTAAAAACCTGATTTCCTGATAATTATATCAGACCAAATTATCGTCATTTATCAAGGTATTTTCCGACCATAAAAAGGTGAAGCAGATTATTTTAAAATTAAGTTACTTGTCTAGGTTAAAAAATATATAAGGAAGAACATTATAAATTATAATTTATAATCTAGGTTATATTTGATAGACGTCATGTTTTGAATATAATTATTTGAACTTATTTGATTATTTGAACGACCAGAATCTATCAACATTCAAATGCTATCATAACCCGAAAATAAACGCGCATTTTTCTACATGGTTCGTTTTGGTTCCAAATAGTCGCTGTGAATACTGCCTGTTTTTTAAAAATTTATGCCATGAATAATTTCTATAATTTTCTTCGAAAACTTGAATTAGAAGTTAATTTGAAATTTGAGGTGAAAAATTGCAGATTTATTGATATCATATTGAACATTAAAATTCAAAATTGCAAGTTTTGAACAAAGACTTTTGGAAACAAGTTTTTATATCAATAACAGCGGCCAGAAAGACATTTTAGCCCCAAATGTGGCCGATCAAAATTCTAAATATTGGCTCTTCTGTGCCTTGAGTTTTTTGGCCGAAAATCAATCGTGGCTAAAATGTCCTTTGGCCGCCGTAATCGATATAACTTCCCTACAAACAAGTCCGAAATAAACCCTAGAAGTTTGTTTTCAAATGTTTACTCGAAATCTGATTATATTTTCTGGATAAAAGTTACCTTACCAATAAAAATATTCCGCAGACTGACCTCATATCGCAAAGTTCGAATGACGACTTTGGTGCCTTATTGATGTGAAATTACAGAACAATTTTCTGTAAAATCACAGATCTGAGATCACTCATCAAAATATATAATAACTGAAAAAACTGATTCGTCAATATTTGTATTTTGTTATAAATGTTTTCACGGTCAATACTCTAGAAAAATATTACAGGACGTATAGTCGAAAACAAACGACAAATACACTGGACTTCACAAAAAAATACGCTCTGACTGGTTTATTTATTTAAATAAATCAATAATAAGGTAGGAACGGCAAAAATCGACCAGCTCAGATTTCATTTATTTTTGGAGCACTTTTAGTTTATGTGCTGAAATTGACCCAGAAAAAATAAATGCACTAATTTGAGTACTTCTTTAAAATACCGTATCTCAGTTCTTTTTTTCAAAAAGCACTCAAATCACATCGATAACATCTGAAAAGAATCCCTGAACAATTATAAGACCTATTTCCCATTACAGCATAGGCTATGCAGCATAGCCCAAACAAATCACGGGATCGGATAATTGAGTTATAACTTTGGGATAAAAGTTCCTTTTTGAAAAAATACTCAATTCACATCGAGAAAACGTGTGAGAAAAAAATTAAATTTTTTTCATTACATTAAACTGTAAGGACCATCACGTAACCTTATATTCAAGACCTAATTTTTTTGTCCAAATACGATCGATTAATTTCACGCTAATCAACTAGCAATACTGTTGATCAAGGCTCGATTTGGAGCAAGCTAACTATGTGACTAAAACTGACTTAGGGTACAGACTTACTTCGCTACTCTACGAGTTAGTAATGATATAATATCAATATAAAATATGTTAATATCTATAATGATTATATGATATTTTATTCGATCGTTATTTATCGAGTGCAAATCCAGATTTATTTCTGGTGTTCAGCAAAAATGATATTCTATCAACCAGTGTTCTGAAACGGGATAAGTTTTCAATCCCGGTGCCGTACCGATCCCGTTTCAGAACATTGCTATCAACTATTTGCTAATTAATTAAGGACTTTATTCTAGACTATAATTTATCAAAGACTTTAATACGGTATTAAAGTTGGGTTTCGATAATTATAAATTATTGAACACATATAAATTTTCTAAAATTTGTGGGCTGGATATGTTACACGCAGAAAGCTTACTTTAAAAAACTACGGAAGTAATGATAAATTCAATATAAGTTTCAAACAAATTAAAAATAAATTATTCAAATAGAAATTTATTATGACCTGGAAATGAAATCAGTGCTTTTTTCCTTGTAACATTTTTTATAATGAATTTGTTTCCATAATTAATATAATAAACATGTTAATAACATGTTAGATATTTACATTTTTAGGAATTTCTTCTCATAATCAATATTAAATATCTTTCTGCGATTTTAATTGATCGAAATTTCAACGTATCAAATATCAATTTATGTCACTTTTTGCATATCCTGTTCAGAGGGAGTGTGTTCAAAATTCGGAGACAAATGCCGGCCAATCAGAGACGGTTATTTCCCAGTCTAGTACCTTCTCACGGTACATTCTCACGATTTTTCAATACACTCTCTTTGAACAGGATATACTGTTTATCATCTAGCGTATATTCTCCATAGAAGACGTCTTTTGTATAACGTGAGTCAGTAATTATATCACTTTTTCCTATACTGTATATCCGATACGGTATATTCTCCATAGAAGACGTCTTTTGTAAAACGTGACTTACAAGATACTTTCAAGATAATAAAAGATACGAAAAGTATATTCCGACACAATTTCTTGCTAGATCAAAAAGATTCTCAAAGTGATAGACTGCAAAATTAAAGACTTAGTGTCAGATTAAAAACGATTGATATCCACCCATTTTCATGCTAATTATGTTTTCAATCAAAAAATTCAAAAAAATTTTATGATCAAAGAAAATCTAATTATGGTTATTATTAAAAATGGGTAAAAAGTCTAAACAATTTGAGTAGGTCAGCTGCGGTGTACTGATATAAACTTTCTTTAATGAAAAGTGAAGTTTTGGTCGGCATTCATTAAGGGGGTGGTCCAGGCGAAACCGTGAAATTGGTTGATACCTTTAAGCTTCAATTAAGAATAACATAAATTTGTAACTAGGTTAGGTTTTCAGAAACATCATAGTTACAGCCAAATTATAATATCTTTGAGCTCCAAAATGCAAAATTTATCCGACGAAATTTAAATGGCGTCTATTTTCTACATTTGAAGATATTTTGTTTCAAAATTTCTCGAAACTGATAAGAGGTCATTGAATTTCAATCGTGTGAATCTTGTGACTTTTTAAAAACAACTTCAGCCCTTTTATCGTCAAGAGAAAATATAATTTAGAGAGCACGATATAAAGTCCGTTCTTGACTTTGAAGACAAAACTTGTTTTTTGTATTTTACAACATGGTCATAAAATCTAAAAATTCATATAAATTAATTTCGAACCCTTGATTATTTTTTATGGATTCAAGATAAATTTTCAAGCTAAAAAAATTTCTAAATTTTAAAACTTAAAAATTATCAAAAAAAATTTCGGGAGAATTTTGCGGGGATTTTTAAGTTTTAATACGAAAATTTGGGAGATTTAGCACCAGATAAACAAATAAAAAACATTTCCCTAACTTTCCTTCTATGAAATTTTTCGGTTTAAAAGTCAAAATTCGACTTTTTTTTGTAAGATTTCTTTACCAAAAATTTTCAAACAACGTTTTTTCAAATGTTTTTTATAATATAGCAACTTTCACTGTGCGTTCCTTATAACTTCAATATAAATGGTTTAAAATAATTGACCAAAAAATAGAAATATAGGCCAAAAATTATCATTTTGGAACCTACTTTCTGACCACTAGGTAGCTCGAATTTTTTTTTGTTATGTGGAATATTTTCTTTATCACTGATTCACCCTAGGAGTCTTTTTTTAAATAACTATCGGTTTTACTTTCACCCTTGGTTCTCCCGGTCCGAACCCTACCTATAGTGTACACGCTTATCTAATCAAAATTATAAAAATTGTTTTTTATTTAGTTTCGACCTTCCGGTATTTTAGATTAACACATATATTTTCAGCGATGAGCCAGGTGCTCCGTTTATTTTCAGTTTATATTTAGAACCTTCATGCGCGTGTCGTGACTCTTGAGATGCTAATTTCATGCATCATAAATCGGAACAAATCGGGGGTAGTGTCGATATTGTATTATAGGAAGCACATAACCGGAAACTCAATCGGACAACTAAATCAGCCAATATACAAAAAAAAATTAGGGATGACCCAATTTTTGTAAATTTTTCGTGGAAGGGTATAATCTGACAGCGATCGATTCTGATTCGACAAGATACATCAAATTCTGACAGAGTGCACTAGAAAATATTAGCGGAAAACCGAATTTAGGGAGTTGCCACTTTTTGAAGTAAGAAGACAATATTGAAGATAAGATATACAGTGGTTGTTGGTAATGGGCAACACACGAGCTTTTGGCCAAAGGTGTTGCCCATTGCTGTCACTGTTGCTCATTACCCTTATAGAAAGGGTATTGAAGTTGCCCTCATATAAAAGGTTTGCCAATTTGCTCGCATAGTCAAGTTTTTTTTCGCCTAGAATTTTTTTGGCTTTTAAATTTTTCTCTAAATAAATCGTCAAAAGCGTTGCCCATTGCCCTCAACCACTGTAAGTTTTAAAATTTGACGTGCTAAAATGCTAGACAAAATTGATCGGATCGGTGGACTCTCCCAAAAAGTTGAATTGGATCGGATCGGTTTTTTGTGACAAGATTATGTCAGGTTCTTAATTTGGGGTCAAAAACATTTTTTCTATTATTTATTTTCACCTTTCTTTCAGTGACGGTTCCTTATAAACAATTTCCATTTGTTGCTACGTTTTTCGAGCCCCAATGACATTCTTTAAATATTCTAAAAAATCACCGAACTATTGAAATTTAATTTGTTTTTAAAATTGTGCTATAAAAAAGCCATTATTTATCCCATCAATGTAGTTTTATCCAAATCGTTTTTTGAAAAAATTGGATCGGATTGGTGGCCTTTCTTCAAAAATTTGATCGGATCGGTAGCCCTTTCAAAAAAATCGGATCGATTTTTGCGCTTCGATCGGATCGAATCGATCCAACCAATCCGATCAAATTGTGGCGACCCCTGACGAATGGTACCATAACGGTACTACCGTGCCCTATCATTTTTTCCAAATAATAAAATTACGAAATAAATTATTACAAAAAATAATTTTAAAAAGTTAACTCAGAATATTTCTCAAATTTCGATGGAACGTTTCGAAATAAAATCCTACAATCTTTCTCATCATTTAAGCTGTTCGCTCCAAAAATATACATTTTTCCCAAGTAAAACATGAAATTTCCAAATTTATCTCACTACAAATTGACTACAGTACCAAAAATACGACGTTTTTAACCAATCCGGTGCTCACCGGGTAGTAAATCGTGTTGTCCCCAGATTTAAATTGTAAACATCTCAAAATTAACGTTACTACATTGACGTAGAATCCTGAGTTATAGTTGCTAAAATTTAGAATCTAAATATCAGCTTGATTCCCACCTGTAAAATATCGGAAGGAAGTATATAAAAGACAGAAATTTTAGAAACCCTTACAAAAAATTAGATATAAAATGCAGTTAATTTTTGCAAGTTTATTTTTGAAAGTCACTTTAGGAGATCATGGAGAGCTTCAAACTTTTAAAGAGGTTATAGAACCAGCTTATGAGATACTAATGACGACTGAGGCTGGAACACCGTTACCGAATTTGAAACCATTTTGGTACAACTGGAAAGATATGTGGGATGATTTTTATTTCACACCAAAAACAGTCAAAACAAAAAAGTAAATACTATATTTACATAATGTAATTTACAAAGAGAAATATCAAAGCATATATCGTTTTCTGAACCAAAGTTATTCTCTATCGTAAATGGAGTGTCTTGGCCGTTTAAATTTTGGCCACCTGTATCAAGAATAAAATTTGGTCCAAATCGGACCATTTTTCCAATTTTTTTCGAAAAATGACAATAAAAAACTTTTAAACGTTTAAAGATAAAAAAGAAAAGAAAAATGGTCTGATTCGAACCAATTTCTCTGGTTCAGATCGGAAAAATCGTTTCCAAAAGCCGAATTGTAAACGGTTTGTAAATAATTTAGCATAATTCCGTTGAAATTAATTTGCAAATAAGTTTTTTGTGCAGTCAACAATAGGATTTTCATCAGAAAAAAAAGAAATAATTTTAGAAATATTTATCCAAGGAAAACAAAATTATAAATTTGGTACAGTGGCTCAGAGAAATATGCATATTCCGAATAGGCAACAATTTTTTTCAAAAGCTCGTGTGTTGCCTGTTGGCCTCACTCATTGTATCAGTAGAAAATGACTGCAGCTCATAATATTTTTGTTGCCTAGTGGTAGTCAAAATTGCATCGAAATAATCTATTTCCGGTCTGATATGCATTTACCGAATATGATTTGACTTGATTTTGTTTTCCAAATTCATAGATGGCTAATAAATCTAATAATTTCAGCGTTTCATCGACTGATAATTATACACCGCTACCTCCTATGAAACAGAGCTTCGAGCGTGGAAAAAACCGACCAGTTATGACAAGTCCCCCACCAAAAAAGAAAAAATTAACAACTACAAAGAAACCACCAAAACCGACAACCTACAAGTACAAAAAGACAACTACAACTAAAAAGCCATGGGTCAAATCAACCAAAAAACCATGGGTTAAGCCAACCAAAAAGCCATGGACAAAATCGACTAAAAAACCATGGATTAAATCGACCAAAAGACCAGTTAAACCAACAGCGCATCATTCACAACAAAAACAACACAAAAACGCGGACAACTACATTTAAAACAACTAAAAGATGGGTCAGACCAACCAGAGAAGTGACAACAAAAACCAACAACTGAGAAATGGACTAGACCAACGAAGAAATTTACAACTCGAAAATGGACAAGACCTACAAGAACAACAACTAAAAGATGGGTGAGACCAACAACCAAAATTACAACGAAAAAATGGGTTAGATCTACAACTGAACCTACTTCAAGAATCACCACCAAGTTAGGGTAAGAAATGCGTTCTTTGTAATTGATCGTCTTAAAATAGACTCAAAAGAAGCGCTGTAGAAATCACTAACATTTCGAAAAAAATAAGTCAGGTGACCTGACTCAGGCGTGAAAATTGGACTTCAAAAAACTTTTAATACTTTTTCTCATGAATTTTTATATCCATCATGATGCTCGAGTGTCTTAAAACCTTTTTCCTTTTCTTTTAAAAGTGAAAAAGATTTTTAAGGCACTCAGGCATGGATACAGTTTCATAAGGGACAGTCCCTTCTTTTAATTCTACTATCGATAATTTTATACTTGAATATCAAAAAATATTTTAACACAATGATTGATTTCAAAGATAAGGAGCACCCTCATGCGGAAATTTTTGAATCAAAAAAAATCGAATCGGAGATTTTGCTCTCTTGCGCTCTTTAGATGAAAAACGTGAAACGAGGGTCAAAAGCCCGTCGAGGAATGTTTTACAGACTTCAAATATTGCGGGCGCTTATTGGAAAAATCCGTGATAAATAATTTTCTGGCCAATCAGCGCGCGCGATTTCATGTTAGGCCGGAATTAATTATGCCAGTGAAAACGTGGCATCCTGTACAATCTATACAGTATAGATTATATAAAAATATCTTAAAACTACCAATTCACACCCAAAAATTAGAAATGGGTAAGACCAACAACAAAATTACCACCAACTACCACCAAATTACCAACTTCAATCAAATTAACAACAACAACAAAATTGACAAGTAGACAATTGCCAATTCGATCGACTCAACAATGGAAACTCATCTCTGAGGGTGGCAATACAAAAGAAGAAACGACCAAATCGATACGATTAGAGCCAAAAGTACCGGTTAAAAAATCAATGTATCCCCAAGAGAGAGAAACCGAAATTTTCCAAATAAAAGATGCAAAAAGTTATGGTGTGAAAATATTGGATTAATTTGTATGACTCATTGAGTCTCGTACTATGAGATGAATTTAAATTAAGAATTTTTAAAGAATTAGAAAAAAATGATAATAAGAATTTGTTGTACAATAGTAATCTGGGGAATAAAAACGAGATTTGCGTAGGTTAACCTTAATGCTATCAGATGCTCACACTGCCCGCACAAAAATTTTGGAAATTATCGACAATAGATTCCAAACATTTTTAATTCATGAAAAAATATTATTAGAAAAGATCAAAAATTTAAAAACTATTGTTTTCAAAAATAACAAAAAAATTTAAAAAAAGTTGGAAGATTATTTAAAACAGTTTAACAAAATTTGGTAGATTATTCGAAAAAATAATTTTAAGGGGGTATATCTGGCAGATTTGACATATTCACGGTGATATATTCTGAAAACTAAAAGCTTATAAGAAAAACCAAAATGCTAATTTGTAGATCTATCCTTAATCTTGCGAAAAAGTACATCACAAATTATTTTGACCATTACACCAATANAAAGAAATTTGGTAATTTTTTTGGAAATTTTGAAAATTGGGGCTAAAAATCTACCAATTATTTTTCACCAATTATTAGTGGTAGATAAGAAAACACACACTCTTTTTAACGAAAAATCATATTTTAACATTTTTTTTCTAATTTCAATTATACTGTAAATTTTGCTGACTGTTCGAAGTTTTTATTTAATTTATCAAATTTCAGAAAATTACCCAAAAAATCGAATTTAGGAAATTTTTTTGTCGATTTTCAAAATTGATTTTTTTTTGTCAAAATAATCACATTGTGGTGGTTTTTTGATACGTAGTTCATATTTTCGAAACACCCTTTTAATGAAGATGAAGTCTCACCAGAAGAACGAATTCGTGGAATGGTCGTGAAAGTATCAGATTGGATTTATCGGTAAAAATAATTCCATCTATTAAATTCAAATTAATATTCAAAATTGTTAAATTTTAATTCAGTTTCACCCCCGATTTTAAAAAATGCGATAAATTACAGCGATCAATTGGTCGCCTTAGTGATAAGATATTGTTTGCACTGGATAATTACGATACAAACTGTCGGCTCAATGGTCATGGACGAGAGCAACCGATTCAATGGGATGATCCCAGACACCCAGGTTACTTTCAGTGACAATGTTCACATATCTAAGAATAAGAAAAAAAATTGATAATTCTGAACTTGAAGTGTGGAAAATTTTCTGAATATTTCAAAAAAAATTCGAGTAAAATGACGAACTATGTCAAAGTGGCAATTTTAATTTTTAGATTCAAGTTCCCGTTTGATCCTCATTTTAGGACTGTAACACGCAAGTTTCTCCGCAATTCCCCGCAAAATCTTTTATCCAATTTAATTGCTTCTCGTGATTAATCAGAGGGAGAAATAATTTTCCACGCGCGATCCGGAAAGTTTGATGTTGATTGTACAAAAAACTTAGACAGTAGAATACACTCTAGAGACCGACTACAACAGTATTGACTCTCAAAAAGTGACCCCTAAACTATTTCAAAAATACAAGTGATAAAAGGGAATTATTTGAGATTAGCTACTGTATAATTTATACTTTTTGACGTGATTATTTTGCCTAACTTTCATTTTTCACTTTTGGTTAAATTCAATTCAAACCCTGATAAAATTTCGAGTTCTTGTAAGCTGATACTTTTGCAGTGGATCAAAAAGGATCAGAATTATTTTTTTTGCCCAACTGAATTTGATTTTCTCTAAAATGAGCAACCAATGTAATTTTTTTTAAGATTATGAGACCAATATCCAACGACTGAAAGTAGCTGGCCATATTGCAGAGGGTTTTTGGACACCTGCTAGAGAATTAGAAAGATCGATACAAGGTCGGGCGCTGGCTCCAAATGACCCAGTGAAACAAATTGAAAAGTTCGTATTTATTTTGAAAAGTAACAATATGTACAGTAGTTATTTTACGTGTAGTTATTTTTGAAACTATGTTTTCCATAGTAGATAACTCAAGAAAGCTTCACATTAAAGATTGTAAAGAAATGAGGTTTATTGGCGCAAAATAGGGTGAATGGGGACGTTTTTGGCCAGAAGTCGGGCTATCGGAAATAAAAAACTTTTGCATCAAAAAGACGATAAATTATTATTTTTTTTTCACTTCACTAATTTACGCACAAAAATGTCCTTTCTACAGTCGATTCCCAGATTTCTGTATTTTTATGAACTTGGAAATCTTACTTTTTACTGATATCTTGAAAATGAATTAGAATAAATTCGAAACTAGTTGATAAAACAAAAATGTTGAATTATTATTTAATTATCTTTTTTTCAAATAAACGTTATTTCAAGTATTTTAAACAATTTTTTTGGTTTTCTGGATCGGTATTTTACTATGTGCTGCAGCATGTTTTTTTAAGGGGGTTATGTTAGTGAATTTTGACATTTTAGAGGCTTCGTATGGTTAGACAAATGCAGACTCGACACTTTTGAAACAAACATTAGGAAGATTTCTTTGATCTCGCGATTACATTTGACAGTTTAGTACCACTTCCATTAACCATCTGGTTAACCGCGGTTAAACACGAGTCTCTCAGCTTTTTCAAAGAAACAAGGATCCTAGAGCTTATATCCCCTATGCACACTTTTGTGCCGGCCCTGATTAGGAAACGTAGTGTGTTTTTAGTAGTAGGGCCGGGATATTCACAAAAGTGTGAATAGGAGATATCGGAAAGTTTTGAGATTTGGTGAGAATGGGCCGAAAATGGTGTTCTCCACGTTTTCATATAAGGCTTTTTGCTTTTTTAAAAAAAATATCATAAGGCTTTTTCTGTGGAAATGCCAGAAATTCTTTTTCAGAATGTAACAAACTCAAGAAGTGGCGAACATCAAAGAGGAAGTACTTTTTTCGAATTTCAGCCTGACTGGCTGTAAATGGACAAAAAAGTGCGCGAAATCGAAAATTTTGAACATATAAGTGAAAATTAAGAAATATGAATGCCACCAAAAGATTTCCTTGGTACGGTTTGCTGGAAAAGATATTAGCAACTATGGTCTGATTTTCAACACAGCGGATGCTAGAATAAAATTAAAGTTTTTCATCAAAATTTTGTTTTGATCTCTAGCACCGTGTGTGGTAAAAATCTGAACATACATATAGTTGCTCATATAGACTGAAATTCGAAAAAAGTACTTCTTCTACTATGTTCGCTATCTCTTGGGCTTGTTACATTCCGAAAATGACGTTTCTGGCATTTCCAAAGAAAAAGCCTTATATCCTTTTCTCAATGGAACTCCATCTCAAAAACGTTTACTATCTCTATAGCGCGGGTTCGAATCCCACTGATGTTATCAAAGTGATTGTCTTAGTGATTGCTTGAGTGATTACACATCGATCAAATTTAGCGATCTCAATATTAAGCACCCTTGTAATCAGCACCCTTGTAATCATACTCAAGACAATCAATAAGACAACATTAATGGGATTCGAACACGCGCTATGAAGATAGTAAACGTTTTTGAGATGGAGTTCCGTTGAGAAAAAGATATCGAAACGTAAAAAAACTACATACTTCGAAAATATAGTCACTTTTTGAATTCTTATTTGAGTAGGCTAACCCTAGTAGAGTTACTTTACATGGGTAAGAGAAATATCTTTAGAATAAGCAAAATAAATTTTATAACGTCACAAATCATTTTGTTGTCCTCATATTTTGGTGATAGTTGTCAAATTCACAGAGATTTCATGCAGCAAAAAATGTAATCATTTTATGTGAAACGGGGCATTCTGGGTAAAAATTGGGGTTTTTTGGTAAATCGGTATCATTTCTTTGCTCATTTATAAAAAACATTTTGTTAAAATTTATAAAAAATTTCAGAATCACATACTTCTTTCATGAAATCAACGACATTCGTCTGATAACCTGCCGAAAATACAACCGTTTCAGTAACCTAATCAACAAATTCAAGCAACAATTCTTGAATACCCTTGCGATATATACCCATGGAAACTATGCACCAACAAAATCTCCAGGCGAAAGACCTGCTACGTTATTCCGCCCAGCAACTCCAGCGCCAGACTCGATTCCCATAGTGACAACAACATCGCCCTCAGATGCAGCGACTACACAAGGGCGGGATTTTTGAAAGCAACAGTTTACATAAAGTTAATTTTTTGCAATCATCCAAAAAATGTTAGTTCAAAAAAATCTAAAGTTTTCACTGCATCGATTGTATTTTTGAGTGTAAGTTTTTCTAAATTGGCTATGATTTATAGCAAAAATTATGCTGCATAATTAGCTATTTCACCCATAGATTTCGGCCAAAATCGACCACTTAGGTTAGATTTGTCACATATCCCTTTATCACCTTTTGATTAATCTAATAGATGTAGGCTGAAAAGAAGAGAAAGCGGCCTCATGAGTGGCTAGAAGGGGTCTTAGGGGTGTTAGGATTGGATCCCTCAACCTACATCTATTAGATTAATCAAAAGGTTTTTCGACTATTATAACCGAGCCAAAGCTCGCCAAGAAAAGTTTTATTTATATCTGCGAGAATTTAATGGTGGAATAGCTATGCATAATGCTCTGAGCAGTAAATTGTTTCATTTGACAAAAACGAGAAAATCGCGAATTGCCCTTCAGCGCCTCCAGGAGATTGGAAATTTTCTAAAATTTGTCTGATTTATTTTCTTAGAGTCAACTTTATAAATCATGGAAAAAAGCAATAATGTTCTCAATTAATAAATAATTTCAATGATTCTCTGGTAAAAGCTGATCTAAAATTTAGATTCTAAATGTCTTTCGAACTTATCTTAGGCTGTCGGAAATCAGAAAAAACTTATGCTTTTTTCATGTTTAAGGGGGTGGGAACGCAAATCTGGACAAAAATCTGTAATGAGGTTATTTTTCTTAAAACGTTCAAAACTTTATATTTTCTGTATTTGAAATCAATATCCCTTGTTCACACTTTTGTTAATATACCGGCCCAATCTAGCAATTTGGTTTGTTACTGTTAAGTGTTGTGTTTAAGGTAGCAATAGACAATACCAATTTCAATAATTGCTACCTTAAACACAACACTTAACATTAACAAACCAAATTGCTAGATTGGGCCGGGATATTAACAAAAGTGTGAACAAGGGATATGTAGTATTTTTAGAGTCTTTACTACCCTCGACAGTACTATTCTAGAAAATAGTCGTTTTTGTTGGCAATTTGATTTTGAGTTTTGAGACTTAATTTTCATCGTAAGAACTATAGTAGTATATTTTCTGAAACTGCATTAAATTCTGCGTCAGATTGGTTATCAAAATTTATTTTTCAAAAACAATTTAGAAAAAATATTATTTTTTCCGACAGAAATTTAATTTTGACAGGTGACTACAACTTCTCTGGGGAACAACTAAGAAGTTTAATCGCAATTCTTTGAGATCAGTTTTATGAACAAGTGTTTGACCTTTGCGGAGATAATATTTAAAAAAAAATGAATTTTCAAAATTTTTCAAAATAGTTACGTTTTGAAAACCCATGATTTTAAGGCCAAAATAACCGTTTTTTCTAGATTTCAAGAGCTATGAACATTTTTTGAAAATTATTTGAGATCAGTTTTGTCGATATTATTAATTCTGTCATTAAAAAAAAATCAAGTCCATACCTCTTAAACTCGGGTCTAAGTTCAAAGAGAAAATTTTCAAACGTCATTTCCGGCGGAAGTGACTATCAGTGCAATTAACTTTGACCCTGACTCGACGCTTATTGACTCAAATATTTCATTTCTGGTGACTTAATATCTTTTTTGTTTCTAGATTCAGCGTGAAACCGACTACAAAACTACGTTTTTCGACAATTTTGCGTTGACCAACCCCTTAAAACTCAAAAATTTAGATTTTGCGCTCTGGCGCCGCCAAACTATTCTGTTTCTAAATTTTTAATTTATGAAGTACAGTTTTCTTGAATTTGCAATTTTTTCATACCAAAATCATCGACATCAAAATTTGTGAACATCGAGATTTTGATTGGTCAAAATTTTAACAAGGTAAAATAGTAATTTTGGACCTCCAGTCCGATAGAGTTATTCATGTGAAGTCATCATGAAGAAGCAAAAACATATACTAGTAAATATAAATATTTTATCGTCATTATGACTCATTTATTTGACCACAATTTTATTTTAATTCAAAAGCTTGCATAATTTTGATATCAAATTAATCCCCAGAAAGCGACCGGTAGACCAATGACTTCTGTTGCAGCTAATGTGAGGCCAATGGCAACGACGCCAGCTACGAGTGGTGGTCGTCCAATGACACAGCGAAATTATGCGCAGTATTTGACAGGAAATTAAATGTTGAAAAGCAGCCTGATTTAAAAATCATTATAAAATTGAAATTAACTCCTCAACTGTTGCCCCTTTATTTTTTTTAACTTTAATGTGACAAATTTGTTAAATTCTGTACTTTTAAGCTTTTATGTCAGCCGTGAAGTTAATCAATAATTTAATTTCTAAACCTTTGTATATAAATATACTTTTTACCAAAAATATAATTTTTATGAATTGAGTATTATTGCAGAAAAGTTTAACAATATACAGTGAGTGCCTCATTTGGGGGGTAATACAAAACCCGTAGCACAATTTTATTATTTTAGCATCTTACTTGTATAATAACATTTTTATTGTTGAAACTGTGAGTTACAGTCTGTGACAGGTTTCACGCTTCTTCAAAGAATGATTGGTTTTTGAATGCTTGGTTGTATTTATAAGAATGAATAAAAGTTTTTACATTTCGTTTTTGTAATTGATTCCTGGAATCCTCATTATTTTCTAACTCAAGCATCTCCTCATCAATTGTGGACAGTACTTGGGCCAAGCTGAAAATAAAAATTTGCGAACGATCAGTACATGTTAACTTATTATCAAATCAGTTTGACTCGAATCGTCCAAAAAAATATATAACTTATAAAAACGTATAACTTTCATCGTTGCAGATACAGGGTCTGAAAGTTTCGCTTAAATTAAGCGAGATTGCCAACCACTGTTTTTGATTGGCCGCTATGAATTAAAAAACGTAGGTGGTAGAATGTCAAATATTTTGAACAATTGGGCACTTTCGAAGGATCAGGAACTTTCTGTCCATTTGAAAATTAAAAGAATTTCTAAGAAAACCTAAAATTATGTCCCGGTTTCCAAAAATCAGCATTGGTCTAAAATTTTGAATTTTGTTTTGTCCATCATTAAGGGGGTGGTGTTAGTCAATTTTGACATTTTGGAGGCTTGGTAGCTAAACTGATGGCGGTGGGACATTTCTGATTAATACAGATGAAAGACCTATCCTTGATCTGGCGATTCCATTTGACAGTTTAGTACCACTCTCACAAACCATCTGGTTAACCACGGTTAAACACACGTCCCTTCTGCTTTATTCAAAGAAATAAGGATCCTAGAGCTTATATCGGAAAGTTTTGAGATTCGTTGAGAATCCGGAAAATTGTCTGAATTTTGGTGAATAGGAGCTGTTTTTTTTATTTTTGCCCGAGGGTTCAGCAATCTGGTTGAATGTGCCGAAAAAGGGTGTTTTCCGACGTTTTGATATAAGGCTTTTTCTGTGGAAATGCCAGAAACGTGATTTTCGGAATTTAACAAGCCCAACGGGTTAACATCGAATGGGAAGTACTTTTTTGAATTTCGGCCTGATTGGCTGTAAATCGACAAAAAAGTACGCGAAATCGACAATTTGAACATAAAAGTGATTATAAGACAATAAAAATGCCACCAAAATATTCCTTGGTTACGGTTTGCTGGAAACGGTATCAGCAACTATGGTCTGATTTCGAACAGAAACTGTGCTAGAGATCAAAAAATAATTTTGATGCAAAACTTTAATTTTTTTCTAGAATCCGCTGTGTTCAAAATCAGACCATAGTTGCTAATATAGTTTCCAGCAAATCGTACCCAAGAAATCTTTTGGTGGCATTCATATTTTTTTATTCTCACTTTTATGTTCAAAATTGTCAATTTCGCGCACTTTTTCGTTGATTTACAGCCAATCAGGCAGAAATTCAAAAAGTACGACCTATTCGATGTTCTGCACTCGTTGGCCTTGTTATATTCCGAAAATGAGGTTTCTGACATTTCCACAGAAAAAGTCTTTTATCGAAACGTCGACAAAACACCCTTTTTCGGCACATTCAACTAGATAGCTGACTTCTGAAGCAAAAATCGAAAAGACCAGAACTAATTCACTAAATTTAGACAATTTTCCGGATTCTCATCAAATCTCGAAACTTTCCGATATAAGCTCTAGGATCCTTGTTTCTTTGAAAAAAGCTGAGGGACTCGTCTTTAACCGAGGTTAACCAGATTGTTGGTGGGAGTGGTACTAAACTGTCAAATGGAATCGCGAGATCAAAGATAGATCTTCCTAATGTTTGTTTCAAAAATGTCCAGTCTGCATATGTCTAACCGTACGAAGCCTCTGAAATGTCAAAATTCAGTGCCACCACCCCCTTAGGGGGTACTCTGTATTTTGAATCGGGGCTCAAAATAAAAAAAAATAAGTTATACAAATTTTGAAAATACTGATTTGAAGATCTGACCATTTGCTAATAATCAAGGGTCAAAATTTATTTTTATGAGCACCACAGCACCAAGTGGAAGTAGAGTTCTAGAACACTGATTTTATCTTAAATGTTTTTTTCTCCAATAACGGATGTATAAAAATTTTATGACTTTGTCAGATTAAAAGTCGGTACTCGATCTATGACAACTGGATTTTTTTGCAAAATTTCGATCCACATTTATATAAAAACCCTAATTTCTCGAGACTTTCAAAATTGGGAGCTTATTTTTCTCAAAACGGCCTGAGACAATTTTTTTTTAAATTTGGTATGAGTTGGAAAAACAGTGTCTTCTTACTTTTTGATGTATTTTTTTCTCTATATGTTCCTGATAATGGAAAATTGCGGTTTGGTGCAACGGAAGTCAATTTTCGAGATTTCTAGAAAATTTAGATGATCGGATAAGGCTAAAAATGCCACCAAACGAAAGCTCATGGTTCACTGAAGTAAAAGATCTGCTACACATGATGATGCTGTACATGATGCTGTAACATGATGTCGAAATTTTGGTCCGATATATTCTAAATCAGAAAACGTTAAAATTTTGAATTGAACTCAAAATTTTAGAAACGGCTCAACACAATTTTTTTTAAATTTAGTATGAGTTGGAAAAATATGTCCTTGCTTTCTATGCACAAATTTTTATCAGTGAAATACTAGGGAATAAAATGAAGGAAATAACACGCCTACGTTTTCTCTACAAATTCGTATCTTTTTTGCCTTACACGCCTACGCATTTTTGTGGAGGACCATTCCCATCTTGAACATACAGTACTTCCTATAATACAAAATTGGCATTTTAGTTCAACCGGAAAAGTCAATTTTTAGAGTTTCTAGAAAACTATTTTCATCCGATTGTACCGAAAGTCCCTTGATTGAAGCTACTGCAAAACTGAAATGAAAAACTGCTAATGACTTTTACTTATTTTTCAGGATTTTTATTAAATTGACCTTTTATGTTTTTTTCCCAAAAAATACTTAGAAAAAAACTTAAAAATCGAAATTTTTTGAGAAAATTCTCGAATTTTTTTAATGAAATGACCAGAAATGCATTTTATGGCCTTCCTGAGGCTATTTGGTGTATTTTTCATGTCCTTAACCTGAAATAAAAAAACCGTTGAGTACCTTAACACCCTGTGAGCACGGAAAAAAAAGTTCCGCCAAGCCACCAAGAGCCTATGTTATAGGCATTTTCAATGCGGATTACAGAAAGCCCAAGGTAGTCGAGTTTTCAATTTTTTTTGCATAAGGAAGTTCAAACGATATTTTTGGCATCCGACATTTGATATTATATAATTTTGATTTTAGTTCTAGAAATTAACTGATAAGAGCAAGGTACAGCATATCACGTGAGACAAGCTCACAGTGTGTTCACAAATTATTTGCTATCGGAATCGATGCACAAGGACTGATCTACGTCATCGTTTTTTTTAATTTGGTCTATATGGATTACGGACCTAGAAGAGCAAATCCTAAATATTTGAAAAAATCGCGAAATCTGAGCATGTTGATTGGTTGATTCTTCTCAAACCTGACCAAAATTGGCCTATTCCGCAATCAACGGTTTTGAGTTGGAGTGCTAATATTGTGTTGTTTGTATATTCAAATATTACGGATTGTACCTGAGGTCGATCCATATTAATCAATCAAACATTATTCTTATATAGGTCTAAATTTTAATGAAAAAATCACAATTTTTCATAAAAAAATGGTTATTTTCTCTTAAAGAGCAGATTCGTACACTTCTGATCATTATTTCTGGGTCGATATACTAATCAAGTGACTCTGTGGACAATATTTAATTGCTTGAATTAATTTTTTAATAATTAAATATTTTGTGAAATACTTAAAATTGAAAATTTTTGAAATATCACTTTCTGAAAAAAAAATATCTATTCCTGTATACCATTAATCTTTGTTTGAGTGTCCACCATAGACAAAACACTTTCTTAAAAACTGGCTTTTTTCAATTTGATTGACTTAATAGGTGGCATTTTGTTTTATTCAGAAGTAAAAGTTCAGAAAAAACTCAAAAAATCAACCCCCGTAATATTTGAACAAATTGCTAAAAAAAAAAAAAACTATTTTTTTGGAAATCGCCGCAAAATTTTTATGATGTATTTTGGATGAGACAATTCTACAGTGCTTTTTTGCCGTTTTTAGATGATTTGTATGCTGAGCCTATATATAGGCTCTGTGCTCACCACGCTTAAGGGAGTTCTGGTCGCTGGAAATTGATTTTTTCCGATAAAATATCAGCCAATCAGAACTTTGAGATATTATTGAGGTTGCCAGCACTTGTAGAACTAGCGTTCTAGCTTGCGTGCAAATGTGCCAAACTTGTTTAATGCTGCAACACTCCTTACACATATAAGCGACAGCAGGAGGACCTAAGCTAAAATGCTAAAACTATCTCCTCCCAGGTTTTTATGGTCGAAATAAGCTGCAATTTTCACATAATTTGTAAAATTTGTAGGCCAAACTAAATCTTGGTCCAGTTTATTTATACAATCAATAAATTTATAAAATTCATTCCATTTTTTTCTACGCTAGCTCATACAAATACAACAGTGAACTCGATCACTTTTTAGATTTTCGACCCAAAACTCGAAAATATGATTTTTTAAGGACCCATGAGAAAAATTTCGAAAAAAAAAGTGCTCAAAAGAAAGCCACGGAAACACTGATCAGAAAGTTGGCTTACGTTAAGGTGATATTTTGAAGTTTTAGTGGTTAAATTAAAGCAAACGCGGGCTATTTTTGAACTTTATGTTGGAAAAATACTTAGAAAAAATCGAAAAAACAAGAACATTTTGAAATTTTGATATATTGGTTGAAAGTAAACTTTTTATCACCTCCAAATCAATTTGGAGCATTTTAAGGTCCCAAAAGCCTCATAAAACCAGCGACCAGTACCCTATTAAAGCTTGAAATTTTTTTCGAAGACATAAATTAAATTATTTTATTTTAAAATTGCCGATTATTTAGCTTTACATTATTTAAAATAATGCAAAATAATGCAAAGCTAAATAATAGGCGATTTCAAAAAACGGTTATTAATTTTTGACAGGGTGGAGTGATTTAAAAAAAAAATTTCCGAATATTATTTTTGTCAAACAAAAATAGTTCCTGCCTTAATTTATGACCATGATTTGAAATGTCAAAATAATATTAGATAACCTAAAATTGCTTCCTTCATTTCGAAGAAACGAAGCAGTGTCAAAAAAAATATCTATATCCCTTATCACTTTTTGGTTAGAATGCGTAGCCACAATGTTAAATTACACGTAAAGGAGTAGTGCTACGCATTTACCAAAAAGTGATAAAGGGATATTCACACATCCCGATCTTGATTTTCTTAATTCTAATCCAGGAAACGATCCAATTTTTGAAAGAAAGTTTTGAAAGAAATAATTGACAAAAGTTTACAAACTTACGGATGATGGGCTTGAGACATGAAAAGTTCTATAGGTGTTTAGTTGTAAGCAAAGAGCTATAATTAGTATGTTTCATCGCAAGTAATCGATGCAGAATTTTTGTCATGCAATAATTTGCCTCTTGTCTTTTTGTAAGCACACTTTTATAAACTTTGAATATTAAAATGAAGCATATCATAGAAGCCATAAATATAAGAGGAACGAGTGTTTGCGTAAACGGGCACGTTTGTGACAGTGAAGATAAGTCCAACAAGTTGAAGAATAAAATTATAACACGAACAGGATCTTAACGTCAAGTTAGAGATTTGACGGAATTTGAGTTCTATTCAGTTGAAAAGAAAGTTCCCAGGTCACTAGGTCAAATAAATAGGTCAAGATGATAATTAAAAAGATATGAATTACATATTTTTGACTTGCCCGTAAATAATTTGTTTTTGAATGCACGGTAAGAACTGATGGTGCTTGATTGGTTGAAATTTGGACCGAATAAAATTATTTGCGATTTTTTTTCAAAAATAGGAAATGTTTCTGACTCCCTTTTCTGAAATTAAAAGCTGTGACACATTAACTATACATTTTTATATGTTTTAATTAGTTTTCTATTGCCTTTTTATGTTTTTGAACTAAATTGAGGATATCTCATAAATAACTTTTTAATTAGGAGAATATTTTTAAATCTGAAAACAATAATTTGAGCTTTATGATCAAATTTTGAGAATATTGGCAAGGAAACATTTTGGTTCAAATTCAAGTTCATCAGTTAACATATGAAATTAAAGGTGGTTTCACGATAATGTTTAATATTTCATTTTTTTTACATTATTTTAAATTTCGGACTTTCTGCTTTTCAAAAATAAATTAGAGACTAATCCGCATATGTAGTTACTCACGAGTATAAAAACTACAGTTCTAAAACAGAACTGCAAATTCAGGGGGTATCCGACGGTTTATGATGTTTAAAACGTTAGTCCTGAGCTAACCAACAGCTTGTATCGAGTTCAAAACTTAGGATTCCAGGAAATATTTGTTTGAAATTTTCAGAAACAATGGAATTAAAAGTTTTTTGTTATGACCGGAGCCACCGGTATAACGGTCCAAAAACCTCAGACATTTCAAAAAATAGCTGCATCTGGCTCCTGGTATCAAATTTTCTCCTTTTTGTAAATTTACTTGATTTCTTAGTTTGAACAGACTGTGTGAGAGCTTTTAAGAATTATCTATTAAATTGAACGAAATTCTCAAAATAATTAGTGTTTAGCACATGGTGCTAGCTGTTACAGTTATTCTCGACGTTCTTGGATTTTGTATTTGAGTTGACAAACCGGGGTTATATTCAAGGATGGGGATCATTTTATTTCAATATAAAGCCGAATTCCAAAAATCAATATTTCTGTACGAAAATAGTATTGCTTAAATCAGAAAATTCTCATCTCACCGCCTACGCAAAATCGATAAACTGCGAAAATTTTATAGAAAACGCGTTCTGTGGAAATTCTGTCATGATATATATTTTTTTAGCCTGCAAACTCTTACCGTACTGAGCTTATGATTAAAAATGATAAATTAATTGCCAAACAACTTCATGATTCGAAGTTTTTTACTTTGGCTTTCGGCAAAAGTATGAAGTCATCACAAAAATTCGAAAATTTCAAATTCGAAATTTCTCTATAGCATTTATTAGAAATCGTTCCCTGTTAGATTATATTTAATCTAGCTAAGGTTAACGTAACAATTTGTACTGACATTTAATTGTTCTGAATGAATAAAGTCGAAATGTTTTCGAAATTAACGATTTTATGCTTTAACAATTTCGTCTCTTTGCAGTGATAACCGAATATTATTTAATTTTTGAACGAATTAAATGGTAATATTCTAAAAAATGCTTCAAAAAATCTGACATTTGTTGAGGGATATCGACCTCGTTGCAATTCTTTTTTTTCCACTTTTTTAAATGTTACTGTGTGCGCCTTTACGAGAGCTATCTTTCAGTCTATAATCGCACAATTTCCACGAAGCCGATTTTTTCACAATTTATGCCGAAATGTTCGAGTAAATTTAAAAAAAATGGCAAGTTTTTTGAAATTTGAAGTGCCGACATCTCCCAGAAATACTAGGACCGAAAAAATTATGATATAATTTATCGAATCTGAATTCACGGGAACAGCTCCCGAAACCACTGTTTTCAGTTTGAATCAAGTCGATTTTCGACCAATGAGAAGAGGGGTTTTTAAAGTTTTTGAAAATTTTTTCTGGTCTCTGAAAAATCTGAACGAATTGTACTTTTTCATTTTTCCAATAAATATCTTAGAATTCGAGCTGAAAAAACCTGTAACAGCCCTAAGTGTCGCGTCAAAACCATGCCATCTAGTTCACCAAACACAACGATTTTTCTCTAAAAAAAGCCCTTTTTCAAAAGTGTTCAAATACAACGACCTGCAAGCCGTTTTTAAAATATATCTTATAGTTTTTGCTTTTATACGCAGCAACTTTGTCTTTCAACAACCAAGAAATTTAAAAAATCTTAATTTCGACCCTCTTGTTCGCCAAAAATTCTAATTTTTATTATTTTGTATAATTAGCCGATCACGAAGATTGAATGCATATTAAATGCAGCTCCCTATCACTAATTGGTCAGAAGAATATGGTCTTCTTTCGGATCCTCAAATTTCTGAATGCTAAGAAAGAATTTAGAAATTTTTTTTGTCGAAAACGTAACAAAATTTTATTTGTATTTTCTAAGATTAAGATGCAGAGTGAACTACAGGGGGTGCGGCGTATAGTTATACGCGTCATAGTTGGAACCCGAGATAAAACCTACGTTAACCTCCGCAAAAACCTAAGCTTTTGAACCATAAATTTTATTCGTTCCTGGCGTGGCGGCGTATAGTATGGAAAAGATAGGGCTTTTTTTTCAAACGTTCCTAACAAAAGATGAGGCGTTTTTACACCAGATTTTCAGACCAAGATTCTTCGCTGTCGGGCGACAATGAAAAATACTTTTTTAAAACCTTTTCAAGATTGACCAAGAAGTGTCGGTATTTCAACAAGTTTAAAAACATGTTTTCAAGTCGAAAACATACATGTGTACATTCTTAGAAAGATTTGAACGAAAAATGAATTTTAAAATCACCAAAAATTCTTATTGCCACCCTTTTAAACTCAATTACATTGTATAACCTCTAGATACTGTTAAATTGACCAATCAGCAGTGGTCTTTTTTTTTTTCTTTGAAAATCTTTCTTGAAATTCATGTTTTTTTTTAATTTACTTTATTTCATTTTTTCGATGAAATCAATTATACAATAACACAAAATTCTAGTCTAGAATATATGTAAAAATTACCCTAAAATCACCAAAAAATCCAATTCTTTGACCATATTTTAATGCAATTTTTAACTCTAGATTATGTACAAATTGACCAATCAAGAGCACATTTCCAGAAGTACGCGTAAGTTAGAAAAGTACGCGTATGTCCGGAATTACGCGTATAGTCGGGGGTTTTGGCGACGAACTTTCTAACTATCGCCGCACCCCCTGTCTGCACAAAAATTAAAGTGAACGGGTAACCCGTTACGGGTTTATACTTCAAAGATACAGTGGAGGTTAAGAAATTTTACTTGGAAAAATTGAAAATGTTTGGAATTTTTTTTTATATCTGAAATTATTTTTTTGTACATTTTGAAGCAAACAGTCCATAAAAATGAGAATGCAGCCTAAAATTAGCTTCCTATCACTTCTGAGGTCTAGAGATACAGCCTCGTCGGAATACCCCCGTTAACTTAACGGCGTTAAGTCACAAACATTGATGTTTTTACCTAAACTTGCCCTGCTACTCTGCCTGCGGCTAGTTTTAATTTATGTCATTTAAATGAACTCTAATATCCTGGAATAAAATTTTATTAATCGAAAAAATAGCGCTCAACGTCGAGCGACTCGAGCCTAAAATACGGCTTTGGGAGCTCTAAGCGAAGTTGCAGTTTGAAGGCCTTCAAAGGGTTAATAGATTTTTGCTGGTAATCAATTATGACACCAACAAATTATTATGTAGCCAAACTACCGAATTGCAATGTGTGCCTGATATTGTAGGGTACTCACGCGACAAAATCCAGAAAACCCGGAAGATAGTTTCAAAAGTGCTCTCTGTTTGGGGTATATGTTCATTTAATTTCGTTCTTGACCCCAAATATAACGCTCTATACCCTTTATTGGTATCTTCTTGAAAATGTTTTTAGATAATTTATCCACTTTTCGAAAACGTGGGCAATCAAAGCACTTTTAGCCTATTCCTGTATGTTTTTTTACTTATGTGGATTAAATATTATTTTTAAAACAAATACAGGAGAATTACTTTCATCCAGGAAATTGGATCCTTGTTGGTCTCGAACAATTTTTTTACATACTGTATATAAACTTAACTCAACTTCTACATTGAATCATTGAATCTGTATACGGAACAGACATTTACAATTTTTGACACACGCAAATAATTGTATTTTTGTCTTTATTAAAAAACTTTAGCGATCCATGAGGCGTGTACTTGTGTTTCGCTACTGACTTTATCTTTTTGTACACTCCATCCTTTCTTTCTTAAAGACTCTGATTTCTCAAATTCATAGTTTTGGGCAGGTTAAAAGATCATTATTATCAATTATTTGTCGTTTATGACAATCTTGCAGATACCCACACAAAAAATGCTTTGGTCGTAAAGTTTTCCAGGCAAATTCCCATGTTGAAAAAATGAACGCACTTGATTTCAATTCACGCCAGAAGGACCACAGGCTACCGGTTTCCACACAGTATCACTGTATTATTTAGCTCTGTTTTGCCACAGTTATTATTTTTAGGAAATTCCCAATCTAGATGTGCTAATGAAGACTTCTGTATTACAGTTTATTAACTAGCTTGAGAATGAAATATCGTAAAACGTTGCATAAATAAAAATATTATATACTTATTATATTTAAAATTTACCAAAAAAATAATTTTAGACTCAAAAAATAAAAGTAGTTTAGATTTGATCTCTTGCACCAAATTATATCTAGGCAACTATAGAACGGCAGTCTCGTGCCAATATAGATTTTCTTGGAAACATAGGATTCTTAAATAGTTAGTACACCCGGGAAGAGGCAATTCGCCGAAAGTTTTTTTCACAAAATAATATAATATAATAGCAATGAAATATTTTCTAGGCATTAAAAATCGACGCAAATCTTTGTCGACCTTACAATCGTATACATCGATATTGGCACTTTTCGGCGATATGGCGACTACATATATTAAACATAAAAGGGCGTGGGTGTTCGAACAACGACGTCATAATTTTAAGAAGTTTTTTAATTTTATAGGCAGTTTTTAATTAGGTAAATGGAGTGAAATGCAGAATATTCAGATTACGTACTCCAACGGAATAGCTTCAATATATGAAAAGGTAAATCTGAATCTTATTGCAATATGACGTCATTCATGACGCACTCAAGTTAATTTGTGGTCATAAAACTCAACGTCACATTCGTTCCCTTACCTTTGTTAATATTCGAGCTATGAACGCTGTGTATACTTGCGGAGATTTACAACGTTGTGTAGGACGCTGAGTAATTTAGCAAAAATCGTGAAACTGCGTAAGGGATATTTCTTCTGAAATCTAGGATTCCAAAAGTTTGTACAAATTGAATTCGAACTTCGAACTAGTTGAATTCATGGTTTTCCGACAACGATTCACAAAAACTCCGAACTTTGATAGCATGAAATTCTGTTCAAACCAAAACAATATGGAAAAAATAAAACCAAGACAAATTTTTAAAACAAGATTTTATTTTCATATCGCGGGACAATGTTATAATGAAGAGCGAAAGTATAAATTTTAAAGATCAATTAACTTGAGTCTTTCGTAATTTTCTGCCTATTTCTTTCACTATTAGGCCGTCCATTTTGTGCTTTGTACTTTATGAGATTTCACGGATTCTTGTCTTTTTTCCCAATTTTTCTCTGTATTCGACCACTTTTCCCAGTAAAATGGGTGGATTTCTTTGCATCCACGCGATTTGTACAGACTTTTCCAGATCTTTTGCTCGCTTTTTAGCAACAATTTCTTACCAATTTTGGTTCTGATTGTATGCGTATTGGAATTTCAAATTGTGATGGATTTCGAAGAAATCAACCGTTTACCCATTTCTTCAGGTTTCAGCTTTCTCATCAACAGAATTTGGAAAAATGTCTGATTGTTTATAGCGAATTACTGTAAGACCGCTTTCGGATCCTCTTCCTTCAAAGTCTGTGCTGGATTTGAGTCTCTGAAAACACACCAAAAGGTGGCCAATTCTCTCGAGAAATATCTGAAAAATGGAATTTGTCAAGGTTCAGTGATTTTGATCACATATTATAGTAAGCAGTTTATTCCGGTTGTTTTAATAACTTTCAGCTCTACTTTCATCGGATGTTTCGTAGCTGTTCCTTTCTGAGAAATTCAGAGTCTGGTTATTTCACTTTCGGACCGAAGATTCGCATCTCGGAAATTAATTTTGCCCTATCCAACGCCATTTCAGAAACCCTTGGCTGACAAATGCATATTTACTGATTGTTGATAAATGAAATGATAATTTTCAGCTTATGATTTCATTTTTGACAGTCTTATATTTTTTCGATCAAGTCTTTTTAGCATCTTGCGATTGCAAGATTTTCTGACATTTGAAGTTGAAGTTTAAAAATTCAATTTTTTTCTGTTATATTGAATTATTTTTAATGGTTATATATTGGATATTCTCCGCTGGGTGTGTTAGAGTGATACTTTCACAGCTGATTTCGAAAAATATTCTATACTATGATTGATCAGTGTCTCGGTGGGCGCCTTTCAAGAATCAGCTTTAATTTCACCACGGCAAAATGTCAGATCAAGTGATTTACATTTTTACACGGAAATCACCCATTTTTCTACGAACCTGCTGCGCTATAATTAAAAATGCTTCTAATAAGCGGATGCTATGTGACTCTCTGACACAATAAAATGTGTTCGTAATAATCAGAAATGTTATCATAAGGGTATAGAGGTTTCATAATTTGACATATTCAGAGGTGGACCATAGCGCGAACAAAGTAAAAATATAAGGGACCTTTTGACAACAAGATTGTAGATCCAACCTTTGAATTCTCAAAATAAGCATGAAATTTTGTTTAGACGCTCATTGGACCCAATGCATTGTACCACAAAACACTTTTCATATTTTTACCGCATCTCGTCCTGGTTGTTTTACTCGCAAGGCTTCGATAATCACCACAGACATAGGAACCTTGTCAACCTAATTCATAGGAACACTTGTTAAAAAATTTTATCACACATTTTTAAAAATGCCTAAAAACCGCCATATTAGTCATTATTGTATTTGTGAACGTATCTTACTCCGCGGAATTTTCAATTTGTTTTATTTTGATTTCTGAGTAAGGAATTAATTAAACTCAAAACAAATTGTGAGGGAGAAATTTTTCGATGAACCGCATATAAACTCTAAGAATTTATCTCTAGACGAAAGTAATTTTTGAAAGTAAATTGACCCTTTTAAACTACATACTTGGAAAATGTCCGAAAGGGTCGAAATTTTCGAAAAAATTTTGCTGTTTTGTTCGGGTTCTTTTGTTTTTTAAAAGATGATCGATTTGATTCACTTTTATGACAATAAAGCCCTTAACTTATCCTATAATGGCAAATTATACTAAAATAGTACTACAATGATATTATCCGGCAGATATCCCATTGAACAAATAATAAATGTTTCGACATATCCTCAATAATTTTTGTGTTTCATACCAACTTGGGAGTAACATGTCCAAAATATTATTGATTTCGTCAGTACGTTACGTATTTTACCGGTTCGTGAACGTTACAGTGAGTTAGCCTTGAATCAATCAAGAAATTTTTCTGGGTCTTAAAAATGAGAATGGCAACTTTCATTGGGGCCAGGGTGTAAAAGGATAGCTTTTGCGCTGGGTTTCCATCCCTTTTCGCTAGGTTTTAAGCAAAGATAGGCAAAAAATGGGGATGGGCGATTAGAAAAAATCCGGTCGGATGAATCCCTTTTTACAACTCTGATTGGGGCCACATATTGTCCCTAACGCTCTTTGATAATCAAATAAATTTGTCTATAATCGAGCAATCGTCTCATCAATTTCTGGTACTTTTCTATCAGTGTCCGATGTCTCAGCTCGAATTTTAAACGACGCATACTAAAAAATTTAAATTTCACCGAAGCAGCCTTTTATTTCTTCTTAAAGTTTGAATGAAAATCTATTTTTTGCAGATCCCGAAAGTAGCACAGTAATATACTAACTACATTTCATTTAAATCGAATCGCAACCATGTTATTTGTAAGTCCTTGCATCAAGCCGTTCCCTAGCAATACGCTTTCTTGTCTTCGTAAATTGCTCATTACTTGTTTGAATTTGAATAACCGGACATACTTCGTTTTCGCTTGAATTGATTTGTGGCCTACAATTTCAAAAAAAAATTACTGGCGCATTATCATTAATTTATTTTGAAGAAATTAACGCGAGACAAAATTTTATAGACATTTCGAAATAACTGAAAAAAATTGGTTTCTATGTCCTAAAAGTAAAAGCCTTCTATAGGACAATATCAATTCTGCCAACTACGTGCATCTCGAGCCGCTGTACGACTGTTCAAGTTGACAGTGTCAACACCGTTTACATTTCGGCTTTTTGAAAACGACTGATTCGAGACTACAGTATTTTAGAATGGTTCAAAAAACTTTCACACCCTTAGAAAAATATAACAAAAACAAATTGTCTGAATGAACCCTTTTTTTTTTTAATTTTTTTTTCAAACAAAAAAATTTAATATTTTTATGTTTTTTTCGATTTTCCCCTGAATATGTGGGTCATTTGAGCTATATAAGGATTTCAATCAGATAAGAAGTTTTACCAAACAAAAATTTTAACCGTTGTGAACACCCTGAGGGCACTTGGTTGGAAAAGTGATATACAAACCTCGTTAAGCAAATACAGAAGAAGTCACGATATTTTTCTATTATTTCGAGGAGAGCAAAAAAATATTTTTTTACATCCCCCATACTGTTTTTGCACGAGTCTTTTTAGGTTCTAGATGTAGGATCACATTGTCGGTTTTTCTGCGAACTCAATTTTTGGCGCGTTCTGGGATTCAACTTTTTGCGCAGAACTTGATTTCTGGCGAGTTCCGGGAATCACTTTTGTGCAGAATACTCGATGTTTGGCGATCTTCAGTTTCGAAAGAAAAAACCCGACCCTATGAATCGAGTTCCGGCACAAAAACCGGAAGAGTAAACCCGAAACCCTTCAGATTCTGTATTATCACNGGATGTATAAAAATTTATGACTTTTTGTCAGATTAAAAGTCGGTACTCGATCTATGACAACTGGATTTTTTGCAAAATTTCGATCCAACATATTATATAAAACCCTAATTTCTCGAGACTTTCAAATTTGGAGCTTATTTTTCTCAAAAACGGCCTAAGACAATTTTTTTTAAATTTGGTATGAGTTGGAAAAACATGTCTTCTTACTTTTTGATGAATTATTTTTTTCTCTGATATGTTCCTGATAATGGAAAATTGCGGTTTGGTGCAAACGGAAGTCAATTTTCGAGATTTCTAGAAAAATTTAGATGATCGGATAAGGCTAAAAATGCCACCAAACGAAAGCTTATGGTTCACTGAGTGAAAGATCTGCTACACATGATGATGCTGTACATGATGCTGTAACATGATGTCGAAATTTTGGTCCGATATATTCTAGAATCACGAAAACGTTAAAATTTTGAATTGAACTCAAAATTTTTAGAAAACGGCTCAACACAATTGTTTTTAAATTTAGTATGAGTTGGAAAAATATGTCTCCTTGCTTTCTGATGCAAAATTTTTATCAGTGAAATACATAGGGAATAAAATGAAGGAAATAACACGCCTACGTTTTTCTACAAATTCGTATCTTTTTGCCTTACACGCCTACGCATTTTTGTGGAGGACCATTCCCTCAACTTGAACATAACAGTACTCCTATAAATACAAAATTGCATTTTAGTTCAACCGGAAGTCAATTTTTAGAGTTTCTAGAAAACTATTTTCATCCGATTGTACCGAAAGTCCCTTGATTGAAGCTACTGCAAAACTGAAATGAAAAACTGCTAATGACTTTTACTTATTTTCAGGATTTTTTATTAAAATTGACCTTTTATGTATTTTTTCCCAAAAAAATACTTAGAAAAAAACTTAAAAATCGAAATTTTTTGAGAAAATTCTCGAATTTTTTTAATGAAATGACCAGAAATGCATTTTATGGCCTTCCTGAGGCTATTTGGTGTATTTTTCATGTCCTTAACCTGAAATAAAAAACCGTTGAGTACCCTTAACCCCTGTGAGCACGGAAAAAAAAGTTCCGCCAAGGCACCAGAGCCTATGTATAGGCATTTTTTCAATGCGGATTACAGAAGCCAAGGTAGTTCGAGTTTCAATTTTTTTTGCATAAGGAAGTTCAAACGATATTTTTGGCATCCGACATTTGATATTATATAATTTTGATTTTTAGTTCTAGAAAATTAACTGATAAGAGCAAGGTACAGCATATCACGTGAGACAAGCTCACAGTGTGTTCACAAATTATTTGCTATCGGAATCGATGCACAAGGACTGATCTACGTCATCGTTTTTTTAATTTGGTCTATATGGATTAACGGGACCTCAGAGAGCAAATCCTAAATATTTGAAAATGCGAAATCTGAGCATTTGATTGGTTGATCTTCTCAACCTGACCAGAAATTGGCCTATTCCGCAATCAACGGTTTTGTTGGATGCTAATATTTGTGTTGTTTGTATCATTCAAATATTAGGATTTGTACTCTGAGGTCGTTTATCCATATATCAATCAAACATTATTCTTATATAGGTCTAAAATTTTAATGAAAAAATCACAATTTTTCATAAAAAAATGGTTATTTTCTCTTAAAGAGCAGATTCGTACACTTCTGATATTATTTCTGGGTCGATATACTAATCAAGTGACTCTGTGGACAATATTTAATTGCTTGAATTAATTTTTTAATAATTAAATATTTTCGTGAAATACTTAAAATTGAAAATTTTTGAAATATCACTTTCTGAAAAAAAATATCTATTCCTGTATACCAATTAATCTTTGTTTTGAGTGTCCACCATAGACAAAACACTTTCTTAAAAACTGGCTTTTTTCAAATTTTGATTGACTTAATAGGTGGCATTTGTTTTATTCAGAAGTAAAAGTTCAGAAAAAAACCTCAAAAAATCAACCCCCGTAATATTTGAACAAAATTTGCTAAAAAAAAAAAACTATTTTTTTGGAATCGCCGCAAAATTTTTTATGATGTATTTGGATGAGACAATTCTACAGTGCTTTTTTGCCGTTTTTAGATGATTTTAAGTATGCTTGAGCCTATATATAGGCTCTGTGCTCACACGGCTTAAGGGAGTTCTGGTCGCTGGAATTGATTTTTCTCGATAAAATATCAGCCAATCAGAACTTTGAAGATATTATTGAGGTTAGCCAGTTTGTAGAACTAGCCTTTAGCTTGCGTGCAAAATGTGCCAAAACTTGTTTAATGCATACACTCCTTCACACATAAGCGACACAGGAGGACCTAAGCTAAAATGCTAAAACTATCTCCTCCCAGGTTTTATGTCGAAATAAGCTGCAATTTTCACATAATTTGTAAAATTTGTAGGCCAAACTAAATCTTGGTCAGTTTATTTATACAATCAATAAAATTTATAAAATTCATTCCATTTTTTTCTACGCTAGCTCATACAAATACAAACAGTGAACTCGATCACTTTTTGAGATTTCGACCCAAAACTCGAAATATGATTTTTTTAAGGACCCATGAGAAAAATTTCGAAAAAAAAGTGCTCAAAAGAAAGCCACGGAAACACTGATCAGAAAGTTGGCTTACGTTAAGGTGATATTTTGAAGTTTTAGTGGTTAAATTAAAGCAAACGCTATTTTTGAACTTTATGTTGGAAAAAATACTTAGAAAAAAATCGAAAAAACAAGAACATTTTGAAATTTTGATAATTTGGTTGAAAGTACACTTTTTTATCACCCCAAATCAATTTGGAGCATTTTAAAGGTCCCAAAAGCCTCATAAAACCAGCGACCAGTACCCTATTAAAGCTTGAAATTTTTTTCGAAGACATAAATTAATTATTTATTATTTATTTAAAATTGCCGATTATTTAGCTTTACATTATTTAAAATAATGCAAAATAATGCAAAGCTAAATAATAGGCGATTTCAAAAACGGTTATTAATTTTTGACAGGGTGGCAAGTGATTTAAAAAAAAAATTTCCGAATTATTATTTTGTCAAACAAAAATAGTTCCTGCCTTAATTTATGACCAGATTTGAAAATGTCAAAATAATATTAGATAACCTAAAATTGCTTCCTTCATTTCGAAAGAAACGAAGCAGTGTCAAAAAATATTCTATATCCCTTTATCACTTTTTGGTTAGAATGCGTAGCCACAACGTTAAAATTACACGTTAAAAGGAGTAGTGGCTACGCATTCTAACCAAAAAGTGATAAAGGGATATTCACACATCCCGATCTTGATTTTTCTTAATTCCTAATCCAGGAAACGATCCAATTTTTGAAAGAAAGTTTTGAAAGCAAATAATTGACAAAAGTTTACAAACTTACGGATGATGGGCTTGAGACATGAAAAGTTCTATAGGTGTTCTAGTTGTAAGCAAAGAGCTATAATTAGTATGTTTCATCGCAGATAATCGATGCAGAATTTTGTCATGCAATAATTTTGCCTCTTGTCTTTTTGTAAGCACACTTTTATAAACTTTGAATATTAAAATGAAGCATATCATAGAAGCCATAAATATAAGAGGAACGAGTTGTTTGCGTAAACCGGGCACGTTTGTGACAGTGAAGATAAGTCCAACAAGATTGAAGAATAAAATTATAAACACGAACAGGATCCTTAACGTCAAGTTAGAGATTTGACGGCAATTTGAGTTCTATTCAGTTGAAAAACGAAAGTTCCCAGGTCACCTGAGGTCAAATAAATAGGTCAAGATGATAATTAAAAGATATTGAATTACATATTTTTGAACTTGCCGTAAATAATTGTTTTTGAATCACGGTAGAAATGATAGGTTCTGATTGGTTGAAATTTGGACCAATAAAATTATTTTGCGATTTTTTTTCAAAAATAGGAAATGTTTCTGACTCCCTTTTTCTGAAATTAAAAGCTGTGAACATTTAACTATACATTTTTATATGTTTTAATTAGTTTTCTATTGCCTTTTTTATGTTTTTGACTAAAAATTGAGGATATTTAAAAATAACTTTTTAATTAGAGAATATTTTTTAAATCTGAAAACAATAATTGAGCTTTAGATCAATTTTGAGAATATTGGCAAGGAAACCATTTTGTTCAAATTCAAGTTTAATCAGTAACCTATGAAATCTTAAAGGTGGTTTTCGACGAATAAATGTTTATATTTTCAAAAATTTTTTAATTATTTTAAATTTTCGGACTTTCTGCTTTTCAAAAACTAAATGAGAGACTAATCGGATATGTAGTTATCACAGTTACTGTGACACAGTATAAAAATCACAGTTCTAAAAACAAACTCAAATTAAGGGGGTATCCGACGGGTTTTACTGATTTTAAAACGTTAGTCCTGAGCTAACCACAGCTTGTATCGAGTTCAAACTTAGGATTCCAGGAAATATTTGTTTGAAATTTTCAGAAAATGGAATTAAAAGTTTTTTGTATGACCGGACCAGCCGGTATAACGGTCCAAAAACCCAGAATTTTCAAAATAGCTGCATCTGGCTCCTGGGTATCAAAATTTTCTCATTTTTTGTAAATTTACTTGATTTTCTTAGTTTAAAAGACTTGTGAGAGCTTTTAAGATTATTCATTAAATTGAACGAAATTCTCAAAATAAATAGGTGTTTTAGCACATGGTCGCTAGGCTGTTACAGGTTATTTTATTCTCGACTTCTTGGATTTTGTATTTGAGTTGACAACGGGGTTATTTCAGGATGGGGATCATTTTATTTCAATATACAAGCCGAATTCCAAAAATCAATATTTCTGTACGAAATAGTATTTTAAATCAGAAAATTCTCATTTCCGCCTACGCAAAATCGATAAACTGCGAAAATTTTATAGAAAACCGTTCTGTGGAAATTCTGTCATGATATAATTTTTTTAGCCTGAACTCTTACGTACTGAGCTTTGATGATAAAAATATAAATTAATTGCAACGACTTAATATTCGAAGTTTTTTACTTTGGCTTTCGGCAAAAGTATGAGTCATCCACAAAATTCAAAATTTCAAATTTCTCTATAAATTTATTATAAATCGTTCCCTGTTAGATTATATTTAATATCAGCTAAGGTTAACGAACAATTTGTACTGACATTTAATTGTTCTGAATGAATAAAAGTTCGAAATGTTTTTGAAAATTAACGATTTTATGCTTAAAATTTTCGTCTCTTTGCAGTGATACCGAATATTATTTAATTTTTGACGATTAATGGTATATTCTAAAAATGGCTTCAAAAATTCTGACATTTGCTTGAGGGATATCGACCTCGTTGCAATTCTTTTTTTTTTCCACTTTTTAAATGTTATGTGTGCGCCTTTACGAGAGCTATCTTTCAGTTATAATCGCACAATTTCCACAAGCCGATTTTTTCACAATTTATGCCGAAATGTCGTAAATTTCAAAAAAATGGCAATTTTTGAAATTTGAAGTGCCGACATCTCCCAAAATACTAGGCCGAAAAAATTATAATATAATTTATCGGAATCTGAAGATTCAGGAGAACACTCCCGAAACCACTGTTTCTCAGTTTGATCAAGTCGATTTTCGACCAATGAGAAGACGGGTTTTTTAAAAGTTTTTGAAAATTTTTTCTTGGTCTCTGAAAAATTCTGAACGAATTGTACTTTTTCATTTTTCCATAAATATCTTAGAATTCCGATGCTGAAAAACCTGTAACAGCCTAATGGTCGCTCAAAACCATGCATCTAGTTCACCAACACCAGATTTTTCTCTAAACAAAAGCACTTTTTCAAAAGTGTACAAATACAAGACCTGCAAGCCGTTTTTAAAATATATCTTATAGTTTTGCTTTTATACGCAGTCAAACTTTGTACTTTCAACAACAAGAAATTTAAAAATCTTAATTTCGACCCTTTTTTCCCAAAATTCTAATTTTTATTATTTTGTATAATTAGCCGATCACGAGAAATTGAATGCAATTAAAATCAGCTCCCTATCACTAATTGGTCAAAGAATATGGTCTTCTTCGGATACCTCAAATTTCTGAATCTAAGAAAAAATTTAGAAATTTTTTTGTCGAAAACTAACAAAATTTTATTTGTATTTTCAAGATTAAATGCAGAGTGAACTACTGCAACAAAAATTAAAGTGAACGGGTAACCCGTTACGGGTTATTACTTCAAAAGATACAGTGAGGTTAAGAAAATTTTACTTGGAAAAATTGAAAATGTTGGAATTTTTTTTATATCGAAATTTTTTTTTTTGTACATTTTTGGAAGCAAACCAGTCATAAAAATGAGAATGCAGCTAAAATTAGCTTCCTATCACTTCTGAGTCTAGAGATACAGCCTCCGTCGGATACCCCCGTTAACTTAACGGCGTTAAGTCACAAACATTGATGTTTTACCTAAACTTGCCCTGCTACTCTGCCTGCGGCTAGTTTTAATTATTGCATTTAATGATTGCAAAAGTAAAATAATGCTTAATGAACTCTGGGGCGACTTAATTAACATTAAGTACACAAAAATAAATAAAGACATTAAGCATTATTGCTTGCGCATTATATGTAACGGCCTGAAAGTACCATACAACGAACATTAATGAACGCTGAAAATGTAAAGAGGGAGTGCTAATCAAGCCAAACGGCCAGTGCCATGTCTAAAAAGTTGGAAAGGCATCATTTCAATTGAATAAAATAGAATTTGATAACGTACAAAAAATATTCTATTGATTACGAAAAAAATACTTTTCGCATTGAATATTTTCTATTTAATTACAAAAAAAACTTTTTTTCCATTAAATAGTGAAAAAAAATATTTAAGTCCAAAAATACTTAATGGAGATTAAGCCTTGATTTAAGTTTTAAAAGATCATTAAGTCTCAAAAAAAACCGTACTTAATGAGTTTAAGTAGAAAATGATAACCTCGCATTAAGTAACTGTATAAAGAACCTTAAATATCCTGGAATAAAATTTTTATTATCGAAAAAAAATAAGCGCTCAACGTCGAGCGACTCGAGCCTAAAAATCGGCTTTGGAGCCTCTAGCGAAGTTTGCAGTTTGAAGCCTTCAAGGGTTAATAGAATTTTTGCTTGGTAATCAATTAATGAAAGCAACACAATTATTATGTAGCCAAACTAACCGAATATCATGTGTGCCTGATATTTAGGGTATCACGCGAAAAATCCAGAAAACCCGGAAAGATAGTTTCAAAAAGTGCTCTCATGTTTGGGGTATAATGTCATTTAATTTCGTTCTTGACCCCAAATATAAACGCTCTATCCCTTTATTGGTATTTTTGGAAAATGTTTTTACATAATTTCTCACTTTTCGAAAAAACGTGGCAATCAAAGCAACTTTTAGCCTATTCCTGTATGTTTTTTTACTTATGTGGATTCAAAATATTATTTTTAAAACAAATACAGGAGAATTACTTTCAATCCAGAGAAATTGGACCTTGTTGGTCTCGAACAATTTTTTTACATACTGTATATAAAAACTTGAACTTCACTTACATGAAATCATTGAAATCTGTATACGGACAACATTTACATTTTTGACCACAGCAAATAATTGTATTTTTGTCTTTATTAAAAAACTTTAGCGATCCATGAGGCGTGTACTTGTTCGCTACTGACTTATTCTTTCTGTACACTCCATTTTCTTTCTTTAAAAGACTCTGATTTCTCAAATTCATAAGTTTTGGGCAGGTTAAAGATATTATTATCAATTATGTGATTTATGACAATCTTGAGATACCCACACAAAATAATGCTTTGGTCGTAAAGTTTCCAGCAAAACAATCGTTGAAAAAAATGACGCACTTGATTTCATTCACGCCAGAAGACGCACAGGTAACGGTTCACTACAGTATACTGTATTATTTAGCTCTAGTTTGCCCACAGTTATTATTTTTAGGAAAATTCCAAAACTCTAGATTGTGTAATGAAGACTTTCTGTACTTACAAGTTTATTACTAGCTTGAAGATGAAATATCGAAACGTTGCATAAATAAAATATTATATACTGTATTATATTTAAAATTTACAAAAAAATAATTTTTGAAAGAATCTCTTAAAAATAAAAATAATGTCAGTTTTCTGTGATATAATCGATATTTCTTCGGAAAACATAGGATTCTTAAATAGTTAGTACACGGGAGAGGCAATATCGCCGAAAGTTTTTTTCCAAAAATAATATATATAATAGAAATGAAATATTTTCATAGGCATTAAAAAAAATCGACCAAAAATTTTGTCGACCTAAAAATGTATACTCCGATATTGGCACTTTCGGCGATATGGCGACATAAATATATTTAAAAATAAAAGGCGTGGGTGTTCGAAACGACGTCATAATTTTAAAAGTTTTTTTAATTTTATAAGGAGTTTTATAATAGGCTAAAATGAAGTGAAATGCCAGAATATGTAGAATTACGTACTCCAACGGAATCAAGTCAATATATGAAAAAGTAAATCTGAAAATCTAATCTTGCAATATGACGTCATTCATGACGCACTCAAAGTAATTTGTCATAAAAACCTCAAACGTCCACGCAATTTCGGCAATATATCCCCTATTCACACTTTTGTTAATATCCCGGCCCTGATTATGAAACGCAGTGTGTTTTTAAGTAGTAGGGCCGGGATATTAACAAAAGTGTGAATAGGGGATATCGGCACTGTCAGTAATTTAGCAAAAAATCGTGAAACTGCGTAGGGATATTTCTTCTGAAAATCTAGGATTCCAAAAGTTTGTACCAAATTTGAATTCGAACTTCGAACTAGTTGAATTCATGGTTTTCGAAAACGATTCACAAAAATCCGAAATTTTGATAAGCATGAATTTCTGTCAAACCAAAAAAATATGGAAAAAATAAAAACCAAGACAAAAATTTTAAAACAAGGATTTTATTTTTATATCGCGGGAAATGTTATAAATGAAGAGCAGAAAGTATAAATTTTAAAGATCAATTAATGAGTTCTTTCGTATTTTCTGCCTATTTCTTTACTATTAGGCCAGTCCATTTTGTGCATTTGTACTTTATTGGAGATTTCACGGAATCTTGTCTTTTTTCCACCAATTTTTCTCTGTATTTGACGACTTTCCCAGTAAAATGGGTGGATTTCTTTGCTACAGCGATTTGTACAGGAACTTTTCCAGCATCTTTTGCTCGCTTTCTAGCAACCAATTTCTTCACCAATTTTGGTTCTGATTGTTGCGTAATTGGAATTTCAAATTGTGATGGATTTGAAGAATCAACCGTTTCCATTTCTTCAGGTTCAGTTTCTCCATCAACAGAATTTGGAAAAATGTCTTGATTTCGTTTATAGCGAATTACTGTAAGACCGCTTCGGATCTCTTCATTCAAAGTCTGTGCTGGAGTGAGTCTTGAAAACACACCAAAAGGTGCCAATTCCTCTCGAGAAATATCTGAAAAAATGGAATTTGTCAAGGTTCCAGGGATTTGATCCAATATTATAGTAGCCAGTTTATTTCCGGTTGTTTTAATACATTTCAGCTCTACTTTCATGGATGTTTCAGTAGCTGTTTTCTGAGAAAATTCAGTCTTGAGTTTTTCACTTTCGGACCGAAGATTCGCATTCTCGGAATTAATTTTGACCCTATCCAACGCCATTTCAGAACCCTTGGCTGACAAATGCATATTCACTGATTGTTGATAAATGAAATGATAATCTTTCAGCTTAATGATTTTCATTTTCAGTCTTATATTTTCTTCGATCAAGTCTTTTTAAGCTAACTTTGCGATTGCAGATTTCTGACATTTGAAAGTTGAAGGTTTAAATTCAATTTTTTTTCTGTATATTTGAATATTTTTAATGGTTATATATTGGATCATTCCCGCTTGGGGTGTTTAGAGTGATACTTTCACAGCTGTTCAGAATATTCTATACTATGATTGACTACAGGTGTCTCGGTGGGACGCTTTCAAGAATCAGCTTTAATTTCCACCCACAGGCAAAATGTAGATCAAAGTGATTTACATTTTTACACGGAAATCAACCCATTTTCTACGAAACCTGCTGCGCTATAATTAAAATGCTCTAATAAGCGGATGCTAGTGATCTCTGAACAATAAAAATGTTCGTATAATCAGAAAATGTTATCATTAAGGGTATAGAGGTTCATAATTTGACATATTCAGAGTGACCATACGCGAAAAAGTAGAAAATATAAGGACTTTTGAACAAACAAGATTGTAGATCCCACCTTGATCTCAAAAATAAGCATGGAAATTTTTTTAGCGCTCATTGGACCATGCATGTACCACAAAACACTTTCATATTTTTAAACCCATCTCGTCCCTGGTTTTTTATCGAAAGGCTTCGATAATCACCACAGACATAGGAACCTTGTAAACCTAAAATTCATAGGAAACACTTGTTAAAAATTTTATCACACATTTTCTAAAATGCCTAAAAACCGCCGATATTAGTCATTATTGTATTTGTGAACGTATCTTCTCCCGGGATTTTCATTTGTTTTTATTTTTGATTTCTGAGTAAGGAATATAATTAAAATCAAAACAAATTGTGAGGGAGAAATTTTTGATGAACTCGCATATAACTCTAGAATTTATCTCTAGACCGAAAGTAATTTTTGAAAGTAAATTGACCTTTTAAATAACAATACTTGGAAATGTCCGAAAGGTCGAAAATTTCGAAAAAATTTTGCTGTTTTGTTCGGGTTCTTTTGTTTTTTAAAAGATGATCGATTTGATTCACTTTTATGACATAAAGCCTTAACTTATCCTATAATGCAAATATACTAAAATGATATTATCGCAGATATCAATTGACAAATACTAAATGTTTCGACATAATTCTCAATAAATTTTTGTTTCATCCAACTTGGAGTAAATTGTCAAAATATTATTGATTTCGTCAGTGCGTTACGTATTTTTACCGGTTTCGTGAGTACGTTACCAGTGAGTTAGCCTTGAATCAAATCAAGAAATTTTTCTGGGTATTAAAAATGAGAATGGCAACTTCATTGGGGCCAGGGTTGTAAAAGGGATAGCTTTTGCGTGGGTTTTCCATCCCCTTTTCGCGTAGGTTTAAGCAAAAGATAGGCAAAAAATGGGGATGGGGATAGAAAATCCGGTCGGGATGATCCCTTTTACAACTCTGATTGGGGCCCACATATTGTCTAACGCTCTTTGATAATCATATAATTTGTTCTAATAATCGAGAATCGGTCTCATACAATTCTGGTACTTCTATCAGTGTCCGATGTCTCAGCTCGAATTTTAAACGCGCATACTAAAAAATTTAAATTCACCGAAGCAGCCTTTTATTTCTTCTTAAAGTTTTTGAATGAAAATTATTTTTGCAGAATCCCGAAGAGTAGCACAGTAATATACTACTAATTTCATTTAAAATTCGAAATCGCCAACCATGTTATTTGTAAGTCCTTGCATCAATGCTCGTTCCCTAGCAATAGCTTCTTGTCTTCGTAAATTGCTCATTACTTGTTGAATTTGATAACCGGACATACTTCGTTTTCGCTTGAATTGATTTGTGCTACAATTTCAAAAAAAAATTACTGGCGCATTATCATTAAATTTATTTTGATAGAAATTAAGCGAGACAAATTTTTTATAGACCATTTCGAAATAACCTGAAAAAAATTGGTTCTATGTCCTAAAAGTAAAAGCCTTCTATATGAAAATATCATTCTGCCAACTACAGTGCATCTCAGCCGTGAGTAGACTGTCAAGTTGACAGTGTCAACACCGTTTACATTTCGGCTTTTTGAAACGACTGATTCGACTAAGTTTTTAGATGGTTCAAAATAACTTCACACCTTTAGAAAAAATATAACAAAACAAATTGGTCTGAATCGAACCCTTTTTTTTTATTTTTTTTCAAACAAAAAAATTAATATTTATTATGTTTTTTCGATTTTCCCCTGAATATGTGTGGTCATTTTGAGCTATATAAGGATTCAATCAGATAAGAAGTTTTAAAAACAAAAATTTTAACCGTTGTGAACACCCTGAGAGGCACTTTGGTTGGAAAAGTGATATACAAACCTCGTTAAGCAAAACAGAAGAAGCACGATATTTTTTCATTATTTCGAGGAGAGCAAAAAAAATATTTTTTTAACCCATACTGTTTTTGCACGAATTTTTAGGTTCTAGATGGTAGGATTCACATTTCCGGTTTTTCTGCCGAAACTCAATTTTGGCGCGTTCTGGGATTCACTTTTTGCGCCAGAACTTGATTTCTGGCGAGTTCCGGGAATCACTTTTTGTGCAGAAACTCGATGTTTGGCGAGTTCCAGTTCGAAAGAAAACCAGACCCGCTATGAATCGAGTTCCGGCACAAAAACCGGAAGAGTAACCCGAGACCCTTCAGATTCTGTATTATCACAGATATCGAAAGTTCTATTTTTTTGCTAAAAACTTCAGCCTTAACGAACTTTAAGAAGCGAAAGCGATACGTAGCTATAAATAAACATAATTAATGATAAACATATATTATGTATGATATAAACGTGACGTATGTTACGTTTTGGAAATTAAATATACATTTTCGAAAAGGATATTCATTTATTACATAAACCATCACATAAACCAAGAATGTTTTAAAACAAAAAATATCTTACGCAACCGCAAGATTGCAGAAGGGTTGCATTAGAAGTGTTACACTGTATATTTTTTACAGTTAAATGGCTACTGAAAATTTCACTTATTTTATAATTTTCAACACTTTTATTGCATTTATGTTTACATATTATTTTAAAAATAACACCTATTAATCGTATACACTGAATGACACTTTTAAGGAACCCTACAGCTTTTGCCATAAGGGGTGCTTTCAGTAGTACGAAGTAAAGAAGCTTCAAGTACTAATAGGGGAGGTGAAGATTTAAGTTTTTTAAGCAGACCAGGTCTGCCAGACTTTCTTTTCAATATTTATGCAAAAACAAATTCAATTTATTGCGGATCATAAATTATGATTCATAATTTACGGCGAAGGAAATGGTTCTGTTTTTCTTATCTTTGGCTCCAAAAACTTGAGTCTTTGTTTTTAGTTTAAAAAATCTCGTCACATTTTTGGTTTATTTTTTTGTTTCTTTAGCGACAAAAAAGGTATATTCCATATCCCACTTTCACATTATCCGGAATATCCCGGCCCTACTACTAAAAACACACTACGTTTACGATACAGGGCCGAGATATTCCGGATAGTGTTAAAGGGGGATATAAAATTGATATTCCTTGTAAAGTTGAAAATATGAATATTTTGTTATCATGTGTATGAAATTCAAAAAAAAAATTTAGATGCGAGAATTGATACAGAGCTAAGCTTTTCCCACATGCGTGATTATGAGGACAAAAATTGAACATGATATTTAAATGATGATCTGATGTTGATATTTGGAGCCTATACAGTGTATGAAGTGCAAATATATTGATATTTGTAAATAAAGTTAATTGCGGAAATATACAAATTCCGTGAGATTACCTTGCAGATTCCGATTCACTGAATTTGAATTAGATAACTCGAGTTTTAAACGATTTTTCTAAAAGTTTATGTTAAATGAAAAACATACGCTGTTGCTGATGATAGTAGTTGGTAGAAATCTTCTAACTTTTTGAGTTTTCCAGTCACCAATTTAATGCACCCGTCGAAAAGTAGGATTATTTCATGATTTTAAACCGTGCAGTTGATGTTTAATGATAGATGGTGATATTTTTGGGCGAAAAAAATGTAGAAACTTAGAAACAAAATGTTGAAAAAGTGTTTTGTTACTGAAATTAAGCAAAAATTGAAAATCTCAATTTTCCCTAATCTGGTGAGACTGATTTTTTATATTTTACCCTACAAATTTTAACGTTAATGTATATGAAATTGACCCAAAAATCAAAATGTAGAATTCTTCATTTTGCTTTTTCGCCATTTTGCTCGTGACATAATATTTTTAAATTATAACTTTAACTAATAGATTTAGGATTAATTATATTATATATTTTGTTTGGTTTTGCGATATATAATATATTGATTTTAAAATAGTAAAAACTACATTTTTTAACAAGCTTTCGAATTTTATTAATTCATCTTCAGGTAATGTGTTAAAAGTAANAAAATGTAGAAACTTAGAAACAAAATGTTGAAAAAGTGTTTTTTTACTGAAATTAAGCAAAAATTGAAAATCTCAATTTTCCCTAATCTGGTGAGACTGATTTTTTTATATTTTACCCTACAAATTTTAACGTTAATGTATATGAAATTGACCCAAAAATCAAAATGTAGAATTCTTCATTTTGCTTTTTCGCCATTTTGCTCGTGACATAATATTTTTAAATTATAACTTTAACTAATAGATTTAGGATTACTTATATTATATAAGTCATCATAAAAAATATATCACATCAAACAACTTTCCACCAATGAGCGCTCGGTTAAAAATCGTGGTAATTTTCATTATAAAATAAATTATTTTGATCAAATTTAAAAAAAATAAGTGAAAAACTCGCCAAAAAGATAAAAATTCAATTTATAATGGCAGATTATGGTGCGAAAATCAAAGAAAATTACGAAAATTTAATTAATGTCAAAAAGCTCAATATTATTTTTTCACCTCATCAATAGGCTCAAAGATAATCGAACGTGATCATTGGTTGTTATAATCACCTACGTAATAAACATTTTATTTTACACAAATACTTTTTTTAAGAGCAATTTCACATCAACTGCATTGTATAGAATACAGACAATTTTAAATGAGAAACTTTTATAAATTTAAGGAAATGGAATCCATTAACTGAATAATCAAGACGTTCGATGCACATATTGGCGGCTTCATTAGGCCCATTTATGGTTTCATCAAAACTAAAATTAAGATTTTTAAAATAATGAGATTATTTAGACAGATAATTTCATAAGCAAGCTGTGACTCACTCAGAGTAATTAAAAAAAATATTTATGAGAAACTTATACATTGGTTAACTTTGAAGCTGTCGAGAATTCACCTTATAAATTCGATGTTATGGTTTTAACCAGGGATCTGCACAAGATAATAAAAATGATACCGGGCCGGATAATGTTGTAAATTTTGACCATATCGGACGGGATTGGATGAAACAGGGTTAAATTTCAAACAAACTTGATCAGATCTTCTGAAAGAAAAACTTCTTAACTATACCGGTCCGGTATTACCGGATCAATATTAATTTTCTATAAATATTTAAAATTTACCTCAAAGAATTCAACCCTGTATACGAAAATTTTTTACAATATTTGTTAAAAATTTGAGAAACTTTTTTTTTTAAATTTGCTGATTTTCCTCAAATTCGACAAAAATTTGTTTAAAATTTGAGAAACTTTTTTTTAAATTACTTACTTTCTATAATCGACAAAATTTGAAAATTTCAATTTTTTTACTTTTAAACGTTTTTCAAAATTGAAAAAAGTTTTTAAAATTAAAAAAATTTCAAAACCTTTTTTTCTAAATTTAAACTGTTTTCTGATCAATTTTCAAATTTTTGGTTACCAAGAAGCAGATTGAAATTCCTTATCCAACGAAGCCTCATAATTTTCTACCTGAACAGACTTAAATATATAAAGAATCTGATTTTTTAAAAAATGTCAAGTTTGAGAAAGAAATTTGGTCGATTAAATTGCCAAAGTTGTCGAATTTCAAGAAAAATAGTCAATTTTTTCAAATTCTGAAGAAAATTTGAATTTTAGAGACAAATATTGCAAATGTTCAGAAGAAGAGTTGGTATTTTTAATAAAGATTGTCAAAGTGAATTAAATTGAATGATATGTCAGTTACAAAAAGCAAATCTTAATCCGTGTGACCACAGAGCCTATATATCCGCCTGAGATTGAGCCGCCTTGATTTTAGCCGTTAGGCTTCGAGCACACTTAAAATCATCTCTTGCTAGAGTCGGTCGGTAAATAGCGATTTTCTTTGTGAAAATTTTGAAACACAATACGTTAATTAGCATGCAAAAACAGTATCTTAATAATCTCAAATTGCAGCACTTCATCTTCGCCTTTTAAGACTCTAAAGAGTGAAAAAAGTTTCTAATTTATGTTAGAAAATGCTACAAAGTCGAAACTTATGAAATTTAACTGAAATTTTCTAGATTATAGAAATTTAAACAATTGAGAACTTTCACAAAAATTGTCGATTTTCAAACAAAATTGTCGAATTTCAGGAATGTCGAATTTAAAAAAATATCAAATTTTGAGTAAATTGTCAATATTAATGATGTATGAAAGCAATATAAAAGCCGAATTCTTGAGAAAAGTTGTCGAACTTGTTACAAAATGTCAAATTGATGAAAATTTTCAACCTTTAAAAGAACTGTCAATTTTGCAAAAATATTGAACTTTAAAGATTATAATTGAACAAATTTTCTGAACATTCAACACTTTTTAATAAATTTAAAAATTCTAAAGATTCAAATTTTTTTTAAGATTTTATTTTTTCGAAAAAAAATTCCAGGCTCATTAAGATAACTGTGCTTAAGATGAACCAAAAAGTCCGAAAATTGTTTTTAAAACTGTCAAAATTTAGATAAAAAAGGTTTTGAAATTTTATGACAAACTTTTCAAAAACATTACTTATTTTATTGAAGTTTCAAATTATCAAAATATGTTATGAAAAATTTCTTCAATAATCTCTAAAAAAATTCGATGCAAATAATCAAACTTATAAGAAAATTTCAAATTTCTAAGAAAATTTACAATTTCTCCAAAATATTTTAATTTTGAACAAAGTTTGACAAAGTTTTCTAATCCATTCATAATTCTAGATACCTTTTCTAGATACACCGCGTCGGCCTAATCATTAATCAAAAATTTAATTAATGAAGCTAATATTATATACTCCATGATATAATAGCCACAAAATCTTTATCAAAAAATTTCTTCCAAATTGATTCTCAGATTCCGATCTAGATCGGATATTATTGATCGGATTGGCGTCATCCGATCCATCCGATCAAGTTTTCCCACGAAATTGTTCTCAATCCGATCAGGTCAATCCGATCAAGTTTAATTTTCGGGACAATCCGATCAGGTCAATCCGATCAAGTTTTATTTCGGGTCAATCCGATCAGGTCAATCCGATCAGGTTTTCAAGTCGGTCTGCCGACCCTGGTATGAAGTGCAAATAATTGATATTTGTAATAAAGTTAATTGCGGAAATATACAAATTCCGTGAGATTACCTGCAGATTCGATTCACTGAATTGAATTAGATAACTCGAGTTTTAAACGATTTTTCTAAAAGTTTAGTTAAATGAAAAACATACGCTGTTGCTGATGATAGTAGTTGGTAGAAATCTTCTAACTTTTGAGTTTTCCAGTCACCAATTTAATGCACCCGTCGAAAAGTAGGATTATTTCATGATTTTAAACCGTGCAGTTGATTTTAATGATGATGGTGATATTTTTGGCGAAAAAAATGTAGAAACTTAGAAACAAAATGTTGAAAAAGTGTTTTGTTACTGAAATTAAGCAAAAATTGAAAATCTCAATTTTCCTAATCTGTGAGACTGATTTTATATTTTACCTACAAATTTTAACGTTAATGTAATGAAATTGACCCAAAATCAAAATGTAGAATTCTTCATTTTGCTTTTTCGGCCATTTTGCTCGTGACATAAAATTTTAAATATAATTTAACTAAATAATTAGGATTAATTATATATATTTTGTTTGGTTTTGCGGATATATAATATATTGATTTAAAATAGTAAAAACTACATTTTTTAACAAGCTTTCGAATTTTATTATATCTTCAGGTAATGTTTAAAAGTAAAGTGTTACTTTTAACACATTACCTGAGATGAATTAATAAATTCGAAAGCTTGTAAAAAATGTAGTTTTACTATTTAAAATCATTATATTATATAAGTCATCATAAAAAATATATCACATCAAACAACTTTCCACCATGAGCCGCTCGGTTAAAAATCGTGGTAATTTTCATTATAAAATAAATTATTTTGATCAATTTAAAAAAATAAGTGAAAAACTCGCCAAAAGATAAAAATTCAATTTATAATGGCAGATTATGGTGCGAATAAAAAGAAAATTTACAAAATTTAATTAATGTCAAAAAGCTCAATATTATTTTCACCTCATCATAGGCTCAAAGATAATCGAACGTGTCATTGGTTGTTATAATCACCTACGTAATTAACATTTATTTTACACAAATACTTTTTTTTAAGAGCAATTTCACATCAACTGCATTGTATAGAATACAGACAATTTTAAATGAGAAACTTTAATAAATTTAAGGAAATGTAATCCATTACTGAATAATCAAGACGTTCGATGCACATATTGGCGGCTTCATTAGGCCCATTATGGTTATCAAAACTAAAATTAGATTTTAAAATAATGAGATTATTTAGACAGATAATTTCATAAGCAAGCTGGTGACTCACTCAGAGTAATTAAAAAAAATATTTGAGAAACTTATACATTGGTTAACTTGAAGCTGTCGAGAATTCACTTATAAATCGATGTTATGGTTTTAACAGGTCTGCCACAAGATAATAAAAATGGATACCGGGCCGGATAATGTGTAAATTTTGACCATATCGGACGGATTGGATGAAACAGGGTTAAATTTCAAACAAATTGATCAGATCTTCTGAAAGAAAAACTTCTTAACTATACCGGTCCGGTATTACCGGATCAAATCGAATGAACTAATAGCAAATTGTAGACTATACCAAATCAAAATTGCCCGATACAAAACTTATGACAGTCATAATATGACTTCAAGGGTACGGTCGCACTATTTTTAGGGTACTTTGAGGTGTACAAATAGCACGACGTTTAGGGACCACTCAGAAAGCATAAATATTAAAAAAATTCAAAAAAATTCGAAATTTTCATTTTTGAGAATTTTTTCTGAGTAATTTTTTTGAAAAACATTGAAACCTAGTTTTCGACCAGAAAAACTCAAAATATCAAAAAGCTGTAAACAATTATCTTCTCGGCATCACCCAAGCTTTAATTTGATGGTACTTTGGACTAAATCCGACGACTTTTATTTCGAGTTTTCACTTTCGGTTACTAAAATGCATTTTCTAGAAGTTGAGCAAAACTTTCAAAATTCTTTTTCTGACAAAAAACCCAAAAACTACCCAATGTTTTAGCTTTTGGGGTAATCCCGAGGGATTCACGCTAACCAATCAGAGCGCGACTTGGTAGTTAATTTAAGGTGCGTTCCAATCTCCCGGAAACCACCATACAAGCTAAAACACATTCGGTATTTCCCGTCTTTCATCAGATTTTAACTGCATTCTGAAATTTAACCTCGGATCCTTAGGCTTTTTGAAGAGCGAAAATCTTGAAATAAGGCGGTTTTTGGCAGTTCTAGAAAAATACTAGTCCGAAACTCAAAAAATGTGTTCCGACAAAATACGAGCATTGTTGTTTCTGTGGTTAATGCCAACTTTGAGTAGAATGGTATGCAAGCTCTAGAAGCCTTAGGATTTGAAATTTGATAGGTTGTTTTATAACTCGCGCATGTGGTCACCAGGGCCAGCCCACAAATTATTTTGATAAATTATTTTCTAGATTAAGGATAGATCTACCAAATGGCTATTCCANTTCTTAACTATACCGGTCCGGTATTACCGGATCAAATCGAATGAACTAATAGCAAATTGTAGACTATACCAAATCAAATTGCCCGATACAAACACTTATGACAGTCAAATATGACTTCAAGGGTACGGTCGCACTTTTTTAGGGTACTTTGAGGTGTACAAATAGCACGGACGTTGCTAGGGCCACTCAGAAAGCATAAATTATTAAAAAAATTCAAAAAAAATTGACGCACATAGTATTTCATTTTTATGTTTTTTTGTATCTCTGTCAGTATAAAGTTTGTGTGTTCGAAAATTTGTTTTTAAACCTAGTTTCGCAGCACCAGCGCGAAACTTCATAATATATCAATAAATAAAGTCTGTGTTAAGCTAAGTATTATACTTCCTCTGTGCATCTCCCAGCTATGTGTACATATATTAAAGTTCGGACTCCTCAGGAGCTATACTAACATCCGCTGCACTGTTGTTTAATTCAAGTATTTCCTTTTTCGTGTGCGAAAATTATACTTCATGAGAAATGCAATTTTTCTAGATGAGCAAAAACTTTCAAACTTCTTTTTACTGACATAACACTAAAAGACATATTTCCGTTCTTTCAACAGATATTTCTAGCTTAGCAATTTGAAATATATTTTTTATCGGCTCCTTATGCTATTTCCGAGGCGATAAAAAACTCTTGAAATAGAGCGGTTTTATATCGCCTTACTAGAACAAATACGATAGTCTGCGACAATCTTCTAATATTAGTGGTGGATATTCAGCACTAAAGATAACGAGCATTATTGATTTCTGGCCAACGAAACGATGCTTTGACGAGTCCTCATATTTAGATATACATGAATCTGCATGTGCTCCTTTAGAAACTCGGGACCATTTCGTAATGTATGATTAGGTTAGTTTCATATGTATTATTAACTCAACTGCCTGATGGTATACAGGCCCATAATATATTTTTAATCAATATTTTTCAGAGATATGACGAAATACTTTCTAAACACTGACTGATTGCTGTTGTTTACAAAGAATTCCAAAATGAGTGTTTAAGTTTATGTCGTGGTAAAGATGCAACTTTGTAATACTAGAATCTATAACTAATATCTGCTCGCAACCGCCTTTACCCCCTTTTAATGGATCGAATGTAAATAACGATATAATCCGGTCCTATCAATAGTTGCCCGATTCTTGGTCTAATTAACCTGCGTGCCTTCTATATTGCTGTCGACGATTACGCGTAGTTTTAATAGTCTGAAACTATTTATTGTTCGAAACATATAAATAATACATTTCTCGAGGTCTTCTAATGTGAAGTTAAACATTAACCTCAGTTTGACATCTATTTGACCACTTAGCAATATACCATATAAGATGCGTTAGCGGATAGAAATTCAAGTAGAAAGAGAGTGCCTACAGAAAATAATTCGCAAAAATTCGCGACTTTTGCACATTTAGTTTGAATACTATCTTTATGCAAAATTTAGTTATGCGTTGTTTCTATTTTGCCCAATTATATGTCAGTCAAGTATTTTTACATAAACGAAGACAATCTCTGAGCAATATTTCAATACTGCTATACCTGAGTATCTTTGAAATTATTGGTTTCGTAAGCGAATTGTTTAGTGAAAAAGTTTGTATAATTAGAGAGTTTGTGCCAGAAAGCTATCGAAAAATTGTAGATAAAACTTCTCTGCGGCGTTTACAACCGCGATAGTTGTATTCGTTGAAAGAACAATATTGTTTTAATTTTCAAACTGTTACTGTCGCAAAAATATCGAAAAATATTAGACTTCTAGAATGAATATAACACTATCTCAACTTCTATCAGTGTACAGCATTTTTTGAAATTATGAAACCTCACTTATTCCACCCGAAGTAAGCTACTAGTGTAAAATTTGTGCAAATGTTTATCAAGCTAACATTTTATAATCAAGATCTTTACCTTCGTTGGGCTGAAGAGGGTCTACTTGACGAAAGAACAGACCATATTAAAGATTATTTAAATCTAAACCGTTATATATATGTTTTATGTCCTCATAGACTGATATGAAATTCTTCTAATTCCAATCTCAGATACCGGGGTGTTTTATACCAAAACTCCTTCAAGTTAGGACCAGAGTAATAATCTTATAATTTTCTACGCTTAAATGTAGTAATCCATTTCAGTGCAAAGTAAAGTGAAATGCTTAATCTAGAGATAATAATAGATTGTAATTTTTTACGGATATTCACCAAGAGTTGACTTATCAGGGGGGAGGTTATCTCGGGTAAGTAGTAGATCGTCTCAGATCAAAGGAACTGTCACTAACAAGGCTGTATTATATTAAAGACAGGATTTAGATCTACCATCATCTTACAGACAAGGAAAAGTACGTTGATATTCTAGAAATTGTCTCCACAGCACTACCCGTCAGAGGTCATTTTAGGTCCTGTAGCGTACTGTACTCGTTTTTTACCATATAGTCTAGCCTGAGCCGCATGAGCTGAGGAGTCCAAGACCGAAATATGTCTCGCTTGTAACACAATGAATTTAGGTCCATTAAATTCGAAGCAGTTTAGTATTCTGGTAAAGTGGAGTAAACAATTACCATTTTGCGACCGCTACCCCCTTAACCGGATCGGAATGAAATAACGATATAATCCGGTCCTGATCAATAGTGCCGATTCTTGGTCATACCTGGGCCTCAAATTGCGTAGGTAAGCGTAGGTTTTATAGTTAAATATAGGGGAGAAAAAGACTCAGTTCGAAGTGAGTTAAAAAACAGTTTGACTTGACACTAACCATAAAAATGCGTTTTAAGCAAGAGTAGAAGGTGTAGTCGAATATTCGCAAAATTTCGAGTCATTTTGAGTAATTTTTTTTCAAAAGTTTGATGCTGTTTTATTTCAATAATTTCAGCTAAATTTTTTACTAAAAGAAGACAATTCATACAAAATTTCAAATGCTTCTGGAGTAATCTTTGAAAATTTTGGCGGGTTGTTTGAAATTTTGTCTAAAAGTTCCAGACACTACCGGTAAACTTTCTCGAATTATCGGTTATTTTAGTGAACAATATTGTTTTTTTTTAACTTTCTTCAAAAACTGAAATATTTGCTTCTGAGAAATCATTTTTCAGGTACAGCATTTTAGAAATTATGAATATTTCTAAGAAATTTTAAATGAATTTTTCAAACTAAATTTATAACAAGATCTTACCTCTGTGCTGAAGAAAGAACAACTTGCAAAACCAGAACCATATAAATTGAAAGGATCATTTCTTATATATGTTTTATCAAACTGACTGAATTTATTTCATTTAATTACCGGTGTTTTATACCAAACTACTTCAATTAGACACAGATAATAATCTTTAATTTTCTAGTCAAATGTAGATAATCCATTTCAAGTGCAAAGTAAGTGAAATGCTAATCTAGAGATAATAATAATATTATATTTTATACGATATTTCGAGATCAGGGGGTTTATCGGGAAAGTAGAGGATTTCTCAGATCACTAATGGTGATTCACTAACTGTATTATAATTAAGACAGGATTTCATCTCTATCAGAAAGAAAAAATGTTAATATTCTTGACCTAACGGGCGAGCATTACCTAGCGTACTTTTTGACCTAAAGTCATACCGAGCGTGTAGGTCAGAGCGAAAATATGTTGCTGTAAAAATGAAATTTAGGTCAAGTCGTATGCTCGCAAATTCATGACCTACGTTTTAGGTCATGAAGGGGATTGATATGCTTCTTGATTTAAAATTGCGATATTATTGGTCAAACTGGTTAAGAGGGTTATCAGCTGGAAAGACTTTTTAAGAGGGCCATAAGTTATTATGGCCCATAACGCTTCACTCCAACTTCGGATTAGTATGAAAGTTTTCAGATTGTTAGTTCGTTATCTCAAGACAGAATTTTTTGGATAATTTTAGAAATTGCATGTTGAACCAACCGGTAAATCAGGTTAACCGGAAGCAAAAATAAATTTATTAAAATCGTATTTTTTTACACCCAGCATCATGAGTGTTAGATTTTATGACATAAGCTAGATTATTAAAATTTGAAAAAAATCGCAAGCATGCTTTTTTAATTTTAATCCTGAAAGTGCTTCGAAATCGACAAAAACTGTAGGTTTTCATAGTTTCGGCCACGGTTCTCCTGACAGTTAGGCAAAAAAATGACAGACGTTTTTTTTTATCAATTTTTTTAACTCGCTGGAGTACAGTTTAAAAATTTATTTTTTCATGCATTTCATCGCATCCAGTTGGTAATAGCACCAAACGATTACTAAGTATCATTTCCTTAAATTGATATTATAAACTATGGTCCAATCATGAGCCGTTCAAGCGCTCATTTTTGTCAAATTTTTGAAATTTTTTTTGTCAAATTTTTCATCTCATAACTAAACAAGCGTTCTTGACATCAAAAGTCGAAAAATTAGCCCTTTATATCACTTCTAGATTGCCAAATAAAGCCAGTCGATACAACCTCCGATAATTAAGCTCAAGCTGAGCCAGATTGATATTGCAGAAAAATATTGGCAAAAATCATACAAATCGCTGACACTTGGATGTTAGGTCAAGAATACATCTCTCGAAAAAATTGTCGAGGGGATAGAAATGCAATTTTAAATATTCACGATAGTACGTTTCTTCGAAGCCATTTTTAAGGTTTCCAATTTTTTCAAAATTTGTCTAGTACCAAGAAAGGCGCCGTTATACCAAATGATCCAGTGCGGCTGACAAAATTTCTTGGCCACACTATTAATAACGATGCGTTATAATTAAAATATTACAAAAATCTTTATAAAAAATAATGCAGTCTTTATATTGAAATAAAAAGTAAAAACCCTTTTATATTACAGACCAGCTGTGCGCCAGTAAGTATTCATTAATAATTTTATAAGTGAACATATTACTTCTCATTCGGCTGATATGTATTTTATCTTTTGCGACATACTGCTGTTTTTAAGCAGATTTTTAAAGGTTTAATATATGACATTTTCAATTATTAATGTACGTGAATCCTTGAGAATAGGTAAATGGAATTCTTAAAAGTCAAGAGTTAATAGCATGTTAATAATAGGGTACGCTATTCACGGTAAATCCAAGAAAAGTGAATTACTAACATGTTGTAGTAAACACATTGTATTACCCGTCATGAATTGATGCTCAAGCAAATAATGTTCACAATTATATTTTCATGTTTTCTTTCTGAAAATATGGACAATTTGAAGAAAAAGTGGTGGTATTTTTATCCCCATAATCTGTTCAGGAAGTACTTTTTCATCGTTTTGAAAATATATCGTCTTTGTCTTAAGCATTTCAATCAAAATTTTTGAATTTTCAAAAATTCAAAGTTCAGTAAACGGAAACAAAAAAACACAAAAATTAAGGTTTCGATAGTAACAGCTTTCCGCAAACTCATCAGCTATTTAAAATCATGTTTCAAAAGTTCCTATTCTGGAAATTCACGGAGGAGTAGGCTTTTTTAGTCAAAATATCACTCTATTTTCAAGCTCGTTCCTGATTGGTAGAGCAATCAGTGATCTTCAATTAGATTTTAAGATGTGAGATTTTTGTTGAAATATAACATCATATTTAGGTATTGGGTTCTACAATTCTGGTAGTATTCCAGAAATTTGGCTTCAAAAACCACAAAATCGTCTTTTTCATGAAAATTTTGGAGTTGTCACCTACGACTGCGTTTCACTTTACACATTCATAAATATTGATCGGGTGCTAGATCATATTTTAGATATTATTTACAGACAGAAGACCCCTTAAATTTTTTCCCGCCTAGAAAAAAAAAAAGTCACTATTTTGTAAGAAGTTATTACCAAAACCATAGAACCACCACCTAGAAAACTTTTAAATGAATTTTTCAAAAATATACTATCAAATTATAATAACTTTGAATCCCACGGCGGTTTTTATAAACAAATTAATGGCTGCAGCATGAGTTCAAAGTTATCACCAGCCCTAGCAAACATTTTTTGTAGTATTTTTGAAGAAACCATATTCAAAAAAGAAATTTCTGAATTTAAAATTTTAGCTATATGCGCTATGTGGACGATATATTTTGCATCCTAAAAAAGGCACTAAAATTAACCTTTTGGAAAAATTGAATATTTTGATAAAATTTGACATTTACAATTAATAGCATGGAAAATTCGAAATTAACATTTTTAGACACATCTGTCGTTCAAAACGGAGACTTTCTTCACTTAGAACAATTTCGAAAAATCTAATTCCTCAGACGTCTTGTAAATTATAGAATTCAATCACACCAAATGTTACAAAATTTCAGCGCTCTAGGCGAACTTTATCGAGTCAATAATACGACTACAACGACCGAAGCCCTAGATTCTGCTTTAAAAACTACCAAGGATATTTTTATCAAAAACAAATTTCCACCGAAACTAATTGATCAAAAAATAGCTAACCTCAAATCTAAAAACTTTCAGGCATCATATTCTAAAGAACGGCGTAGATTATATTCGAAAACCCCGACTTTGACCATTACACTATATCACTACCGTTCTCTAGCCATCGATGCTCACAAGTTGCTAGTCAAATATATCCATAATGGTATTACCATTATTAAACGCTACACACCTTATTACAAACTAAATATTGTATTTACAACAATTAAACTTGAAAGTAATATTTACCACGCCTAAAGCCAAAAAACAGATACTACCACAATTCGAATTGTATTTACGAGTTTATTTGCGTATGCGATCTAATTATATAGGTGAAACCTGCCAAATTTTACACAGCAGAATCAAACAACATAAAGGGCAGTCGGAATCACACGTTAACCAACATATTTTAACATGTGAAGAGTTGAAAAAACATTCACTGAAAAATATCAAATTGAACTGACAACCTACCTAGTATCTACACTATGCATAAATATCGACGAGAATTTCTCGAAAAACATTTTAAAACTTCTTGAAACTAACCTCACTAACACTGCTCACAGAAAATCGTAGAAGGTTTACTTATCACTCTTAGGATCCGGTACTCACATACAAGTCGCCC